>CAXITT010000001.1:4700176-4767981 GCA_964033795.1 Lymnaea stagnalis | reverse complement strand
GTCAGCTTAGTTACTTTCTCTTTATTTTCTCTTTACTTTAATATATTTTTTGCCTATTTTTGTATAAAAAAATTTGATCCAATCAATCGAGGGGGGGGGGGGCGGGCAAGTGCCCCCCTTTCCCCTACCTGCGGGCGCCCATGGTGAACACGTATTGACTAATAAGACCATCACTACTCTAACTAACAAGGGGCGTAAGTGAAATGGGGCAAATGTTGTTAATCCCCGAATGGAAATCATTTCAAATGCTTAAAACATTTGCCTTTCTATAATACTATACTCATAGTAATAAGTTGGCCTAAACATACCGAAATTGCCCCCACCCCCTTTCTTTTTTTTCCCTGTTTGGACAGGATAGGGATTCTTTACGGGAGGGGGGAGGGGGTTATCCAGTGGGGATGTGGGAGACAGTGCCAGGGGGTGCGGGGGAGCCAGAACATCAAGTTTATGCGCATTACGAGTTTTTAAGGTTGGGGTGCGAAAAGTTTGTTTTGAAATCGAGACGGTTGTGCGAGAAATGTTTTAAAATCAAGAGGGGATTAATGCCCCCCCCCCCGGTCCTCCCCAAATGACGTCTATGTCGCCAACCAATGAAGTTCGCCGCGTTCCGTAATTATCGCAATAGGTAAGTAGTTTGGTTAAATAAAATAATATATATATTACATTTTAATAGACATGAGCATTTTAAAATGGAAAGAAATGAAATAAAATAATATATGTTTAATAATTGGGAAACTAACATTTTTTTGGTGTAAATTGTTTTATAGGCATATTTATTAAAAGTGAGATCTAAATTACTTAGGAGCCATACATAAAGCCTACGCTCCAAAGGGGGAGTGGGGGGGGGGGGAGTCTAAGAAAATGTGATGGTTTGAGGGGGGAGTGCCTCCCTTGCCCCTACCGGCGGGCGCCCATTTACATAGATGTCCATATTTTTTTTTTTTTCAAATCAAGAGCCGGATCATTTAAAATAGTTTTATTAGCATGGGTATGAGTATGAGTGATATTTGCTTCATTATTTAAATTACACATCACCATATAAAATTAAAATTAACACTTAGCTCCAAAGTAGTATTAAATCAATGAAGCTAAGTAGTTCTGGTTCTGGTAATGTTTCGTTGCTGAACCCATGTACTGGCATCTTTGCAACGGTTGGGGGTATGATGTTGCTATTCTAACAGCTCCTAGCTGATGCCAGGGCAGCCTTGAAGCTTTCGACTGATGTCGAGTTCACAGAGGCATCATTCAGGTGGTTCCATGCTATTATTGTGCGTGGGAAGAAAGATTGTTGATACTGCACTGTGTTGCACTGAAGCACTTTGAAGCATTTGCTATTGTTTCTGGTGTAATTGTTTATGGGAATGTCAGTGGTGAAGTCCGTGGTCAGTGAGCGTTTTGCTCTGATCAGTCTACCCAGCTTCTGTGGGGTGAGGTACGTGCCTGCTGGGATGGCCGGCACTAGTCCCATGATCACTTTATATATGTCAAATCTTTTTAAGAGGCCAGTGACGAAGCCAGGAGTGGTGGATTTGTTGTCTCGAGCGATAAAACGCACCGCGTTACGTTGAATTCGCTCCATCGTGTCCACGTCTTGTTTAAGGTGTGGGTCCCAGATGATCGCACCATATTCCACTCCGGACGAGTGCGAGATAAGCAGGAAGTTTGCAGGAAGTTGGGCTGTGGCGCAGATTTCTTTGGATGAAACCTAGGGTGGAGTTGGCTTTTTTTGAAATTTTGTTTATAGGGGGCGACCATTTTAAGTTATTTGAGCAGAGGATTCCAAGGTATGAGGGACTATTGGATACTTGTTGGAGGATTGTCTCGTTTAGTGAGTACATAATATGGGTTGGTGTTTTTTTTTCTTGAGATTGTCATAGTGTAGCATTTGGTTTCATTAAATTTCATGCCCCATTTGTGTGCCCAATTCATAAGGCACTTCAAATCTGTTTGAGGTAGTTGTGGTCATCGTTGCTGTTTATCTCTCTGTAGGTAAGACAGTCATCAGCGAACAGCCGCACTTGAGAATTTACTGTATCGGGTAGGTCGTTTATGTGACAGAGAAAGAGAAGGGGGCCAAGCACTGTGCCTTGTGGAACTCCTGAGTCTACGGTGGCTTTCCCTGATTTGACGCCATCCACCACTACTTGCATGGTACGTTGTGTTAGGAATGTTGAGAGCCAGGAGTGAAGGTTGCCGGTAATGCCGTATGGGTGGAGCTTATTTAGAAGAATGCTGTGTGGCACAGTGTCGAAAGCCATGGAGAAGTCGAGAATTGCCATGTCGACTTGGGTACCTTTGTCATATGAGGCTAGGAGGTCATTGGTGATGATGATTAATTGAGTTTCCGTTGAGAATCCAGAGCGGAAACCGTGATTTAGGTTGGTCAAAATGTTGTAATGTGGCGATAGATGATGTGTTCCAGGATTTTGCATGGAATGGAGGTCAGGGATATTGGGAGGTAGTTTGCTGGGTTATGACTGTCACCTTTCTTGTAGGCACTAGTGATGTTTGCATCAAGCCAGTCTAGAGGGAGTTTGCCGAAGTCAAGCGACATTTGGAAAATGTGGGTCATGGTTGGGGCAATGTTGTCAGCCGGGGTCGTCAGGACAATGTTCGGGATACAGTCAGGTCCGGGCGCTTTATTGGGCTTCAGGTTTTTGAGAAGTTTTGCTACTCCTGTTTCAGTTATGTGGAGGGGGGCCTATTGTACCAAGCGAAGGTTTTAGGATGGTATGAGTGTGGTGGAGATCTTGGTGAAGACGGATTGAAACTGTTTTAGGAGAACTTCTGCACAGCATTGGCCATCGCTTACAAGTTGCCCGTTTTCTAGTAGGGGGGGGGGCTACGCCGATGTTGTCTTACTTCCTGGATTTAATGTAGTGACACGAGGGGGGGGGGGGCGGCCAAGGGGATTATTGTAGATGCAGAACTAATAATACAAAATATTTTTTTTTGCTAATAGTCGTAGTACTGCCAAGAGGATTATTGTAGATGCAGAACTAATAATACAAAATATTTTTTTTTGCTAAATAATGGACTATGAAAGCAAACTAATGCTTGTTTAACTTCATTTCAGACAAGCCAATTTTGGTCATGGGTTTTTCACCCAAAACTTCGAAGGAAAAACCTTGTTGTCTATATTTGAAAAGGGGGGGGGGGGTAAAAAAATTGGAACACTCTTCCTGTGGCTCTCAGAAACAGCCAGAAACTGGAGTCTTTCAAAACCAATTTAAAAACATATCTATTTCGCAAACACCCTGTTGGGTGATGTTGTCTACCATCTTTTCCAGCTAGCTATCATCTCCTAGATGTATAGTGGCCTGTGTTGTTTATGGTTGCAAGGGATGAAAGACTTAGAATGGTTATTCTCGTATGGAGTTTTTGTAATGTTGCGTTTTGTATTTCAATGTGGTAAAATATAGTTTTTGTCATTTCTCTTTCAGTATGTACTTTGTTCCGCGCTTCGAGCCTTTGGGGATGAAGCGTGATTTTCAAATAAGCTTTATTATTATTATTATTATATAGGGGCTTATCTATTATATATACGTCAAAATCTGAAATTAACAGTTATGTTAAACTGTCACTTAAGATGTCACATAGTAGTGATTCATGTTAATAGTGAATTTTGATTTAAATTGAATTTCAATTACCGTGACCGTGGTAGTTATTGATTTTTTTTTTTTAAAGTTGTTTTTTAATTATCGAATTGTGGCGTAATTTAGAGGTTGGGATAAGAGATTTGTGACAGTGGAGGAGGGGGTAGTAACAATTGTCGAAAACAGCATGATGTAGTTTATGGATGTCTAACATTTCTCAATAAAGTGGTCGCCGGCCATTCCAGCTAACACGTATCTAACCCAGCAGAAGCCAGATCGCTTTCTCATAGCCAAACGCTGAAATAAACACTGACTGACAACTTCATGAGTAGTTACATCCGGTTCGGGACAGTACATGCTTCACTGTGCCTTGGTGTAACACAGTTCAATATAAACAATCATTATTCACACGAACAATCATTGCTTGGAACTAACTCGACAATGCCGCCGTGTACTCGACATCAATCGAGAGTTTCAAGGCAGCCCTGGCACCCGCTAGGAGCCGTTAGGATGGCCGCATCGTTACCCAAACCGTTGCACATATTCATTCATCTGCCAGTACTTGGTTGCAGCAACGTAGTCTATCAGAATCAGATACCTTACACAATGTGTTTTAGATTTATACAGTTCTCATTTTGTTTGTTTTTCAACGATAGCGAGCGGGCCCAAATGATACAAGGTGAAGGGGGTAGGGGAGTGAGTTATTATTTTTTTTAAAGATTGTGTTATGTGGGGTGGGGTGGTAGATGGAAATGTTATATAGGCCTATAACTTTTTTAAATTTATTTTTATTATTCTAATTTTTGCCGAATTTCTGCTTTTCAAATTTACGAAGTTAACCCAGTTTATTCAATTCTAAAATATATATTTTTGCTCACAGTAATCAGAAATTGATATTTTTTTAATAGAAAAAATTTCTGGCTTTTTAATTTGAAAATTGCTTGTTTCGATTTTTTTTTGATTTTTTTTTTTTTGTCAGGCAGACACTGGTTAACAGTAACAGTTGTTTAATAAAAGGCTAAAAAGAATTTCTTGTGGTAAAATGTTTTTTTTTGGGGGTTGCTAGAAATGATATATAATATGGGGGGGGGGCCTCGTGGAAATGTTATATAACATTAAAAGGAATATATATATAGCAGTGGAGACTCGTCCGTTGGATTATTTATTGGGAAGCAATTTATTTATGCTGTTGAGCTGTGAATCAGACATTACAGCCTACTCGCCAGGGGAGCAGATTATAGCAAGATATGCTATGGGAATATCCTCAAATGTGATCAGTTCTATAATATTTTTATAATCTCTCACTTATGTTTTATTTTAATTTTTTGGGGAGTATTTTGTGCAGCGTCCCTGAGACGAAATGTCCACCCATAAAATTCGAATGGCCCTACTCCCACATTGGGAAACACTACTTTCAACTTTATTCTGTAGCATACGCACCAACAGTCACTATCTGGCCGTCAGTTACAACCTCATGCTTTACAAATGTACATGTTTCGGGGGCCTACTACAAATCAATCCATTCTTGAACTGTTATCACATTTTTTTTATTAAATATAGTGCATGTCCATAAATGCATGTATACAATCAAAAACAAGGACAGTTGCATTTATGAAAACATTCTCACCTCAACAACATTTAGCAATCAAATAACAGTTATAATAATAATGGAGGACAAAAAAACTAAAGCAGAACATCACAACGTGTACAAAGCGTCAATAGCCGGTCAATGGCGTGACTATGACACCAACACAGCTTAGCCCCCCTTCCAGATGTCTCCAGAGAACTCACTGATGGTTTTGTTTTGGTTTCATGTTGTACAGACGATCTGCCCAACACAGAGCACTGGCGATCTGCCCTACACAGAGCACTGATCTGCCCAACACAGAGCACTGATGTATGAACAAGAAGGTTTTTGTGCCTGGTTATATTGCAAAATATCTTCTTGTTCATAAAAAAAACAAAAAAAAACAAACTATTTCTAATATGCGCCAATGCTGAACTTAATTAACCTTTAATCAACAACATGTTTGAAATATCAAAAGCCGTAATAATGATAAACATCAACAATAATTATCATTTCAATTGTCTAGTTCAGTGGTTTGGCAAACTCATTAGTCAAAAGAGCCAAAAATCAGCAGGACGATTAAATCTTTGTCCAGAGCCAAATTCATTTTCAAGAGCCTGTCAGGAGCCATGTTTTTCGGAGTCAAAACCGATTTGAGGCCAACTGGCCAAGAAGCACAAATTTCATACAATAAATTTTTACATTGAAAAATATTTATCTTAATTATTAGATAATTAGAACTCGCAGTTCCTGGTTTAATCAAGTTTTTAAGGTGAATGTATTGTTAAAAATTGGATTTGTATGTCTTTAATGTCAAGTAAATTTAGGTTTATATTGTGTTACTAAAGCTGTTTCATAATTTGGTTCAGAGCGTAAGTGACAGATTCATCCAGCCATCTTAATGAGCTTTCTCTTTTTGCTATTGTGAGATGTTTCAGAAAATCCTGACTTCCTATTACAAAATACAATATTGCGTTCACTATATAACCAAATACTGCTCGATACTTGATGGATGAAATATTATTAATAAATAGAAGAAAATATAAAAATGTTGTAATTTATACATGCATTTATGACACACCAAGCAATCAGTTCACAAAAAATACATTATAAGTAATTAGTAATATACTATATACAGGTTTTCAAGGTTTAATTATACACATCTTATGTACATTTTATAGAAGATAATCAAGAAATATAGTTAATTTATGAAAACTTGTTACCTTTTAAATTTACAAATCAATGTTAACCTTTGTGTGGGTTTGGACTTAGTAAAATTCAGCTCTAAAAGATCAAATCATTTTTGAATAATGAAACTCAAATAATGTATGATTTATTTATTTGTAAAAAGTCCTGATATCTTAACAGGAGTCTCTATGTAAATAACAAGTCACTGATCCATAACACACCCCCCCCCCTACACACACACTTTTTTTTTTTGTGTCTCCCCACCATGTATGGCTCCCATGCCTATGTTACTTCTTGAATCTCTCTCGCAGCTACTACAGTTTGTCCAGCCCTGCCATAGACTATTGTGGCACAGCTTTCCTGTAATGACTTGCCTTTATAACATTTTATATTATTTAAGTGAATTTTTTGTATACAATACACTATTTTCCACTAAAATTAGAACAATATGTTTTGCATACAGTTCAAATCAAAAATAACCTTTCTTGTATATATTTTATAGTTTTAATTTTGGCCAATAGATGAGTAGCCTTGTACACTTTATGGAGACATGCTTACAATACATTATCAACAATGCCACTTATAATGGAGACAAATATATTGACTGAGCAACACCCTAGAAATTGTCATGACACACTTTCATGTTTAAATACAAAAATATATCTTTCAATTTCAATCCAATAATTATTTAAATGATTTTTTCTTTTTTTTAAAACATGGCTTTCCTAAAAAAAAATGCATTCCAGCTGATGATTGTGTGAAATTATTTTAGGTTGGCTTGAACAAGATAGGAGACCAGCATTTACAATGACTCTGTTGTTTTTTTCACTTTTAATGTGTATGGGGAAGCACAGTCATCCTTGATAAGATATACAATACAGACTTTTACCTGATTCAACCTAAGAGTCATTATTAGTTCAATGATTAAAGTACTGAAGTACAATGTCAATCACAATGTTAGTAAATGTAGCATTACAAAAAAAAAATCTCCTCACAAAAAAAAAATATATATATATTTGGGGAGACAGCTACAATAAATAAAAGTTCATCAATTTGGTGGTCAGTAAAACTAACGCACAAAATATACTGATTTAAAAAAAACAACAACCAGTTTGAATTTAAATGTGCCAACAACGCTAGTCATCAAGATGTATATTTAAAAAAACAACGCCAATGCAAAATCAAAATGTTTATTGGGTTTTGTTATAGTTCTCAAAATGAGTGGGTCTCACATATTCTTGAGCATATAAATCAAAGTTTTAAAAACTAAATGGTGAAATAAATTAATGGAATGTTAAGCTAAGCTATGATAATTATTTTAAAAATAAAAAGTCACAATTACTTTGGGGCATATTCAAGGTGAGTAATACATTTTTACACCGCAATACCTGTTCTTATCGGAAATGCATGGTATATATAAGATTTCAAAATGATTTAATATTTTATCTTAGTGAAATAGCTCCTAGATAAACCTTTTCATTTAGAGTCAGGAAAAAGTCAAGCCAAGTTTTTAACCTTCCATATGAAATAATTGGAACTGTGTTAAATTCATTCTTTTGAATCTTTTATAATTTCATAACCTCAGTGGAGAAGAAATTTTGAATATAACTTAAAATAAAACACAGAGACCTCACAAAGATGTTGTCATGTAATTTTTAGACACGTTATAGTATAGTATGGACAGAGATGGCAGACAGAGACATGGAACTCAACTATTGTCCACAAAGTGTGTGAAGGAAACTGAGACTAAAACTGTGATGTGTAAATAGTTTTGTTTAGGATGTTAACGGTTATGCTTGGTGACTGGAGTAAGTTTAGGTCTATATAACTAATAGCTCTGTGTCTGCAAGAAACAATCTTAACAACAAACTAACAAATGTATAGTAGGAACTTATAAGCCCACTATTTCAAATTACTGCCAATTCTCTTTTTGATTCACACCAAACTAATTGACAAAATTGCAATTTATTGTAATAAAAAAAATTTTTTTTAATGAAAACAATAAAAATCTTACTGTAACTATAATTCTTAATAATTAGGCTGCATTGTATAAAATGTGTGTCTTTTGAGTATTGCCAATATTTGAAAACTTAAAGATGATTTTAAAAAAAGAACAAATAATACGATATTCATCAAACTGAAATAAATGGCACAATTTTCTATCTTCTGATAAATTCAAAATGTGTCTTGTGAATTAGAATACTGTATTATGAGACAAAAACTGTTAGCTGGTTGTAAAATTTGCTAGTTTCAGGCATGCCTAGTGAATCCAAGCCTTTGATCAGACTTGAAAAGCTATCTTTTTTCTGAAAATGCTTGACTGGGAACTATTGAATAATGATTCACAACTAGACTGATGACATCATCAAATGGGGAAGTTTTTTAAAAACTGTTCAATAATTTCCATAACAGTTCCATAACTGTTTGCTCAATTTAGTAATTTAAAATTTAAAAAATTCAAAGACTGATGTCCCTATGTACACTTCAAATTCTGCCATCCTCAGACAGAGCTGAATACAAATACAATTTAGAGTAATGCAAATAATTAAAGTATTCACATACAAAACTGCAAACAACTGCAAGTTATGCAAGGCTTCAAAAAATGTTACACTTTAGCATATATTTGTGTGTAAATATACAAAATAAAATAAAGACCAGTTGCAATGGGAAGGTCTATCTTACGCTAACTGAAATATTATATAAAAAAGTAAATTTTTTATATATATATATATGTATATATAAATTAAGCAGTGGTCCCCAAATTTTGTTTGCATGTATTAATTCTTTAAACATAATTTTGTAGATGACAAGGCTTAAACATACAGTGGCCATTAAATTATCTAATATGTATCAAGGTCAGTTATTACTGCATTAGAGGATGACCTTCCAGATCCTGTTCATGTAAGCAGAGTTGATATGATTTCCTCAATAAAAAAATTAAGCTCAGCTAACCGGTATATTGGAAGAGATCTTAAAATTTCCTAATGGTTTACTTTTTTTAAAACTGAGACATTTTTTAATCATTCCCTTTATACAGTTATTTTGCTTTTTTTAAAAATCCAATACCAAGAGTGCAGATACAACTTATAAATATGTACCTCCATTTCAACCACAAAACAGTCAATGAAAAGCCTTATAATATAGAGACTCATAAAATTTCAAACAAAAAGAGTTGTTGCATTATTGAAAGCTGTGAATTTGGTAATTTAATTTAAAGTAATATAATGTAGAGAAAGTTGAACAGCAAGAAAAAAGCACATAGATGTAATATATGCTCAGCTCGTAGTCTTTACTTGCATCATCTGACAAGGTGTGTCCCAGCATTTAGTACATTTCAATTTTTGTTTGTTAAATAAATAATATTTTGCAACAATGGAAATGCTAGAAAACTCTACAGAAAAAAAAAAAAAAGATATTAGCAGTAACATTTACAAAATGTTTATAGGCACAAATAGAAATATGTCAGAACACTAACTGTTGGCTTATAAACATGAACATAAATTTTCAACAGCACGTAACTCTAGGTATATGTACAGTTTTACAAAATAATTTCAACAGCTTCACCTACATTTCATTTTACCACTAAAAAAATACACAGAGGAACTAATTTTTTAAATCCTATCAACGCATCTCAAAAATAATAAGAAATAAATGTTCATGGCACTAACAAAAATGATTGCCACTCCAGCTCACAGCATACTCAGTGATGTGTTCTGATCAATTTCATAATAATAAAGAAGCATATTAGTAAACTTTTTATTTTTATAATTATAAACTTTGTATCAGCAATGTGTCAACAAATTTAAATTATAGCTCTTAACATTAATATTCCTTTTAATCTATTTGAGTTATTCGATGCAAGATGAAATGGTGAACGATTGTTTTAATTTTTAAGGAAACTAAAACTTATGTGAAAGGTTTGCTGGGATCAGTAATTTTATGGGTTGTGAATATAAAATGTTACAGCATTCTAAGTTAAATTTGGATTTGGTGAGATGACATGACTTTATGTAATATCATAGATTTGTATAACATAATCAAATTAAACAACCTCAACAAAACAGCAAGGAAGCTGTTTCAACATCTGTCCATAACGACTGCTACCTTTGTATTGTGGCACTAAGTTGGATGAGTTTATGTTTTAAAAAAGTTATGATTCCATACACAGAAAGAGTTGTTTGTTGCGTGTCTAGTGGACATGGATCAATAGTCATCATATCTCAAAGCAGATGCTGGGAAGAGTCACATTAAAGAAGCTAAGACCAGCAAAGGGTTAAGTGTTTATATATTTATGACTGTCATTATGACTCTAAGCCACCCTTGAAAGCTCCATGCAGTCACAAAAAGAGCTGGCTAAGACCATATACCATATCACTGTAATTAGTGTAATTTCTTCATTTAGACTTTCCATTCTATGGGCAGGGGAATATGGGTTATGTGTCCTAAGAAATGTGAACTCAGGTTGCTATGTTCTTCTGACAAATGTTAAAATGCTAAGTTATCACTGTAAATACTATGTCTTAAAAGCTCAGTTATCACCATATATACTATGTCTTGAATCCTAAGTTATTACAGTTACAGTATATACGTGTCTTGAAAGCTAAGTTATCACAGTATAAACTATGTCTTGAATCCTAAGTTATTATAGTTACAGTATATACGTGTCTTGAATGCTAAGTTACAGTGGCGACGCTACACCAGGTCCCGCCGGGTCCCAAGACCTGGTAAAAAAACTTGGGACCTGGCAAATGACCTGGTAAATTTTTATTAGTTACTAATATTGTATATATGCTCATTAAGCGTAAACTACATTACATGTAAGAGAACTTCCATTTTAAATGCCTTTATATGTTTAAATTTTTATTTTTAATACATTTATTTGGGACCCGCCAAATTTTGTTAAGACCTGCAAGGGACCCGCCATGTTAAATTTGATGGCGTCGCCACTGCTAAGTTATCACAGTATAAACTATGTCTTGAATCTTAGTTATTGCAGTATATACTATGTCTTTAATGCTAAGCTATTACAGTATATACTATGTTTTGAATGCGAAGTTATTTTTGTATATACTATGTCTTGCCAGGTTATTAATGTATCTACTAAGTCTTCCCACACTCCTAAACAGTATCATTATGTGAAAAGAGAATTGACCCTTATTATCACACAAGGTTTAAGTTATTAAGAACTTCATCTTATTTACATCATTAATAAGCCATATAACAGTCAAAGTCGTTAAAAAATCTCACAAAAACATTTTTGCATCATATGTGAGCTTTATCTATGTTGTAGCGATAGAAAATTCTTGGTTGCAATCATTCTAACGTTCTGTTTTATTTACACCTTATTTAAACCAAACATCTTCGATTAGTAGCTACTGATTCAAAAAATGTCAATCATATCACAATTTTAAATGCAATGAAGCAAAGCTTTTTTTTGGTTATGAAAAAGGCAGAAAGTTATTTACATGAAGAACCAGAAATCTGAAACTGTGTAGCTTCCCTTTGGTAAAAAATTATTTTTATAAAATCACATTCTTCAACTCATACTGAAAATAAAGAAAGTCTTTTGAATAATTATTTTTAAAGCTATTTTTGAGCCGATAGTTAAAAAATTGATTTAAAAATAAATAATCAAGTTGTGGAGTCAAACTAGTTCCCATTCCTATTTATATTTAGACTACCAATATTTTTCTACTGATGTTAGGATAACAACATTGCAAAATTGAAATAAATTTTAAAGAAATGTTTTAGATGGGTCAAAAATAATGTTAGCTATGTTATGCTGAGAATGTTTGTCTTCTATCTGTACATTAACATGACATGGAGGGATCAGCAAATCTGTAACTGAATATTCCAGGTCAGTTCAATGTCACATTACCATTATATAATTTGGTCATTAATCTTACGCAATAAAAAAATGTCCTATGTACATTATTTACTTCTAATCAATGAACAATTTTTTATATTGCAAGTGTAAAATACTTTCATGCTTACATTAGTTTTTACATTTTGTACTGGATTTACTTATAAACTTATTATTACAGCTTTATGGTCATCCAAGGCAAGTATCTCCTGACTCTTTATCTCTTGTGCCAGGGTCAACAACAGGGTTATTCATGTTCTTCTTTAATCTCATAATTACATGCTTCAAACAAATAGTGGATGTTTTTTAAATTATGACTGTAATATATAGGTTCACGAAAGATTTCAACAACACTGATGATGCCTCGATTTCATATTGAGCAGACAAAAGTTTTTCATGCCCAAAAACATATTGTGTGATCTAAAACTAATTCCCTTTGCAGGATCTAGATTTAACTAATCAATGCCAAATGTACTGGTTTCTTCTACTGCCATGACCAGCTTCTCAAACAGCATCTCAGAAGATGTGTAGGGTGGCAGATCAAGTCTGTTAAAGCAGGTGTGAGCCCTGAGAAAAAAAATATATCGGGGGACTTTTAGACATTGCTTTACTTATAATATTTGGTCATTACAATGGATCTCAAACTAAGGTAATCAATGATTGCAGAGAAAATCCATATCAGCTCCAGAGGCAATCTAAAAGGTAAAGTTTTGATGTTGGAATGATATTTATTTTTTTAATTTCAGGTACATAAAACCCCTTCCACTTAAGTTGTCTATCTCCATTGATGTTAAGAAAGGGGTTTTAAGTTATTAAAATGAATGGTTTTTGTAAGTCCAAAATAAATATGAAACAAATTAATTACAAGATAGTTGATATTCAGACTGAAATGAAAAAAAATAACATGTTAGGGGTAGTTCATAAAGGACATTTGGAACAATACAACAACAAAGCAAACCAAAAAAAAAAAAAAAGGAAGAGGAGGTGGGGGGTCGTGTCATTTAAAATCTGACGATTGCAGACAAGTGGGGCGGAGGATGCCCTTTAAAAAAATAACATTTTAGGGGTAGTTCAAAAAGGACATTTGGAAAAATACAACAACAAAGCAAACCAAAAAAAAAAAAAAAGGAAGAGGAGGTGGGGGGTCGTGTCATTTAAAATCTGACGATTGCAGACAAGTGGGGCGGAGGATGCCCTTCATCGCTGATCTATTTGAACATTATTTTAATCTAAATTCAAAAAGAAGTTAGCAAAAACTTCATGAAAGAAAGATATCACACTATAAATTTGGTTGCTAGTTATCAACAAATGTAAATATGCAGAGTTTGAGCTTCTTAAAATTCTCAGAATTATTTATTAAGATGTTTAATTCTAGAAACCTTTCACTCTTTATATTCGGTATTACTATTCTACTACTTCCTTACATTTCATACTGTATAATGCTATATGCTGACGTCCCCAACCCATTTGGGGCGGGGGGGGGGGGATGCTGACAAGAAGTATAGACAAAGAGGAGGGGGGGGGGAAAAGAGGGATATGTTTTGCAGCTGTCCTTTACAGAAAAACCCCATAGAGCAGAGCTGTCCAACCCACGGCCCGCTAGCTGATTTTAAATGTGTATAGAAAATAAAANGGGGGGGGGGGGGGGGGGGGGGGGGGGGATGCTGACAAGAAGTATAGACAAAGAGGAAGGGTAGTGGAAAAGATGGATATGTTTTGCAGCTGTCCTTTACAGACAAACCCCATAGAGCAGAGCTGTCCAACCCACGGCCCGCTAGCTGATTTTAAATGTGTATAGAAAATAAAACATTTTAGATGAAAATATTTTCAGACCACGTTCATTAATTTAGTATTGTTGGGACATTGCATGAGAGCACAGGAGAAGTTGTAACATGGAAAATGAGGAGGCCACAAAAGCTAAGGAATGGTATGACTTGACAGGTAGCAGTAATTTATATTAAGTACATCAACAGAGCAACCATTTGGGAACCTGGATGACATAACATTGGATACTGTCTTCCCTTTCTTTCTGTTGCTTGTCATGGGGTATCAGATATAATCACTGGCTGAATTGAGAAATATGAATAGGGAAACCAAATTTAACTTGATGTGTAGCTATTTGGTCACTGTCAAATGTCCATGCCCCCACCAATGGGACCAAGTGAGATGAGCAATGCGAGAGTGTGTCTCCATCCTGTACTGTTGTGAAGTTGGGGGAAGTATCTGGTATTCAGAGGTTCGAGCATGAGATATTCATTGAGTAGAAAGCAAAATACAAGCTTTGTTTGTTTGAAGTCAGGGATAAATTATGGGAGACAGTAGAACAATTCTTGAAAGTATCTTTTTTTTAAACAAACATAATGCGTGGCCAAATAAATTATGGATGATGTATGTTTCTTCTGATGAATTTTGACAATGTTTTTGGAAGGATACTTTAGAAGTGAAGCTGAATTGTCTGTAATGACCAACATCAAGTCCAAAAAAGTAACGTTTTGACTGTTTATCCATCACTGAGGTGCTACAGCCCAAATAGGGATTTGGCCTGCCACACCATATCTTTCCCTCAGTCCTCACTGATGCTTTTCTTTTTCATGCTTGGATTCCCAGCTGCTGTAGGTCCCTCTCTAAATCATCCATCTATCTAAGCCTAGATCTGTCTTTGAACCATTTTCCTCTGGGGTTTAGGTGGTGCACCCTCTTCACTCCTCTGTCATTTTTCATTCTTTCTAAATGTCTAGCCCAGCGTAGCCTGCCCTTTTTTATTTCTGCTACTAGTGTGGGAACCTGATAAAGACCATACAATTCCTGGTTGGTTCGGATGCTCCACCCATACTCATCCTTTATCGATCTGTATATTTTCTGGAGACTTTTCTTCCCCATATGTTTAATAGGTTTTCTGCTGCTTTTGTTAGGGTCCAAGTTTCACTTGCCTATGTTACAACTGGTCTGGTTACAGTTTTATAAATAGTTTTCTTTGTTTCTCTTGTAATGTTTTTACTTTTGAGTATTTTCTGACTACTGAAGTATGCCCTGTTTCCGGATGATATTCTTCATTTTATTTCTGTTAATAATATCATTTCTTTTATTTAATAAAGATCCCAAGTATTTGAATTTATTTACTTTTTCAAAATTGCTGTTTCTAATTTTAATGGCTTCATCTGTCTGTTCTTCTCTTATTGTAGTCATGTATTTTGTTTTTCGGTTGTTAACTTCCAGTTCTGCTTCTAGTGATGGAAAAATCTGACTATTTGTATTACCCTATTTTACAGACTATAAGACGCACTTTTTTCTTCGAAAAAGAGCCACCAAAATTCAGGTACGTCTTATATTCGAAATTAATATAAAAATGGTAAAAAAAAAATTTTTTGAATTGCTTAAAAATAAGTTGCGCTTTATAGTCTGTACAATATGGTAACACTGAACAGCCAAGAATTTAAGGAGCATCTAATCACATCAAATTTAATTTTATCCTTTGGATAATATTTGGAAGCTGGTCTATAGAGAATGCATTAAAAATTTATCTATCCTTTTTTTAAAAAAGCTTACCTTGGAAGACTTGTGACTTTTCCCCATTTCTCAATGCAAAACTTCCGAGGCCCATTACTGCCTCTCAAAGCAGAAAAACCTTCGTATGGAATACTGGATGAGCCAGTTACAAACTGGAAACAAGATTTGAGATAAGTTAAATTTTGTTATCTTGACTATTTTGCAAAGATTTCAATTAAAAAAAAAAAGGGTACATTTTTTATATTTAAAAAAAAAATCATGAGACATTCTTTTCTGTTACACTTTTGTTAACACAACCCCCCTCCCTATTTTGGCTTATTTTCCCCGCTACAATCAAACAATGTCACTAAACATAAACATCTCCATTTAACCCTTAATGTGGGTACTGAAACAACTATGATGTGCTCATGTAAACTAATAACTATTAAATAGTGCCATCTAAAGACGTTTAAACAAACAGGTTTTATTCTCTTTTAAAAGATGGCTACCTCAAGTGTGCCAAGCATAAAACAAAAGGAAATGAAATACCTGTAACAGTCTGAGCTGGCGTTCGTTGTCAAATTTCTCAATGGCTTCCCAGAACCACTGGATCACAGGATGTTGGTCATGGTAACCTGGGAGACAAAACAACATATTTTATTTCCTCAGGATAGAATTATTTGATTTAATTTAAATTATTTTTTAAAACTGCCTGGCCCAGATGCGTTCACAGCCTCTCACAGACGTTAAATCAAGATTTGGAATACGCCAGCAAAATTTATCACACACTTTAGAATACTTTTTAATTATTTGTTGTTTCCGGTTTAATAATGACCTGATCTGTAATCTGTATTCCTTCGCCAGTCACCAATGTCTATCTCAACAGTGCCAGCAATCACCAGCTCCAGCTCACGAGCATCAAAAACTGAGACAAGACGGGCATCCAGCACCTGTAACAAAAAGTTTAAAGCAATTAAATAGAAAGGGTCCTTGGAGAAAATGTATTGTGAGTTGTCAAGGGCCTAATTTCAATTAAATCTAATCACTAACAAGAAATCATGACCAGGAAAATTCGGCAACATCAGTTAGTAGATATTTTTAATATTCAAATTCAGTACAACATGAAAGAAGCTCTAAAAGGCCTAACTTACCTCGTGAAAGCCTCTAATTAAACTCTCAGTCTGTTCTGTCACTCCTCTCTCAAGCCTCCATTTAACCATTTTTTCAATGTATTCTTTCTTATTTCTCTCTGTCACAATGATATTTTTACCATTCGGCTTCAGCTCCCTTTCAGTCACCTGTAGATGTGGTTTAAGTAAAAAAAATTAAGTTAATGCAATAATTTCCAATTAACATTTAAGTTAATTTCCTTGATGCATTAAAATTTAACCACAAAAATCTTTAAAAATGCAGTAAACTTGGCGTAACACTTGATATGAATTTTTAAAAGTTTGTCACAAGGTCATACTTAAAGTTTTACTATCGGCCATGCATAAATGACATCACACAGAGAGGGGTGTGGTGAGAGGGGGTGTTTAGAATTTGTGATATTTTGTGATAAAAGTATACATTTTTTGTTACAATTTTACCGACAGAGTCCATTTAGTCTGAGAAAACGGTGAAATGCAGAATGTGTTTAGCTAAATTTGGATATTGTATGGATGATTAGTTTTCATACTAAAATAACTACTTTAGTGTAAACAGTGAATTTTTGGCTAATTAGTTATGAAAACAAGGTTTAAAATTTCTTAAATGCTTGAAAATAATTTATCTCCAGAAATTAATTTTACACCTGAGATCAAATTCAAGTTTAAACAGATAATTTATAATGGTTAACACAAGTGACAACAGTACAACTTCTGCCCTGTAATACCTGGCCAAAAACTTCTTCACTGACAGAAAATGTGAGATCCAGTTCCACTTCACTGATGTCATTGTCTTTGATCCACAACAAGCTTTGGTGAAATTCCATGTCAAGGGACTCGACATCTTCAAGTGAAAGTGGGCTGCTGGTATTAAAATTATAATTCTAATTGAACTTAATTTAAAAAAGAGTCATGAACAAATTACTTACCGTTGATTAATTTCAAGTTAAAATTAAATATACCTTTAGAATAGACAAATAATGTTACTTTTATGTATGAAAATATTATAACATAAGAAATTAAAACATGTTTTAATTTTTAAAATAGATAAAATGAAAGCATGGGATTGATTAAAAATAATTTTTTATGCATACACTCTGAGCAGAGCTTTATAAAATGGCCGAGTGAAGAAGGCATCAAGGAGATACTGGTGAACAAGTGCGAGTCCAAGAACACGACCAGAAAAACGAAACCTGAAACAGACAGACAATTCTTTTTTTAGATGGAAACTCAAAATACAAAATAAACTAAACAATCAAGAAAGCAATATCATCATTTTATTGCAAAATATTTCTTCACAGCTTTGCACAATGACTTTTGAGGAAAGGGTTGCATAACAAAAATTTTTTTTAAACATAACTTAAAGCTTTTAATTATAAAAAGTACCAAGAAATCTAACATCAAATTTAAAAAATCAATATAAATTTAATTTACCTGGTTTACACTATTAATTTTTCAACGTTTTTTTTTTCCAATAATTTTATTAAAAGTTTAACTAGATTTAAGATAATTACCACTCATGAGCATTTTCTACAAAAGTTGACAAGGGGCTGACTTGAACAGTATAGGTGTCATTGGCTGAGTACTCAAACAGGCCATAATAGGGGTTGAACAGTTCACGAGAAAGCAGAAAGAAAAATTCACGAGAAGGTCCCCCATAATCAAGGCTGAAACAAAATAAAATACAACTGTATCTCTGTATATGAAAATGAGCAACATTTTCAGTGCTGTAAAAATAAATAAATGCATTTTGAAGCTCAACAGATTTTATTGCAATCATTAGCTATAACAACCATTTATAAATAAATCAACATGGTTCCAAAGATGTAGTGGCAAATAAAGTCTCATTGCCCCTGTTGTAAAGAGTAAATTTGAGGACACAACATTTGTAATTTAAGATCTCTTCTGTTTTTGTGAGCTCCCCTGTCATTTTTGTCATAGAGTGTAATATCTTTACTCTATTGGGATCCACACTAATAAAGGGCCTGGTAAGAGCCCTGGGTCTATCATTTTACTAAATAGAAACATAAAAATGTATAACATATGAGGTTACACGTACCCTTCTTCTCCAGCAAATGTTATGTACAGCTTGTTTTTCTGGAGCTCTTTCTTTGGCGTTGACATTATTTTATTAAATGCATCCTCCAAAACATGGTCCCTCCTTACAGTCAATCTGTCGAGAAAATTATTAAAAAGTTAATAAAATTGTGAGATTGCACTATTATTATGTGCTGTAAAACCTTCCCGGTCTGCTTTAAATATTCAGCAATAATATATTATATTTTCTTGGGCATCATTCATCTTTTTTCACTATGATATAGTAATACGATGCCAAATAACCTTTAATTTAGGGCGTTTAATCTTTCAGGAAAAAAATTCAACTTACTTTAATTTTCCTGGACCCTGACCATAACCTTTAGACTCTATTTTACGGTAGAAACTCCTTAATTTGGCCTGGAAGTCTCTCTTGTATGGAGCTGGAACCCTGCCTGGAATGCGAGGAACTGGAGGAAAAAATATTAATGTCTAAACTAAACAAGGGTTTCACATAATTTACCTTTATAATTAAATAAACGTGCACCTTATGCAAATAACTAGTTTAAATCACATTCATTTAACTGTAGATAATCTCCATGAAATAAAATGATATGCCAGCTAAATTAAGTAAAAATCTCCCTCTTGAACAGATGACTCTCATCATCAATTCAATAATCAAAAAGTTGAACTAATTTTAACAACATTCTCTCAATGCCGTAAGCTGCTGAAAAACATGTAATATCTACATAATGGCTCTGATATATAATACTGCTTACAGTTGCAGCTTGAAATTAGATGGTTCATTTAAATAAATGATTAAATTCTTGAAGGGCCATTAAAGATAAATAAATATTCACAAACGGGCTGAAAATGTTCACAGGCATCAAGACTTACATTCAACCCTACCTGGTGAGCCTTGTGGCGACATAGGATTGGCTGCTTCTATCCTGTTGGCTATCGGCACATAAGACATAATCTCATTTTCAAACAAGCTGGTTTGGAGAAAAAAAAATCCTCATTATCAGGAAGAAATCTTAAGATGCTCTACATCCCCTTTTCTATCATATACTTTTAAATAAAAATAATACAAAACTGTGTTAAAATTTGGGAAATAATTTCTGACTCATATTTGATCAATTTAAATTTATAGTTTTGACACAGTATAGGTGATAGCACATAACTGTAAGAGGTCCATTCAATTTAGGTGAGACACATTTTTAAAAGCAAGTCACATATCTTGAGTGTCAGCTATAATTTCTAGATATTATTTTGGACATTTCTGGACATCAATAAAGATGACACAGTCAAGTTCTTAACTGAAATAGCTAGGTTGAAAAGAAATACTTCAGATGTCAGGACCATGTTTACATGTCAAGATTATGTGACATACCTTAATAAAAGTGTCAGATCTATGTCATTAGAGAATCGTTCCAGCATCTCAACACCTCTGGCTGCCACCTTGTTGACCTTCTCACGCAGACTGGAACTGGAGGCATATTGTGGACACCTTTCACGCAATATCTCATCAACATTCGGCTGACGCAGAAAGAGTACAACCTTTTCATTGTAGGCTGGGGGAATATTATTGTTGTTAGTCCTTATATCTTTGGAGTGTAAAAAAAAAAAAATTGTCATGGTGTTATGCATTCAATAAATTTTTCCTGAAGATCTGTCTCTTATTGTTTTAAAGTTGGTTGCACTCAAGCAAACCACATGATGCAAGCTCAGGTATTTTGTAAGGGAATAGTAACTCAACTTCTCCATTTAAGATTGTGTCTTTATGGGATGATAGCTAATTCATTTAAATTATCTTCATAATTACCAGTGGGTATTGCAGGGGGTGGTGGAGGTGGCTGAAAGTAGAGAAATAAGATTCAGTTTTAGATGGCATTATATGATATTATTCATTGGAAATAATTTACAATGAAAACAAAAGCCTGTTGTAGATTTTATTATCATTCAGAATGATTACAGCTTAATTGTGAAAACTAAATAACACAACCTACCCTAGGGGGAGGTGTCTGAAGAAAATGAGGATCAATCAGGGGGACATCAGTAGGAAGGCGAGGGTCCATGAAAGTAGTTGTACGCAGAACATGATCAATGAAGAAAGCCTGAGAAGTATATATGCTTTATTGAAGTTTAAATAATACATTTCCTTAGCTAAGATAATTTAAGAAATAAGTTTTGTCTCTAATGATGAAATAAAAAAGGTGGAGGGAGGATTTAAAGAATGTGCTATTCGTGAATTTTACTGTACCAGTTATCAAATATAATTTGTACTTTAGTAAAAAGAAAAAAAGATTCAAAACAATTTTCCTTGCTAGTGCTAGCTAGACAAGTTGTACTAAGGTGCTGAATAGTATTTAGAGTTATTGAACAGAAGTCTCCAAACATTACAGTGATAACCAGAGGAACTTACACAAAATGAAAGTGTTTAAACTGACCTTTCCAGTTTTATCATATTTCATCTCCCATCTCCTCGGCAACTCTTTGGATGTATCACAGAACAAGTTTACAAAGGCAACCAAATCTCTGTTGTGCTGGTACCTAGAAATAAAACAGCACTAAATTCAAAGCACAGTACAGGCATATTTAACCTAATTTAAAGACTTCTTATCGATAGTATGAAACAATGTTAAGAAACAACTTGACTTGAAAAAAAAATTAGAATAACATGTAAGTATAAGGAAGAATTTTTAATTTCGTTTAAATTACACCAGACATTGCTCTTCACATTCGTGATGCTTTGTAAAATATTTTCCTCACCTTTCAAATGTCTGTGGATCTCTTCGGATTTTTGTGATCATGTGTTTCAATTTACTGGTTCGATTGTATTCAACCATTGCATTCTAAAATATATAATTTTTATTTATTTTAAATAGTTCTCAGCAAAAAAAAACACGCAAAAAAAAACACGAAAAAAAAAAAAAAGGTTTTTTTTTTTTTTTTTTTTTTTTTAAAAAAAAAAAAAAAAAAAAGACATAAAAAAAAAAACCAACAAAAAAAACACGCAAAAAAAAAAAGACTGAAAATGTCTGACAAAATGGGTATCTATGAAGAAATTATTGAACAATAATACATTGCCCCAAATATTTTTTAGAAATATTTAAACTTCAAATTTCACATCAGTCAAAAGTCTACTAAAATATGCATTTATTAAAATGTACCTCATTAACTTGGAGCATGGGGAAAAAATCTGGTCTTGTGAGAAACTTAACAGCAGGAAACTTGTAAACACTTCTTTCAGATCTGTCCGTGGCAGGTTCAGAAGGACTAGCTAAACTAGGACTGTTATCTGGCACATTAGTGGCTCCTATGATGAAATAATATTAAATTGTACAAAATGTTAGTAAAGTTTCATCATAACTTATGATTTACTCTTACGCAATGCCAACTATTCATATTTGAATTGCTTTTTTTTTTAAATGTTAAGTAAAACAGATTCTATTAAAACCTTCAGTAAGGTGTGAGTTAATGCATTTTAAGAGTTAACTATTTGTGAAAATGAAGTGGTAAAAGAAACTTGCAATGATTTAGGAAGTTGCTAGTTCTTCTTACTTATTAATGCCTTTACCCCGTCTGGGGCATAGGTCATCTACAAGAATTTTCCATTCATCTCGGTCCTTGCATTCTTTCCAGTTGCTGCCAGGTGTATCCCATACTTTGAGTGTCTGTCTCTAGCTCACTTCTACATGTATTCATAGGCTTTCCTCTCTTTCTTTTTACATGTGGACTCCATGTTAGGGAATGTCTGGTGATGTTATCTAGCGGTTTTCTGAGAGTGTGCCGAATCCACCTCCATCTTTTCCTTGTGATGTCTTCAGCAATCGTATGTCATTTCCAGTAAGTCTTTGTTGGTGATGGTGTTTGGCCATTTGATGCTCAAGATCTTTCTAGGGCAAGTATTTATGAAGGTCTGCACTTTCTGCATAATGCTTGCTGTTGTTCTCCAAATTTCGACTCCATAGAGTAGGACTGGGATGACATCTGTGTTAAAGATTTCTGACTTTGTTTTGCAGAGTCAGCTCCTTTGACTCCCATATTTTCTTCAATAGCACAAATGCTGATCTAGTCTTTCCAATTCTAACCCTGACATCCGCTTCAGATCCACCATTTATGTCAATGGTGCTGCCTAAGTAACTGAAGGCCTCCACTACTTCCAGTGCATGTCCTGCCAGAGAGATGTGCTCTTAGTTGGCTGAGTTTACCTTCACGATCTTTACTTTGCTTATATTTATATTGAGTATAAGATGTGCTGAAATGGGGACTATGTCTTTAGTCTTTTTGTGCATTTGTTGGTGTTTGTGGGACAGAAGTGCAATGTTATCTGCAAATTCTAAGTCATTCAGTTGTACCCAGGGTGTCCACTGTATCCCGTTTTGTCTGTGGATTTTTTCATTATCCATTGAATGGCAAGGATAAATAGGAAGAAGACAAGAGACATCCTTGAGACTCCTGTTTCCAATCTGTGAGTCTTCCTTGGTTTACCAAACTGCATGTCATTTTTTTCATAAGAACTGAATGACCCTGACTAGTTTTCCTGGTACTCCCATATGTTTTCTAACAGAGGTTGCAGAATGTTGACTATTGTATTTACACCCGCTCTCATCATATTTGTTGTGATGTTATCCTGTCCTGATGCTTTCCCTATTTTGAGCTGCTTGATAGCCAGGGCTATTTCTTCCTCATTGCTCATACTTCACCAACTCATAAAACATAAACTTTCTTATAAGGATATTTCCAAAATTGAAATTATATTTTATCCATTCAAAGTCATTTGATTTTAATTCATTTCAACTTTCTGTTTCTTCTTTAGAGGAAAGCGTTTTAAATGTAAAAATGAATTAAATTCAACTCACCACTGGCCAAGTGATTTGAATCTCCTGAGGACACACTTTCTGTATCAGCTTGGTGATTTTGTTGTGTGATGGTGCGTCTAATACTTTGATATCTGTATTTTAACCAACAAAAACTAATTAGCCAGCAAAACAAATGTGTAAAATAGGGTTGACGTTTTAAGGTTCAGTGCTTTTCTTTATTAAAATATATTTGAGATAGATCAGCTTTGTTGAGCTCTACCATAAAGAGGTGCAAGACTTTGAAGAATATTTTCTATCTTTGGATTCCATAATATATTAAATTTGTTTAAATTACATAATGAATTTATTAAAAAAAACTACTTGATGAAATCACGCACAACACAACATGCATAAAAGGGTAGCATTATGAGAAGAAGAAAGTTTTTGCTGGAGATCTCAAATAATATTAATGGATAACATTTTTTTGTATTTGAAAAATTAGAATTGGTGACTCAAACACAGCACCACAAATATGTAAATCACCTGCGGTCAAGTTGTTGTCGCTGCTCAGAGCTGAGTGTTGGTCGACGTTGTACAGATTGTTGGCCAGTCTGTGGACGTTGCCATGTAGTTGTTCTGTTTACGTGGTCAATGTAGAAAATGCGACCATGACTATCCACTCTTGCCTCCCAGCCTGATCAAAAGTGATTGCCGAAATGTGGCATTATTGATCATTAGAAAATTTAAGCATTTTAAAATCATATAAGTGTTGTTATTATTATATTAGACAATAAAATGTCATTGATTCTACAAACCTGAGGGAAGAGCATCATCTCTATCATCTACTCTATGATATTTTATGGGTCTCTTTCGTGGAGGCTCACCGCCATCAGCACCTGCATACAAAAATGTAACAGTAAGTAATAGTTATTTATGTGGGAGAGCAGTTCTCCCTTTCATTTTACACTTGCATCAGAACAACTTTTTAAGAAATTAAAAGAGAAAATAAATGTTTAATTGCTTAAATGCAACAATCAAGATATTATGGTTGCATGATAAAGATGATTACAAACTTCAAAAAAGTAAAAGCAAAATCATCACATCATTATCAAACACTGCTATATAAAGGTTGTACATTACATTATAAATAAACTTTAAACATATAGATTATTGGATGTTTTAACAAATATGATCAACGTGTGCGAAGTCCAACAACTATTATGTATGCCACCAAGTTGTATAAATGTAAAAATATGCAGAAAGTTCAAATAAGATTTAAAAAATTATGTTCTAAATAACTCAATGACTGTTTTTAAAATTTACAAAAATGGCTTTTAAAGGGGTCTTATAATCCTGCACTGCACAAACATAAAATTATTTAGGAGATTTTTATCTAGAGGCATAATTAGCTTATATTTTTTATTTTTTTATATTTTATACTTTGTACCGCGCTTCGAGCCTTTGGGGATGAAGGGTGATTTTCAAATAAACTTTATTATTATTAATTAAAAAAAGAAAAAAGTTTAAAATTAAATTTTGACCTGTAAATTTTTTTAAGGTGCAAAATATTCCCAAAACAATTATGAGTAACATATGACTATCAATATCCAAAAAAAAAAAAGCTTTTTACAGAGTTATCGCAAACAAACTTTAAAAAAAAAAAATCTTAAAATCAACAACAATGTCCATGAGTTTAATAAAAATGATTTAATGAAGGGATAATGGTACACAATAAAAATATTTAAAATGTTTCCCTGTCATAGACTGCAAATGTATCAGTCATAAAGGTACATTAAGCATATGGTTGGTTCATCTTGATGAAATCAATTAAAAACTATTCTGTTGAGTAACCATGCAGTTTTATGTAGAGTTTATATTACCACTATTGGTAATCCAATATTCCATTATTCTCAAGCTGCAGAGCCAATTATTATCATGATTTGTTATTATATTTACAGTTAGCTGTGATCTTAATGTTGAGTTGGTCAATTGGGATCACATCCCCTTACAGTCAAATTTTCAAAGTTGGTAGATGAATTTTAAGATGGATAAGAAAAAGTAAATTAGCATTTCCTTGTATTCCACTTGGTCTTTTTTACCTAAATTAATGTCTGTTCTTGAAAGAATATAACTCAAGGGGATACTTCTGCAGTCGGCGGTCACCGTTATATTTAGGTATAAAGAATATTCGAGACAATGCGGTTCAAACTGCGACTAATTTCACAACATCCACAATAATAAATATGTTTCACAGAAATATGAAGATACTTTGAATCTCATCACACACATTTCAATTCCTATTATACTTTATATTACACTTCATATTATAATCTTTTACTTGAGAATGTTATTAACAAATCCTCATATAAGTCAATGGTTTCTATTCACTCTCCACCACTATTTGTTTTCCTCTTTTTTAATCCAACACTCTGATTGGCCAGTCCTCAAAAGTCCCAACAATATGTATATTATGGACAAGAATAATTAAGTTAATTACTTGTCTCCCATTTGTGGTTCACCTATTCATAATGATAACTGCGACAGCGACTACAACCACCTGATCATGGATCTCGAAATCTTCAAACTGATCAGTGCCCTATGAGTATGATTTACCTTAAAAATGATGCTAACCATTTTCAAACAGAGACTCTTTATACTCAAAATAACTTTTTTGTGAGATTCTAAAAATTGGCCACTATTTTGGCACCATGCTGTAGCAATAAAATGTATGTCAGCTTACACGGCAAATGAGAAAAACTTCTTAACTTACCCTGTATTCCTCCATCATGTGATCTGTCTCGAGCAGCTGGAGTAAGGGAAGTTGTTGGCACTTGACTGCTGCTACCACTGCTAGGACCAATAGCGGTATGACTGTCAACATTGTCGGCTTGCCTATGGCTGGATGCCCCTGCTGGGGGTGATGACCTGGGTTGTGGTAAGGGAGGAGACAGACGTTCACGGGCACTGGCTTCTTGACATTCGTTGAAAGATGGGGGAGATGACTGTTCATCTGGGCTGCTGGGTTTTGGCGTATTGGAGGTTTTCTTGCACTTCCGTGTCCATTGTTCCAGTTGTTGATTAATTTGTTGTCTATTTTGCTGACGCTCTTCTGAAGACAGTTGCCGCTGCCGTGGCTGCAATCGTGGCGGAACTAGAGCTTTGATTTGAGAGAGTCCATCTACACTTCTCCGTTTCTGACTGGCAACAGATGACTGTAAAGATCCAATAGCAGGGGGCTCACTGACTGTTGATAGAGCTATGCTGCCTCGAGAACCCGCAAGATCATCAATACCTGGCCGTGCAGACCCCCCATTATGACCAGCTGAGGCTGGAATTACTGTTTTGTCTGCCAATGGCACAAATGCGAGGTGAGCAGATGTGGCTGATTGATCCGTCCTAGAAATCAGTGGGTTAGGCCGAGTCGTTGACGCAGAATGATGCTGTGAGGTTCCAGGAACTAAATTAGGGGATGGGTGAGCGGCTGGAGATCTAGAGGAAGCAGCTAACGTAGAGCTCTGGGAAATTGGCGGTGATGGTGGCCCCCATGGAAACAACTCCTGCTCTCTCAGTGATCTTGAATCAACAATATGTATAGTGTCAAACACATCTCCTGCTTCTCCCTCTCGACACTCATTGGGACTGTAAGTCCGAGGAGGGAGTGGTGGAGGTGCATCATGGATTTTCCTCACATGATCTGTGCCATGGGGTGAGCTGGCAGGTGGTACCTTTTTAACCGGTCTAACGGCCAGGGGC
This sequence comes from Lymnaea stagnalis, assembly GCA_964033795.1. Lineage (NCBI taxonomy): Eukaryota > Metazoa > Mollusca > Gastropoda > Lymnaeidae > Lymnaea > Lymnaea stagnalis. The sequence continues at coordinate 4,740,544 of CAXITT010000001.1, read as the reverse complement.
CGGGGGGGCAGAGGAGGGGCTGATGTTTTCTGAATCCTTGGAGGCAAGGGTGGAGCCACCACTCTGTATGTTCTGGGTGGCAATAGGGGAGCATCTGACTTGAGAAAATTGAGACCAGGTGAGCCAGCTGACTGCACGGTCATGTCCAAGTCAGCACCGCTTATTGGCTCCACATCTACACCACCACTGGCTACCATTCCATTGGAAAGAAGAGGAATACTTTTAGATTGACCACTGTCAGATTGCACATTTTGAAATGACCCTGGCAGGTGACCACCATGTGGTTCAGAGGTGTCCCCTGAAGGTGTACATAACTGATTGTCTTGTTCAGCAGACTCACCTGAAGTCTCATTAGAACAAATCACAGACAGAGATGTCCCTGAGTCTAAGCTGTTTAAGTGGCTTTTAAGATGAAACTGTGAACCACTCTCAGTGTCTGGCAAACTATCCTGGTTTTTTACTATGTCCGCAACTGCACCCTGCTCAGTTTCATCCAATGAACTCGTAGCACTACTATTGTCTGTCTGAGTTAAAATCAAACTATTAGGGATAGGTTCTTCCTTAATACAAGACCTTGGTGATGGAACATCAAGACTGTTCATAGCTGCCAGGCCTGGATCAGTATGCCTGTGGCGAATGTGGGATGACTGTAGTGAAAGATCATCTACTCTTTGTAGAGGGCTGGGCAAAGAAGACTGACGGTGAAGGACACCATTGGCTTTATTTGAATCTGTGTCTAAACCTAACAGAGGAATACATCAAAGGAAATAAATATTTATATACTAGAAATAAGTCTCTTGTGGCGGCAATGTGTGAACTTCCCATCTACTTAAGTTACTTGACAAAAATTTAATCAATTAATGCAATTTATAAAAATCCCAATGAGTGCTATATTAAATTTATTTCTAATTTATAAAAAAATTTACTTCATATTAAAGAATATATATATTACATATAGGCAGAAGCATATATATTTTGCCACGTTTCAATTGATTCAATTTCCATTATCACTGTTTTTAAGAATCCCATTTAGAAATAGGACTTGTATCTTGCATGGCTAGTGGACACAAATTACACTCCTTTTAGTTCACTCTTTGGGCACTGTATTATTGCGCTATTAAACAGAGCATTACAGGCAAACACACATACGTCACTGTAGAATCTTAACTTGGGATGAGAATCAATCCTATTTACTTGCTCTGAATAGATAAGAGATCCCTCCTTTATTTTAGATATGTTGACCGAATAAAAATAAAATACTCTAATGGCTGCTTAAGTATAACTCTTTGAATAATGACACAGAAATAAAGTGATGTATTATTAACTTCTGATACATGAATAGTCTAATTTCTCTTAGATTTGAAAGTCAATTTACTTGTTCCTTATGGCTAATCTCCTCTTTGATCTTAAATACAATCCAAATTAGGTTTTGAAACAAACCATGACACAAGATGTAATATTTGGGTCTTTAATTCAAAATAGCACTTTCTTAGCAAGCCACTGCATTAAAAAAAAGCTTTATGATATATTAATAAAACTAATTTATACTTACTCCGCAACAATAGGTGTAGGTTGGCCTTGAATTCGATCGAACCACTCACATTATCAGAAGGACTTTTCCTCATGAGTTCTAGAGTAAACCTAGCTGCCCTGTGGAAATGAGAAGTTACAAATTCTAAAACAAAATTAATTAATTTACTGGCACCAGGCTAAGTTATCTGCGAAAATAATAAAGGTTTATAAAGGTTACTCCACACAAAAGGGAGCTATTTATTAATAACACCTTACTGACATTTTATTCTCAGATCATATATAAGTATTTTATTTTAAATGTACTTGATTTTAAATGTACTTGTTTCTTCAAAATATATTGATGCTGCAAGAACCTGGTAGAAATTCTGGGAGCATCTCCCTCATTTCAGCACATGAACAAACAGTGCATCCCATATATTATGATCACCTTTATCAGGGATCAGTTACTAAATATACAGATTCAATTTACACAACATTTTATGGTTCAATTATAACTATTGCCAAATGCATACTCACTTTTGCTCTGCACTTATTCGATCCATAATAGTCTGTAAAGGGATTGTTATACGCCCCAGAAATCTGGACATTGTGGGTCTGCTCTTACTAAATTTGTGTTTGACTTCAATTTCCAGAAGATCTGACAGGAAGACTTTCAAGGAGAATTTCTGAGGATTCACATCATTGTTTTAAGTATATTTGGAAAAATTACCACTGAAGATGAAAATAGATGTGCCGTTGTCATACTTTTTTTCAAAACCTAAATCCTAATTTTTATTTCTTTTAAGTTTTTGTTTGTTTTGAAAAGAAAATTTATTATATGAACTAACCCTTTTTTTCAACTTGCTTCTCTTATTTCATGACATTCGTTGCACAAAAATTTATTAACTCAGGAAAATCAATAAAAATACATAAAAAATGGATAGAGGAAAAGACTGAAAGAAATATTTTCTATCAAAATGATTTCCTTACCTGTGCTTCCCAAGAAGGGTTGGCTGTGTTAGGAACAACAGCTGACCGTTGTTTCTGGTAGTGATGCTCCTCTACTCTATCCCTTGGATTGTGTGGCAAAACTTGGAGTTTTAAATAAGGGTCTGGATTAAAGAACATGCCCTTTTTCAGGTTGTTAGCATGCACATCTGAGGAATAGATGAATAGAAATTGTATAAACAAAACTGTCTCAAGCAATTGTCATATACTAAATTATATAGTTTCTAACTAAAAGTAATTTTGAAATTAAAAAAAAAAGTAATGCTTTGCAGCATAATTTCAATAATTCAACTTAAATAAATTTTATATGCCACAAAATTATTGTTGTAATATTTAAACACTCACAAATATATCCTTCAAATGCATGCAATGTCTCTCCTATCTTAAAAATCAGTTCACAAGCACTAGGACTGAGCCAAGTACTGACCTTGAAATGCAAAGCATATGTACACCTTGCATATACCTGCAAAATAATGGAACCGGCCCCAGGTACAAAAAAAAAAATAATATCCTCTCATTTTCTAAAGTTTGTTCCAATCAAAGGGGAGAAATGAAAAGTGCATGTATAGAACCAGTACATCTTTTTTTACACAATTCTTTGTTCATTTCACCTGAATTAAATGAATAATAATAGAAAACTGACTAACGACTGGTGTGAAACTAAAAATTTAAACAAATTAAACAGCAAAGCTCTTGAAGTAATAATTTACATGTTGCGAATTTTTAAAAATTATTTGCATTTGTACTTTCTATATAAAACTAATATTTCATTGCACACAATGACTGGCTGATAGTCTAAAGTTGCCAAAATTTGTGTTTGCGTATCAGTATCTATGTTCCATCATAGAATTCAATGGTAACAATGTTATTTAACACTCCTTTATAAGTGATGCAATTAGCTTAACTGAAGGAAGATTAGGATGGCATCGACATGATATAAATATTTATCAAATAATATGCGTAAATTGTTATCAGAAAAATTAAAACTGCCACCAACCAGAGACTAGAAACAATAACTCATTTAGAGAGGCTCTGCTCCATGTTTGATTTTTGTTATATTTATGGGTACTCAACCTGTGGGTAATGATCCCTCTGGGACTGCCTGACATAATTGCTATTAGTTCTATTCATGCACTATTCCCATTAAACAAAATGAGAAGATAACTCTTTTTTTTAACACCCTGACCTGCCGGGCATTGTCTCAAAACAACCGGACTGGGTGTAAAAAAACTGCATCCTGCTCAGCCCTATATAGTAGTGCATATTTTTGTGAACTGATCTGTAAAACTTTTAAGAGTTTAACACCAATAAAAAAAAGAGATTCAGTTGAATATATTTTTTTAAATCTCATTTGACATACCTTCTAATGTTAAACGGAAATGTCCTTGGTCTACCGTAGTATCTCGTGCAGATAACAACTGTTTTGGTGACTAAAATGATAATATATTTATCATTAACTTACTTAATAGCTCAATGTAAGCTACATTAGATTATAAAAAGTGCATTGTCCTGGATGACTCTGTTAATGAGTAAATAATCTGGATTGCTTAAATATTAGAGACAGAGACAAATGATTTTTTCTATCTCAAATATGTAATTATATGCAAGCAATATATGAGCATTATCTGAAAGAGCTGCTGACGCCTTATGTACCCACTAGAGAGCTCCGCTCATCCGATAGTGGCAAACTCTCGACACCACGTGTTTGCCTTGAGTCTTACGGAAAGCGCACTTTCGCATTTGCTGGTCCACTAATTTGGAATGCCCTTCCTGTCGATCTCAGAAACAACCAGACACTGGAGTCCTTTAAAACCGATTTAAAGACACATCTATTTCGCAAACACCTTCTGGGATGATTGTCAACATTATTTTCCAGTTAATGCATAATGGCTGTGTTGCTTATGGTTGAAATGGCTAGAAAGACTTTGCCATTGTATGCTTGTACTTAGTTTTTGTCGTGTTGCGTTTGTTTTAAATGTGGTAAACTATAGATTTGTTTTTTGTTGACTTTGTACCGTGCTTCGAGCCTTTGGGGATGAAGCGTGTTTTTGAAATGAACTTTATTATTATTATTATTATTATTATTATTTTATCACCAACCTTTAGACTGCCATCCACCAGTGATACTGTGATAACTGGGCTTGTTGCAAGTACGTCTTCTGTGGTACCACTGATATACTTAAAGCACACAACTGTTTTTACTGATCAATGGAAATGGAGCATAATCTTTTCACAATGTTTTTAACCAAATTCAGCATTTAAATAATAATTATTTCCTATTAACAAAACCATTCTCCTTTTATCATGTAACCATGACTATTTTTTACTTCTAAAAATAGTTTTGGAAGAATAGACAATTTAATTATAGTAATAAAATAATTTTATTTTACATATTAAGGATAAAAATGCTATAAATCTGTAAAACAGATGCAATTTATAAATGTAACTATTTTTTAAAATATAGATTCTGAAGAATTTCATGGAAGTTTAGTTGTTTTTTAATACTTAAAATAAGAGAAATATTAGCAATTAAACATGATATGCTAGTAAAATGTAAACTTTGATTTCCCAACGTACGTTCAGAAAATAAGTGCTCTATTGCATCCAAATCCCATGTTATAGTCCCTCGTGCGCCTCCACTTGATCCTCTTGTCTTACAATCTAAAAACTTGGAGGTATTTGTTTCACCTTTAAGAGAGAATAGAAGCAGTTTTTTTAAGCTTGAATGTCACCTATTCAGAACCTATTGAAAAATGTAACAAGTTTTTTATTTAGTAATGCACTTATTATAATATTAAATATTATAAGAATTAATGGATATTTTTAATTTGCAAGTGTTTTTATTTTAAGGGATTATATTTAACCTCACCAGAGTTAAAAAGTCCTATCCAGTCCTGAGCACCCACATCTTCCTTGATGTCCCACTCAACCCTAACACGAGCATCATGACTTCTTCCAGGGCCTCTAAGTACAAATGCAGTTTTGTCTACAGACAAACTTGACCAGCTTTGCGGGCTTAGCATATTCAGGTTGGAATCACTATTACTCCGCTCTAGGATAGAACTATGCTCATTCCTAAACAATGCAGCTGAAGCTCCTCGAGGGAGGGACAGGTCATCAATTGAACTATAATCAGCACTCGCCCTTTCCATTTTTGCCATTATGATTTGACATTTAACGCAGTATTACTCTATAAGGCTTTAATTTATACTTGCAACTTGTTCAGATATTCAATCTCTTTCAGTATCCATACCTTAAACCTTTTCATCTGCAAATAAAAAATAATATTTTTTTTTTAATATTTTAAATTTAACATTTTAATAATCTTGTAATATATTTGTTAATATTTTTATTTATCACATAATTGAGTCAGCTTATCACAGTATGTGGCCAGCTTATGGAGCAGAATAGTTAACAGAGATACTTCTGACAACTAGTAATAACTGTAAAATACTTTACATGCAGAATTGTTTAGACAAATTTATAAATATATTAACTACAATTAATTCCATAAAAGGCAAGTGTTACAACTAACCAGGATTTGTACCTAGAGTTTAATAATTTTCAGATTTGTAAGCTTTGTGCAATATTTTTAAAGTGTTCTTAGCACATTTATTTGAAGCATTTATTTTCTATCTGGTCAACATGGTGCCTTATTTCCAAATCTATGTGGGGTAAGTGATGAAGCATAGAGGTCTAAAGTGGGAGAGAGTTAGGGATTAGAAGGTGAGATAGAAAGTAAAAGGTGATGGGAATGGGTCTGTTGCAGCTTGAGAGAAAGGTGTTAGAGGAGGGCGAGGAGATAAGGAAGGGGGACGAGAACAGGTTAGAGAAGTGGCTCTCAACCTTCCTAATGCTGCAACCCTTTAAAATAGTTTCTCATATTGTGGCGACCCCCAGCCATATATTTATTTTCGTTGCTACTTCATAACTGTAGAGCATATTCTGTTTACAGATGGTCTGAGGCGACCCCTGGGAAAGGGTCGTGCAACCCCTAAAGGGGTCGCAACCCACAGGTTGAGAACCGCAGGGTTAGAGTATGGTAAGAGGAAAGAAAGTAAAGAAAGGTGATGGGCAAGGGAAGGAAAAAAAGGCTATCAGATGATGGAAGAGGTTAGGGTTTGAGAAAGAAGGGTGGGGATAGGTTTGGGGAGAGTATAGGGAGGGTAGATATGGTAGTATATAATGACAATATTGAAAGGAGAGAAGCGAACTCTGCTTGAAGATTCAGCTCCACTACAATGCCATCCCTGTAACTGTCTGGTCACTGAATAAATAAAAAGGTTGCATACTAATCCAGACAAAATTTCCACTATGGCAAAAAAATGCATGTGAAAAAGATAGTCTAAGTTGGGTTTTCATTATTGTAAAATAACTTTGTTTTGTTTTTCTTCATTTTGTACATTTTTCTTACCACAGTGTGTAAATATAGCCACACATGTGTTTTAGTTGAGGGAAAAGAGCATGTACCAGGTGAAATTACGTGAGGAAAGGGGATGAAGGCATGTCATTTAAGCTTCTTGCCGCATACCTAGAGAGATACAATAAAGTAGCTTAGCTCGCCACAAAATTTATATGCTGGCTGAAATTAATTAAATTTTAATGTTTTTTTCTTATTAACGTTTCTCTCTGTCATTGGCTTAACCATTTTAGCAAGCATGTGTTTTTTTTTACACTGACACCATCTTGGTTGCCATGACCCATGATGGCCATGGGAAATATTATGACGCATATTGTGTAAATTTAACCATTTTTTTTTTACACAGCTGCCATCTTGGTTGCCATGACATGTCTGAGGCCAAATGATGAACTGCCTAATAATTCAGTGTTATGATGAATTTATGAGGTGCCTCGATCTTGCAAACAGTTAACAGCTCTAATAAAAATATAGATATAGGCCCTATGTTAAAGCTAAAATACATGATTGAAACAAATACAAATGACAACAGTCAACAGCAATAATTAACATTGAATGTGCAAACTACACTTAAACTTTGGCAAAATCTCTATTTGAATGCTTCAGTTTCAGAAGTTCAGATTTAAATTAAACTACCAAATTAAATATTTATATATATGAATATGAAAAAAATATGATGCTTACTTTGCCAGCATTTGCCACTTGTGAGTTAATACCTTAACTATGACTATGACTATGAACATGTCAATAATTAGTATTGGATACTATTTATAGCATAACACATCAATAAGGCTAAGAGACGTTAACTCATTGGTAAACTAAGTATGCATTATTATTAGTAGTAGTCGCTAGAAAGTGCTAATAAATCTCAGTAAAACCACAAAGTCAAGAAGATTGACGTCAACAATCAAAATGTAAAATTAGCTAGTTTAATTAGTATGAGTATGGCTAATTTAATTTGGTTGTTCGTTATTTATGAGAAGGTTCATATTGTAATATATATTAATTAGTTAAAACATACCGCAAACTGATATCCATAGGAAAGTACCTTCATTTTCACATTTATTTGGAGCTTCATCCGTTACATTCATATTATTATTCTCCTACTCGCAGAAAGCTTCCTGTTTCTGTTGCCATTTTGTGGATGTAGATTATTCTGACTTGGTAAAATATTATCGTTGATTTCTTTTAATTTAATAATAAAATCGCACTTTTAAATCCTAGCTACGGATACATGCCATAATTTTAATTGTTCTTTTTTTTTAAACATTTAAAATCTTTTTGTTAACACAAGCTTAGTAAATAAAGACTTCATTAATAATCGCGATGTTCCTTCATTCCCTAAAAATAAACGTATTAATTATTTTTTTTTAAAGTGCAGCTTTGCTAAAGTAAAGGGAAAATAATAATTAATTAACGTGTAAGTGTAGGCCTGTAATATCTTTCTAATTTTATTTTATATTACCAAAAATATAGTGTCAATATTCTTTCACCAACCCCTTTACCCTCTTCACTTGGCAATTATTATTTCACTCCCCATTCTCCTATGCCTATAGTATAGCAAACTCCTTCGAGGTCACCGACACTAACATCTGCTCCTCCCACCCACCACTTTATTTTCCTTGAGTGGGACGATGGATGACATCATATGTGACTGATTGTTAATTATGCAATGCGACGTAAACGATGCTTGGTAAGAAAAAAACTCACTGCATTCATCAATGATCAACCATCAAACGGAAAGACGTAATGGCCCGTGGACGATAATGTCCCACCATCTCCCACACCACTTATGTTGTGGCCCCGCCCTGCCCCTTGGTCACTCAAGTGCCTCTGTATGGAGAATTTATTGTTTCTCACTGTAAAAAAAAAATATTGCATTTTTTTCATTTAAATAAATGCCGTTTTAAAGCTAAACATGGCACTGTTAACCTGTTAACTTAAATTGTATACATAGTTGTTAAATCGTGTGTCAATCAGAATTCTTTCCGATTAAATATATTCGTGAAAAAAAAGCAATCAATATAAACACAGAGCAATTCGGCCCTGTAATTTTAAGATAGCATGTTTACGATTTTAGAAAAAAAAATTTTTTTTTTAATAAGTCAATCATTATAATTACGTTTTAGAATTGTAAAAAATGCAAATCAAGTTACACATTGCCTGCTGGAAGAGAGATTATTTTTGATGCAGCATTTCTCCAGAAATATAAATACAAATAGGCTATTATACGACTAGGCTACGGTATTTTAATTGATTAAGCAACATTTTAGTAAGGTAATATTGCTGTAAGTCTACTTGCTTAGGGCCTACGCATCTTGTTAGTTTTTTTTTGTTTTTTATTGTTTTTTTCTTCTTCTTTTTTTTTTTCCCTTTCTTTTTTTTTTTTTTTTTTTTTTTTTTTTTTTTTTTAAATTTTTTTTGTTTGAATTTCTTTTTTATGAGACTCGTTTTTCATTTTGTAACAATTTAAAAATATGTATTGTAAAACTGAGGTTTCACATGAGTTATGACCACGGGTCAAAAGAACAGGAAGAGATAATTCTAATTATAATAAACATGTTGAAGCATAAAGTTGTGAAATCCACGTACAAAAGATATGTCCCGCCATCTGTAGCTGTGTTATTTAAGAGCAAATAAAGGCTGCTTAAATTGTGGTGAGGCATCTCTCACCTGTAATAATGTTAAATACTTTTGTGGTTTTATAGTGATGACCATTGGTTTTGTTTAAAAATACACCTTCTTGATGATATGATTTGGATTAACTTAGTTATAGTTTCAAATTCAGTAAGGATATTGATGTATTTGCCCTGATTTTTTAGATAAAAATATAATTATTTTTATTGGTATGAAAAATGAAAATTAATGTTGACATTCAATTTCAATGGTCTGATTTTATTGTCGTACATGAATTTTTAACTCTTGAATTGCATTTAAAATTATGTACGAAGGATTGTTTATTTTATTGCAGTATATCATAAATCTGTTTGATTTTCAGTGATACCTAAATAATGTTTTTTGATAAGGACCATTCATATGGCTGAAGGTCTCTTCTTGATGTAATTCATGTAAATTGTGTGTGTCTGGTGACGATTTAACTCCGTTAGTTAAATCTGAAATGAAAGAGGGGGGATATGTCGAGTATGAGCGTTCATTAGGAATTGTTGCGACTCAATATTATGTTTATTAGTTGTTGAACGCTTTTCCCGCGCTTGACTATTATAGTTAGTGAACGCTCTTCCCGCCATTGTCTCTATGACGTATTTTTATGCTGAGTCGTGACGTATTGTCTATGCAGTATTGTGACGTATGTTTTAGTCGTGCGGCAGTCTTGAGTGGAACCTTGGAGTGATAGGATGTTTATTATATTTACTTAGATATTAAAGTTATAGTTATTATGAAAAGGAGTTGAGTTTGTTAATTGATAGTGAGAATAGTACGACGCTTCAACGTATGAAAGAACTGACGAATGTAATCAATCCAAGAAGACGTTATAGGAGTTGACATTCGTGACATGAAGCTACATTCATCTAAATTCTGAGAAATAAAGCTTTCCATTGATACCAAATACAATGTGGTCGGGCGATTCTAAGTACATGTTATATTTCTAAAATGCATTAACCTCCTGACCTTCAGATAATTTGTTTTTGTTATTGTCATTGTTATACTGTGGACTTATCTTAACAAGAAGAAATCCATCGTGGAAGTCGGTGGGAGGTGGGGTGACACCATGAGTTTACTGCACCGGCTAGCTACGCCAATGAGAAGGTGAACTGTGAATTCTAACATATTACTTTATCTTCTCGTATAGGAGGTGGATCATAGGTTGCGGTTGAAATATTAGGCTCAGGCCTAGTATTTAAAGTGGCCTCAAATTACATGTGGACTTGTCAATAAAAAAAAAGGCTGTTCAGCCCGCGGCCAGCGAACTGATTTTAAATGGCCCGCCACAGCTTGAGAATTAGTTTATGACGTTTGTAAAAAAAAAAATAGAGTGAAAACCATATTAATTGATTTAATATTATTGGGAAATCGTGTGAGAGCACGAGAGAATATGTAACATGGGAAATGAGGAGGCTACAAGAGCTAAAGAGTAGGATGACTTGACAGGCGGAAGTTATTTATTTTAAGCACAACAGCAGATATACATTTTGGGAAACTTGTTGACATAAATTCAGATATTATCTATATACTACTTCTTTCTGTTGCTTGCAAGGTGGATGCGTCTAAGGTTATCCGGTATAATCACTAACAGCACTGAGAAAGATGAATAAGGAAACCAAAATTAACTTGATGTGTGTATCTATTTGGTCTTTGTAAACATTTCCATTACCAATTTAGAAGAAATAGATAGGTGAGCACCGCGAGTTAACTACCGCGCTTTGTGGGATGCTAATAATGTGACAAGAAAGTCTTTCGATCAGAGTCATTGAGAAGGGAGTTGGGATACTAAAGGTGTCATAATTGAATGACTAAGGTTGGTTGTCTTGAACTATTTATGGTTCCATGTTATTTAAACAGGTAGTCTAGCCAGGTATGGAAGAGTGGGTGTCCATCCTGTAGTGTTGTGACGTTGGGGACAAGTACCTGGTATTCAGAGATCTGAGTCTGAGATGTTCAATAAAGAAAGCACCAAATGGTCTGCGTTTGTTTGTCGTCAGTGCAATGCATTTAGGGGGGAATTGTGAGAAACAGCTGGAACGATTATTGAAAGTAATTTTCAAACAAACAAATAGAATTCATGGCCAAATAAATTATGGATGATGTCATGGTTTTCTTCTAATCTGACTGACCGGACTCAGCGTATTGTAGTGAAGCAGGCATCTTCCATGGGCACTTCCGTCACCTGCGGTGTACCACAGGGCTCAGTTTTAGGACCTATTCTATTCTCCGTGCACACTTGCCAGCTCGGCAAAATTATTGAAAGTAATGGTATTTCCCGCAAAATATTTGGGGATGGCACAGAACTATACAAGTTTTTCCACCCTGATCCCTTGGATTGCGCAGCTGCTGTTCAGGCTATCGGGGACTGCTGTCTTGCTGTGAAGGAATGGATGTCAGCAAACAGACTAAAATTAAATAACGATAAGACTGAGGCAATTATTTGTGGTTCAGACTCCAATCTTCGGAAAGTTGCCATCGCATAAATAAAAATTGGTGAATCAGAGATCCCGTTGTCTTCCACTTTCAGAGACCTTGGCTTATATATTGACAGTAAACTTAGAATGATTCCCCATCTCAGTTATGTGGTCAGGGCATGCTTCTGTCATCGCACTCTGGGTCAGCTGCGTCCTCAACTCAATAAGAGGACAGCCAATGCTGTAGCGGTAACTCTAATCCAGTCAAGAATAGATTACTGTAACAGTTGTTTCTGGGGCTTACCTCAGAACCAAATTCAGAGACTCCAGAAGGGTACAAAATAATGCAGAACGCATTGTATCGCGGATAAAGAAATCTGACCACATCACCCCAGTTCTACGAGATCTCCATTGGGTTCTTGTGAGTGAACGCATTAATTACAAAATTCTGTCCCTGGCGTACAGCTGCATAAAAGGCTCTGCACCGGAATATCTTAAAGAACTGATTTATAAACATGTATATAAAGAACCCGCGGTCTTCAACACAGAAAAAAGTCTTACGGAGTGCGCTCCTATCAAGCGATTGCGCCAAAATTATGGAACAGTTTGCCTCATCTTTGAGGGGAATCGAACATGATAAAAGATCATTTAAGAAACATTTAAAAACTCTTCTGTTTAAATAGATTTAAATAAACCAGAGCATAGTCAGCATGCTAAAGTAGCATGGATACCAGCGCTACATAAATATCCAATCAATCAATCAATTAATGTTTCCTCTGATGAATTTCCACAATTAATGAAATGTTGTAACAAATTTTAAATATGTTTTTTTTTTTTAAATCACCCCACATGAGTGAAGCTTGATTCTCTTAAAAGACCAACATCAAGGCCACAAAATCAACGTCTTGACTGGTGACCATTTAGAACATCTACTGAGGGCAAGTTCTACTGATAACTACCGGTACCTCAAATTATGAAAATTTCAAGTACAATTCAAAGCAAAAAATATCATTAAAGTGGTTTTAATTTTTATTTGCTTTCTTTATATTATCGATGAGCCGATAATGCTATTGGATATATATTATTAATATTGGTTATATATTAATAATATATACATAATAATTGTAAAGCGCTTAGAGCTGTAAGGTAAGCGCTATACAAAAATGCCTAAGTAAATAAATAGGCTATATGATTATTTATACATAAGGTAAGAAGCTCTAATAATGAAAATTTTGTAAAAAAAAAAAAAAAAACCTTTCTTTTGAGATTTCATTTGTGGTCCTCGACTTCGTGGAGAAATTGTTTGGCGCACATACTCAAAATGGATGGACAGCACTGCGTTACGCAATAGAACCATATAACTTAACCGTCTAAAATAATATGTCAGCTTATTCAAATTAAATATTGAATTTGATATCATACAAATTCTGAGACTAACAATATGCAGGGCCGTCTTAACAGCAATGGTGGCCCTGGGCAGAGCAAAGCACAGAGGCCCTTATTTTCTCTTAACTATTCAAGGGTTAGGAACATTATTTTAGGCAATTTTTCGGCACATGTGTTATGAACATTTTTTTCTTTCAATTTCATCTTGTAGAGGGGGCATAGATTTTAAGTGTTCAGAAAGGGGAATGGGGCTAGGCATCTATTAGTATCAAAATTGGGGACTATGTAGCCCAGTACCACCTATGACTCAGCATCCCCACAATACATAAACATAAATTTATTCCTGTTGTGGCAACTTTTGGGGCTTTGCGTTTGACCCCCAGTTTAGTTGTGTCCCCTGGAATCTACATAGTCCAAATTTAGGCCATATACCAAACTAAAGGAAACTCATATTTTTGCCAGTTCAAGAAAATCATTTTAATTACTAACATCCAGTCACTAAATTAAATTAGCGATATCTGCGCTAAATGCAATTCTTAAAACTAGACAAGTAGGCCTGCGTTTGGCGCCTATATTTTCTTTTATTTTACGCACTCCCCCCCCCCTGGATTGATTGGATAAAAAATTTGTAGACAAAAAGAGACAAAAAAATTATTAAAGTAAAGAGAAAATATCTACAGTAAATTAAAACTACATTAAAACATTACTAAAAAATTTATTGCCCCCCCCTAGAAAGTTAATCGATTTTTTGCCCCCCCCCCCCATAGAAAGTTTTCTGCTGGCGCCCATGGTTCGGACATAAGAATATTAATATCGTTCAGGGGCGTGAAAACAGTGTTCGGTTCCGAACTAATTTGGATTCTTATAATTATGCGTTACTTGAGTTGATGTTTTATCAAGTAACTTTAGTAGATCGGAAAGTCACGCATTGCGGTCGCAATTGTTTGGCGGTCTATATAAAACATGACGGTTTTGTCACTTTGATTGGGGAGGGAGCAGAAATCGTGGGCACCCGAGCTGCCGTGTGAAAGTGGTGGGAGCTGTCTGGGGAAGGGCCTTTGAAACCCCATCCCACCGAAAATTTTTGATAAATTCAAAATGCAGGGCTGAATTCAGTTTTTCCGATTCTTTTGAGAGCAGGGTTTGAGATACGTAGACCTACTTTTAAAGCAAATTAAATTGTCATATTAATTTATTCAACAGTATGAACTATGCTCAGCGTGAGGCAGAGGCCCCTAGATCAATTAGATGCAATACAAAAAATAAAATAGTTTAATTTGTTTACATTTTTAAAATAATTGTTTTCTTCATTTCTCAGATATTTGTGTTCTTGTTGATGATAATATCGACTTCCGAAGAAAGGATTCACATTGACTCCTTAATAACAATAATAAGCTTTCGTAAGGTACCTGAATATTGGACCAAAATGTTTTGGTATATATAAAAAATTTGGAAAACGGATGACGGAACAACAACAAATCGGCCTGGAAGGGCGGGAGTCTATTTGTGGTTTTGATCACATTAAAATATTTAATTAATATACATAATATATTTATTACTTTACCATGTTGCATGAAGAATCACACATTATTCCACCACGTCAGGGTGACGCTTTAACTTATTTAAGAACCTGTAATGCTCTGGATCGCCTAAAAAACTCGATATGTTGTCAGAAATGGTAGGCCTAGCTTAGTAAATTTAGTTAGTTAGCTATACTATACTTATAAACTTATAGACTATACTACTACTAAAATAATGGCAATCAAAGCTGATTCTGATGCCTATACTATTACTATTACTATTAATACTCCCATTGGCATTAGGTTATTACTATATATTTATATATAGCGATACAAATCAATACAACTATTTATTTTAATTGCCATAAACTTTAAACCAGTGGTTGGAAAATAGCAGCTCTTTAGTGACTGAGTGCGGCTCGGCCAGTAAATTGGTTTTAACTAGCAGGTGCTGGCAAGTGGGTGTTGGTCGGGCTGATGTAGCACGGAGGTCCAGTGTATGTTGCGCGGAATTACGTGGAGTTACGTGAAAACACAAGTTGGCTGGTTTTGAGTTAGCGGTAAGGCCCATGATGTGTTCCACGATATATAGATCTCGGAGGTGCCACCAGCTCCATTTCCGTCTAAAGCGCCGTCTACAGTGCCATACGAAAAGGATTTCGATGTTGTTATTTACAATTACATGGTGCAACTTCTTGTTTTCTTATTTTATATTTTTTGTTTTAACCGGGGAGGGGTCTTTTGTTTTAACCGGGGAGGGATCCCCCCTCCCCAAAGAATTTCTATATTTTGGTATTTGAAGCAAAGGGAGGGGTTTGGGAAGGGGTCTTCCCTCCCCAGTTCTTAGAAGATCATTCCAAATGCAATTTAAGCAGTAGTCTTCCTTTTGTTACCAAAGTTTAAACATATGGGCATGGGTAATTTGATTTCAATTTCAACTACTATGCAAAATACAGCAGTTTTGGCGGGCATAATTTTTTTCACCGGTCTTGGGGTATCAGCAAGGATGTGTTTCTTTTTTCCTTCCTTTTGAAACGTGTAAAGTGACTTTAAATACAAATTAATGGAAAGTTTCATTTCAATATACTTCATATTAACCCTATTGTTTATGATGCGATTTATGCTCAATAAAGAACAGAAATGTTATAACACATATATGGTTGTCTTTGTATTTGTAATTTCATATGCACTATGTCTATGACTATGCTGCCTGTGCCTTCTCTTCTACTTCGACAAATAAAAATTATATTTATCTTATCATTTAGGCCTATTTACTTCACAAAATATCTAGTATTATCCACCCCATGTCCACTACTGAGTACTTGTAATATACAGAAAATATTTACTAACATTAGACTACTTTCATGCCCGCCAGATATTTTGCAAGAAGGGTTGGTAGGGGTTAATTAATTAGCCTATAAATGTGACTTTTAGTTTATTATTATTCTTTCGTAATACTTGTTAGTACTTTTAGTCACCTGATCCCTTTAGCCGACATTGGTTGGCTAATTCCAATTACTATATTGATGGAACCAGCTTTTTAAAAAAACTACAAGAGAAGTGATAAAGATTTACTACACCAATTCTAATTCTATCATCACATTCATGGGCTGGTTTAAAAAGAAATCCTACTTTCAGCTTTTATTAAAGTGGCTTTTAAAATGATGATTTTGACACATTGGCACCATGCATAATTATTAGAACACACAGACTTCATGCAGAGTAAATCAGTAATAAGATTAGGCCTGTTGTTAGATATTCATTTAATTTATACTTACATTATGTTAAGGGAATCCTTGACCCTATTCCCTAACCCTAATTCCTGACCCTATTCATTGACTCTATACCCTCACCATAATCCCTATTCCCTAACCCTAACAACTTTTAAAACTTATTTTTTTATAGCTTCAATTTTTGTGAGGAACTCTTTTCTTTAGGACAGTGTGAACATCGGCTCTGTCGGTAATTATTTTTATTTAGTATTTTAGTTACCGGTATGTCAACAAAATATCCTGTGACTAGTTACAGGTTAATGATTTTTACTAAAAGTACTTTAAAAAATATATTTAAATGCCTTTAAATTATAAATGGCCTCATAATGTCGGCTCTATTTTTGGTAAAAAAAAAATTAAAAATTTAATATAAACAGTACACATTTATTTTTGTCCCTTTATGTCTACTTATTTTCAAGTACAAGTATGAAATAGACCTATTGCAGAGAGGTGATTTTTTTCTTGTTGAAATTTTAATTTTCATACTTGCTATGGATAAACTTTAAATAGAGTGAGGTGTGATGTAAAGAGACACAATAGAGTGAGGTGTGTTGTAAAGAGACACAATAGAGTGAGGTGTGTTGTAAAGGGACACAATAAAGTGAGGTGTGAAGTAAAGAGACACAATAGAGTGAGGAGTGTTGTAACGAGACACAATAGAGTGAGGTGTGTTGTAAAGAGACACAATAGAGTGAGGTGTGTTGTAAAGAGACACAATAAAGTGAGGTGTGCAGTACAGAGTCTCTTATCTCACTCCACACATGTAAAGGGAAACAATAAAGTGAGGTGTGAAGTAAAGAGACACAATAGAGTGAGGAGTGTTGTAACGAAACACAATAGAGTGAGGTGTGTTGTAAAGAGACACAATAGAGTGAGGTGTGTTGTAAAGAGACACAATAAAGTGAGGTGTGAAGTAAAGAGACACAATAGAGTGAGGTGTGTTGTAAAGAGACACAATAGAGTGAGGTGTGTTGTAAAGAGACACAATAGAGTGAGGTGTGTTGTAAAGAGACACATGTGTGTCTGAGACACACATTTTTTTCTTATTTAGGTAAATGTTGCTGTATTTTTTAAAAAGAATATAAATTTTACATTACACATTTTTTTCTGCAGTCTGTGTGCCAATAAATGTCATGGGAAATCATGTCCAGTTTGTTCAATGCCATCACGTTTCAACCAAGTTAATATTGATAAACAACTCTCTCACATGGCAGCCCTTTGTATGCAGATGTCAAACCTATTAGATGGTAATTATAATTTACAGCCTTTTGAGATAGAGATCATATATTTATGAAAAGAATTTGAAGATATAGTTTTTAACTATTCAGAAGCAGGGTTATTGTGAAATTTAAATTTGCAATAAATGGTTGCAGTATGTTATATTATACTTTGAAGTCATAGCAAATTTTAAAAAGAGAATAACAATCAATAACCTTCACATAGTTAAAATTGCTGAATATAACGTAACATGCACTCACTGTGAAAAATATAATAGCTATAACATTATCACTACAATTATTTTACTGCAGCACAGTTTTGACTTCACAGTTCGTGCTTGAAAAATTAATGTACTTGCTTAAGCCTTTTTTGACAAAGATTATTGAGCTAAAAAGGGAACTTATCAAAAGTCCTTTTTTTCTTAATTGGTTTTTAACCAACTAATCGCCTAACCTATTTTGGACAAAATGGGCTCTCCTGCCTAAACTTTTAGATATGACCCCATTTTAAAGTATATAATATGTTATTTTTAACAAAATTAAAAAATAAAAAAAAACATGAAATGTCATTGTTTATATTTTTATTAAATTAAGTATAGAAATGAATGAAATTTTATAATAAAAAAAAAATATAGCTAATTAAATTAGAGATAAACTTTCAGCTAAAATCTATTATTTATATTAATTATGGTCATTATGGCTGATATATCAACTATAAGATCATCACTTCAACTTTCTACATTAATTTTTAATAAATTCTACATCCATCAGTTTGATTTTGTTCATCTAAACTTCTCAGTCAAGTAAACTTAGCATGTTGTCACATATGAGCTTGAAATCAATGCTGAGCTTTGAAGTCTCGTAACTTTTAATGAAAGAATATGAAACCATCCAGATTTTTTTTTTTTTAAAAAGCATCAGAGTAAATTTTTTGCAGACGAATGTATAGTAATTGAGTTGCTAATCACCCCGAGCAAGTGTCATATGTTACAATCCGCCCGACATGTGTTTTAGGCAGGCATTATTGCCAATTTTGGGAAGCAGCAGCGGGCACTAATGGCAGGAGAGGATTAATTTCTAGTTTTTGTCAGGATTCCTTCTTGATGAATCATAAATTTATTGGGTGTAAAGAGATCTCTTTCTTAATCCATTAAATAATTTTTATTAGGAAAATGTTTGATAGCTGAGAAAACAGATTGTGATGCAACACTAGAGCAGCTCCCAGCCCAGCAGGATAACACAACAGAAAAAAACACTAGCCAGCAAAAGGGAAATAGTAATCAGAAAACCAAAGTTCCAAAGAAGGCGATGATTAAACCAACACCTGAAGCTCAGTCCAGGGTTAAGCATAAAAATGGTAAAAAGAAAGAATTATATTCTGTTAAAGAAAAAAATGAACCAGCAACAAAATTTGCAAGCAAGCAAAAAATGAGAACAGATGTGAATAAAACTGAGCTACAGACTTACAGCCCTTCTTTATGCTGTGATAGAGCTGAAAAATCAGCAGCAGAATCACGTGGTGAAACATCAGTTCTAGAAAATAACCTTGAATCATCCTTTGAAAGCAAAGAGCTTCTCAACACATCTGCCAGTAGCAATAAGAGAAAGCGTAAGTCATATCTGGCAAAGCGAAATGCTAAAGGAGAAACACCATTACAAGTAGCAACGATTAAGGTAGGTCCACTTTTTCAAATTTTGAAGAAGAAAATTACTTTGGCTTATGTGCTTTGTATTTCATCCCCCAAAAATTGTGCTTTTGATCCACTTAGATACAAAAAAAGGTGGAAAGTCTTTTTTTTAAAAATAAGTAAACCTTACTGTGAATTGCCATGAACAGAATCATAAGAAACAAATAAAAGTTTATGTCATTTTCAGTGACTAGGAGGATGATATTTGTTACTGTTAGTAATTCATTTATATTTGTTTACAGTTTGATGTAGAAAGAGTGACAAAACTGTTGGAGGATGGAGCCAATCCTAATGTCAGAGACTATGCTGGCTGGACACCTTTGGTGAGTCATACAAAATGCTTAGTTTATTGTCATATTAATGCCTAAGATGGCTGAAAACAAAACCTACCTATCTTTCAAAACCTTTTTTGACAGAACATTTTTGCTTTTAGGCTTAAGTAAAGGAAGGCTTTTATTAAACTCTTAGGATTGTGATATTTTGCAAAATGAGGCCAACTTATTGAATAGGAAATCTTCTCTAGCACGAAGCAGTAAACCATGGCAAAGCTGAACTAGCTGAGCTGTTGATAAAATATGGAGCATCTGTGAATGCTCCAGGACTTAACAATGACACTCCACTTCATGATGCTGTTAGCAACCACCATATAGATTGTGTGAAACTGCTTGTTGACAAAGGGGCAAACACCCAAGCAAGGTAATCAATTATGGTATTTTTACATTTTGGGCAAGGTGGATATTTTTTTTACATTAGCATTATTGATATTAGCATTCATCATAAAGATCTTTTAACATTACTTATTCATTTAAATATATAAAATAAATATTGTTTTCAATGCAGAAATCTTCATGGCCGAACACCTCTAGATATTGCTGTGACAGATGAAATAAGAAAAATTCTATTTGAAAACACGACATCCATAATTCCCCTTTCCATTAATGCAGAGGTTTGTGGTACTAAATTTAATTGATTTCATCAAATAATTTAAAAGAAAAAGAAGATTATGTTTCAAAATCATATCAAGAGCTTGGGAAAAAAGATTATCTTACTCATGAAAATATATCAAAATGAAATCAGATGTGGAGAATATGTTCATATCTTTATTTTCTGGAATATCATCTAAATTCCAAATGGTATACAGTCTTTTTCATTTTCCAACACTTAAAATATATTTATTTGCATTAAACTGTTTAAAAGCGTGGCTTTAACATTAGCTTAAAGCATGGATATAACATTGGCTTGAGGTTTTATGCTAAGTATTTATATCAAGCAATAACCAGGTCATCAAATTTTGCCTTTTAATCTCTGCATCAAATCCAAATCTGTTTCATCAAATCTGCTCACAGGTTAAAGAAGTTGAGCAATCTTTGTATTTTATGGGAACTGCCTTGTCTAAAGACCAACAATTATTGTTAAAAAGGTGTGCCACTTTCCTCCATGCTAAAATTGTTGAAAACTTCAGTCCAGAAGGTTGGTAGCTTTTTATGTGTTCATGAGCTGTCAACAATGCTTTTTTTGCAAATAGTGTAATCTAAAGGTACAGTGGAGAACATTTCCTTTTTTTTCCCCCTTACAGTGACTTACAGAAGGAAATTTAACAATAACAAGCAAATCACTTTTAATATTGATCTAACAGGATATACACTTTTTTTCTCTTCATTTCTGTTACTTTTATTTATATTGCCTAATTTTCAAGTATGTTAAATGAAGATTCTTAGTATTATGTATCAAGCTAAAGGCTTGGTATCTTTATTAATTAGTTTACATTTTTTGACACTTGCTTTTGTAAATGCATACGTTTTTAAAAAATTCCAGTTACACATTTGGTTACTGGAGTAAATGCTGAAGGAATGTGTCCCAGAACTCTTAAATATTTGCATGGTGTTTTGGCGGGTAAATGGATTGTAAGCACAGATTGTAGGTGGATTTTTTAAAACCTATTTAACACTCATTGTTCTTAAACTTAATATATAATTAATTTAAGCTATTGCATTAATTGCAACTGATAACATATTATAAGTAGGTACTTTAAATGAAATATTTATAATGAAATTAAATAATGTTTAACGGCTGCCCCCCCCCCCCGCATGGAGGTAGGCTTCATCAGAGAAGAACTTACCAAATTAACTATGTCATGTATCTTAAATTTTCAGAAAGTTATGATAAATTAAAAAACTATGTAGTAAACTTACCCATTCCTCTATTCATACCATTATACAAATTGGTTCTAAGTATTTGACTGTATTTTTCACACAAAAATATGTAAACAAATTAATTTTTTTATATCAGGGCTAGTAAGTTGCATAGAAAACTGTAATTTGATCTCTGAAGACAAATTTGAAGTGAAAGGTTGCTGCTCAATGAAAAATTCACTAGGACCCCAGAAAGGCAGATTAAATAGGCTTCAGCAGGTAAGCTAGACCATAATTTTTGTATCCAGGTTATCTTGTAATACTTGTACAAGAAATTTGTCACATATCAAAATATCAATAACATAAAAATGGCTTTTAAAAAAAAAAGGTTTTAACATGTTTTTAAATCCCATTTATTCTGCTAAAGCAATAAAAAGAAAGTGAACCTTAAATTTAAGGAATAAAT
Source organism: Lymnaea stagnalis (assembly GCA_964033795.1). Lineage (NCBI taxonomy): Eukaryota > Metazoa > Mollusca > Gastropoda > Lymnaeidae > Lymnaea > Lymnaea stagnalis. The sequence goes on along the minus strand of CAXITT010000001.1, from coordinate 4,718,348 downwards.
GAAAGCAATTAGTTTTCTTTCAAGTCAGTTGGATTATTTAAAACTTTTAAAGAACTTGGAATGTTATATTTTTAAACTTGAAAGTATATTTCCATTTAAATCACAGCATAGAAATTTTTTAGGAAGTAGATTAATTAACTCTTTGCTCTCTCTCTTTTTTTTTTTTAAAGCTTCCTGGTTTGTTTGATGGCTGCCAGTTTTATTTTCATGGTAAATTCAATTCACCCACACCTTCACGAGAGGAGTTAGTGAGCCTTGTAAGACTAGGAGGGGGAGTTCTCCTCACCCGAGAGCCTCGACTCTATAACCTTGATGATTACCCATATACCATCCCTTACCATGCCTCAGGCAGCAGCTCTTTGGCAGATTGTGCCATTTTTGTTGTGTATGATGATCACTGTCCTAATCCACCATACACTGAAGCTCAAAGAATGTCATATCTCCCAGCCTCTTGGCTTTTAGACTCTGCTGCTGCATTTACTCTGTTGGATAAGTTTTTGTACTTAAAGCGTTGATGGAGCTTTGCCCAACTTCAAGACATTTATATTTTACAGCAAGATTTAAAAAAGACTGGTTCTGTTATAATAGTTTATAAATTTGTGGGGCATATTTAATAAGAAATATTGTCATATAGGGTTTGTCATATCTAAGATCGGAAAATTTCACATCGCATTACTCAATGTTACTATTTTTAGACAAGGTTTTTGTAAAACATAGCTGTCAGCAATGAATTTCTGCTTATTTATATCTAGTAGTAACAATTACTTATGGCAAAACGGAATACCTGGATCTTTTATTATTATCATTCCGCCATGTAATAACATTGGCCAAACTGAATGTTCTTTAGTAGATTCCGGCATTAAATGACAAACCCTATACTTTTAAATTAAAATCTTTAGTAGTTAAAAGATTTTAACATACTTTTTTATATTCATTTACTTATACTGGCCTGTCAACTTTGTGGATTGGATCCATATTAAGATTATTTAAGTATATAATGTATTTGTCCATACATTGATGGCTTGATTAGCCATTAAGATAGTTTTTATTAAATTTTATGGTGAAATTATGACAGTGATGTGTTAAGATTCTATAACCATTTTCTTGCGGATATAAATATTTGTGAAAAGGCCCCAGCCCTCCCCCCCCCCCCCCCCTCTATAACTATTTTCTTGCGGATATAAATATTTGTGAAAAGGCCCCACCCCCCCCCCCCCCCCCAATGTCCATAAGTAATATATGTAAAGGTCTCAATTTTTTCAGAATGTTGGTGCCAGCGCATAATTTTGTTTTGTCCTATTGCCTTTACGACATTACATAGGATTATATTTTTCCATTTAAATGAGCAAATTCCATTTGCGAAATGTTCTCTTTGTATGTCATTAAAATTTTGAGTCATGCACAAGCCATATATTTATTTTTGTGTGTTATTTTAGAATATGTGTGATAAATTGTTACCAACAAAAAAAATATATTTCCACAATTTTTTTGCTGCCCTCTCGGATACTTCTTCTCAGCTAAGTGCTATTTTTAATTTTCTTCTGTTTTGTCTGTTGTTTGTTTGCTGATGAAGGCTTCCTGCCGACACTTTCGTTGTTATATTGCGTTCCTTTTTTTCATGTTTGACCTTACTTTGTTTTACTCATTTCCTATTTTGCTAACCTGATTGCAGTCTCTCATTTTATAAATAATATAGCTATTGAAAAAAAATCTAATATTCATATTCATTCACCAGATTTTGGGTCCTTTACTATAAAAGAACAAGAAACAAAAAATAATTATATCATATTTAACAATTTATTTAAATGGTAAAATAAAAAATTATTACTCCACTGGTTACAGTTTGGACAAGTCTAAATCATAAACTCTGACTGCACTATCACCACCACAGCTTGCCAGCTGTAACCAATTTGAACTTTCATCGCTATAGCCCAATCTGCCTAGATGTGATCGGAAAGTGAGTCGATTGACTGTCAAATGATGGGCTTCACTACAGAGAAAGAAAAAAAAAAACATGTTTTAGTTTCATAAAAGTACAATGGCAAATTAATTACAGAACTCTCCAAGTACAAAAGGTGATAAGTAAGAATAATGGCTGTCATGAATAACAAAGGAAGAAATGAACAGTTCATCAAACAAAATTGATTCAAACAACTACATGTTAGTGCTTACTTGTTCATTAATGTAGAAACCTCTGTCCACTCATTACTACCATCACCATTTAGTGCGCTCGGTGGTAGCCAAGTATAAATAAATATTTGACCATTGTCCAATCCTATGGCTATCAAATACCTAAAGAGCATTTGGCGAAAAAAAATTTGTTAGACTCACAAGACTTAAAAAATTATTGAGCAAATAAGGGGGAAAAGTTTTAAAGTCTTACAGGAAAAGTAATCAATCAAATTTGTTAACTTTAAACTTAATACAAGTATAGCTAAATATATTTTACAAAGTTAATCATAGTTTGAGAGTCATTAAGAAAACTCACCTGTTCTGCACAAAACATGGAGCAGCAGCTATAGCCGTAACAGAATCAGGTAATGTTAATGATGACACTGGGACAGGTGAGGAAGTGTTACTGTTAATTGCCTCAGATGACCAAACCAGGACCTAGATATGACGTCTCAGATTACCATATTTATCTTCCAAACTTCAATTTATGATTGTGTTTAAAAAAATTTAACTAAAATTTTATGAAATCCATAAAATGGGATATTTACAATACTTTTGGTTATATGACTCAATAGAGTTGAAGATATTTAACCTAAACACATGGAGAAGATAAGAGAATAAATCAAATATAACTAAACCTTTTTATCTCTTGAACCAGTAAAAAAAAACTTGTCATCTCTGGACCATGAACAAGACCAGATTATCCTGGTGTGTGATGCTTTTTTATCCACATGGGCTTTTAGCGTAAACATATCACCTGAAAAAAAATAAAACAAAACTTTGCAAACAAGAATCACAGTGATTTTGTTTAAACGCTGAAGAAAATTTCATTTGTACTTATATTCTAGCAAACACGGGCATAAATGATTCAATTTAAGACATAATTTACAGGTGTATAAACATACAAAGTACATGGGGCCTGTCTAGTTATCTGTGGCATCCAAATGAGTATAATAAATATTTTTATGAATTTCCATGATCCAATTTGTAAACAATACTTGGTTTTGATTTTAAAAAATAATAATTTAGAAATTAATAGCTATTATTTTTTTTTTACAGAAAATCTAATAAAAATTTCAACAAAATGACACACTCCAATAATCACTTGTGCACACCAAATGAGATATTTCCAAAAGGATTGAATTTTACTTCCCTGGTGGCTGCAGCTAAGGACTTCTTATTATTGTAATAAAATCTGAGATTTATGGTTGATTTGTGTTTTCTTGCCATGTTCCATTTATGTCAGTTACAGAACATATTACTAATGGGTACTCAGATACTTGCTTAAGAATCCTGTAATGCAAAATGCCGCACAGGTTCAGTTTTGACAAACAACCATGATAGTATTATCATGCAAATGAAGTGTATATTTGTTATAAAATAACTTTATTTATTTTCCACCCTGCTTATTAGCAAACCAGAGTCAATTTCAAAACATAGACACACGACTGATATAAAATATAACCCAGTCTTACCTGATTTGCTGTACAAAGCCCAAGTTCTGTCCCTTGATACTGCCAGGAGCTGATCCCCTTTATTGCTAAAAGCCATCTGTGTAACTGTAAGTGTGCACCCACTGAGTGAGGCAAGGCTCTTCTTGGATGTCATGTCCCACACTAGTATGTTGGCATTTTCAGCTTTAGCTGCCTTTAAATTTAAAAAGGAATTAACATTACTTCATGTTAAATGTATATATAATGCTGATGAGATCTCATGAAATATTATTTATTTACAAAATTGTGATATCTATAAGTTTGATTTTAAGGAAACAGAAATAATTACTATCAGGTAATTTACATATTTTTTTCAATGTTATAAAACAAATGCACCTGACCTTGCATGCTGATGCCAGAATTTGACCATCTGGGCTTGCAGCAAGGGTGAAAATCTCATAGCCATGGCCATACAGCTTTGCCTCTTCAGGCCAAAGAGTATTTTGTAACAGTAAATCTTCACTGGGAGGACCTGGCATTGACAATGTATAGATTTTTAAAAAATAAAGTAGAAAATAGAGTGAGGGCACTGCAATGTCAGGTTAAGCTTGTTAATCCTTTTATTTGCCCCATAGAGGGATGCAGAAGGGTTATTCCTTTTGTAATTATGTATTGATGCCAATCAGCCAGGCAGTGATGTGTCCATTTTACTAGTGGATTTGAGCTAACTAATTTTGTTTGGAAGAAAGTTTAAAATGGTTAAAATGTTAACTACTTTATGTTTATGTACACTATTATGTCTACAAATATAATGTCTTCATGACTCACTTTTAAGATCAATAGCATTAAAATAATTTTCTGGATATTGCCCTTGTTTTGTTGTTTGTTCTTCTTCTGTCTGACTTTCTTTGTCACCATCAATGTAAACAGCTTTGTTAGATAAGCCAAGAGCTGGAACATTAGCACCTTCTGGTAATGACAGACATTCCTGCAGAGACAGAATGACAGAAGGTATAGTTTTGAAATAATTAATTTGTTGCATTGCGTTCAATTCATGTATTAAAAAAAATAAAAAAATTGTGAATTTTGTTTGAACAGCTACAGTAAAACAGTTTGACAAAAACAAATCTTACCTCACGTCTTAATTCTTCGGATAAATCATGTCCACAAATGTGACAAAAATTACTGATGAAGTTTCTAGGTGCTTTGAAAATACGAACAAGCTTTTCATCCGCCCCTGATGCAAAAGAGTATTTTCCCAACATAGCTAAACACTGGAGATCATAGCCATGAACTTGAGGTCTGGCAATTTCATACCACGTGGGCTGAAAGTTTTTATTTCAAATGTAAGACCCAATTTAGAATTGAAATAATGTCATGTAACACAATAATCATAAAACCAGAAGTAATTAATCATAAACAGATTTAGCTATGATTATTATGAGTATAATTGTTTAAGGGGTTGAAAACCAAAATGGTGAATTTTACATTTTAATTTTAAGAGGTTGTCCTGACATTAATAGGAAACTTTACAAATGATTTACTAATACAAATTTTCTAATTATATAGTAAATGCAACTTGCTAACATTGACCTTTAACTTGTCTCTTATCCATGGTGCATGCAGTCTAGTGGTTTGATCTACACTTGCACTCAGGAGAAAGTCACTCCCTCCTCCAGACCAAGCAATGTCAACTACTGAACCAAAGTGACCTCCTCCTGTAACTTGAGGTTCCCATATTTTTGTCTCCTGGAAAATTATTATTTTTTAATATCAAACTATAAAATAAACAGAAATGAAATCCCTTGAGCAAAATGTATAACTATTTGGTATCAATTTTTAACCCTTTTGAGACGGAGCCTTTTTGGACCGTCTGTGCCAAAAAGATGGAGCCCTTGTCACAAGCCCTGCACTACTTTGCACAATCTTAATAAAAAATTAATTACTTTACAAATATTAAACTATATATTCTTGTAGCCTACTGAATAAACTAATAGGATCTTTATGAATCAAACTCTTTACGAATCAAACTGAAATCTTAACATATATGCAGAAGAGATATCTTGATGTGCATAATTTATCCATGCAACTTTTTAAAGAAAAATTAAAATAAAATTTTCTAACTTGGAGAATTTTGTTAAATTTTATGATTGTAGAAGCCTAAATAATTCCTTACCTTTAAATGAGTGAGATTCAATGTGTAAAACTGCATGCAATATTCCCCTGGGGCTGCCTATGTCTTTCGGCATATTTCAAGTTAACATTTTTTTTATAAGGGTCACTCAGTACAAAAAAATTTATATAAAATGACAGAACACAGTAAAATATCAATGGAAGTTACCATTAAAATGGCAAGATGAGCAAGAAATGCGAGAAGCAATCTGATTAGCTGGTACGAAGACCAGCCAGCCAATCTTTAGGCTTTTATGATCGGGCAGATGGATCTGTCTTTGGTCTTTTTCACCGTAACACTCTGGGCAGATAGATAGGCCCAGCCGTCTCAAGAGGGTTAAAAAAATAAATGTACAAGATGGCGCTTAATGAATTACATCTGGGTATTGTGAAAGCCACACTCCAAATTAATGTTTAGAATAATATCAAAATTAATAATTTCATTAGACAGTTTAGAAGATGAAATATAGTATCAACAATTTTAGGAACAGCTGCTGCAGAATTATAACAAAGATAGAAATCATCCTTCAAGATTTTAAAATGATTTTTCTCCATCTTAACATTATAAATATAAATAAACACAGTGAAGCTGCCTAGCTCCACCTTTCAATGTGCAAAGCTGTTTGTCAACACAAAGAGAACTTACCTCATTAAGATACCACTGGTTGAAAGCACCTTGATAGCCATGAGCTAAAATGGACCCCCCACAAGGACTAAACAGACCACCAAAGAACCCCAATGTGTTTCCTCCAACATCACCAACACGAACCTGTTAGACATAAAAAGAAATAACCAGCTGGGAATGTTTTATAGCTTAGATGTCATCTGTTTTGAGTTAAGCCACTAGATTAACGATAAAATTGAACATCTTTACCATCAAGTTATCCAATGGAAATGTTCACAAACCTTTCAACATAAGTTACATGCAAGAGCTCACCTGTTCTAACCACATCTGTGAGTCTTTATCAAAAGACCAAAGTATCATTGTTTTATCCATTGATGCTGACAGCAATTTCATTGGCTGATGTAGACTGCCATTCCCTGTATGGTAATCTTTATGTTATAACACTATTTTAACAGTTGCATTAAATAACTGAAACAATATATTGTACGTTGCTATACAGCTAAATTTAGAATGTAACAGATTGAAATATGAACAATAATGAATATGTCTTTTTAAAAAAAAAAAATGATACCAACATTATATAAATTGTTTACCTTGAATGACAGATGGTTGCCACTTTACACTGTAGACCCAGTTCTCATGACCAGATAGAACAGATTCTAAAGTCAGTGCAAAATAGAGTTCTTGGTCTGAAGAAACACAATACCAAACTAATAATTTCTAAAATATCTTGTACATTTTATTTAATGAAGTTACAAGTCAACATTTCCTACAGATTCATGATGGGCACACACACTCCTGGAAAACTAAATTACATTAGCACATATTCTATTTCCATTCATCAGTAGCACACTATTGATCAAATACAACATAATCAATATAAAAACATCTTAATATACATCTTAGCTCCTAGGCAATAAACTTCTGAATTTTTTGCATATTTCTTACAGTAAAATTTCTTAAAAGTATAAGTCAGAAATACCCGAGCCTGAGAATGAAAAAATTGTTTCTTTCACTGTAATGGTCTCAGTTGTCTGCAGCTCAGATATGGGCTTGACATTATTTACATCTGATAAGTTGTTCTTTCTGACAAACTTCCAGATTCTGATGAGATGGTCTTGTGCACAGCTAGCAAGAAGAATGTCTCCCTTATCTAGAATTAAAAAAAACAATAAACAAGAAAAGCTATTGAAAGACCTTTTATTATTAGTTCATTTTCATTTAAACAATTAATTATTTATGTTAAATTTATAATTTCTGATGAATTTTAAACATAAAGGATTTTAAGTAACATTATGCCCATGATAATTTACACTTCCTCTAATACGTTTATTTCTTATTATTAGTCAGCTTTGCAAGTATTACCATCAGATGTAAGATGTAAGTCTCTAACCCAATCTTCATGTCCTGACAGAACAGTTACTTTCATAAACTGGAACAAAGATATAAACGAAAAAATAATTATTCCGGGTTCTTAAAAAAAAAAAAAAATTAGCATATTTTAATAATAAGACAAGATAAGATTGTTTTATTGATCCAGTTAATGGAAATGTTTCTTTTATTACACAGTACACATTTATTTTCAGCCCATAGATTCTTACAAAGACAAACATTTTTTAAAACAAGAACAATTTAAATACAAGACATCTGAAATATTTCTCAGTGCTAAAATCAGTGATAATATTGACTTTAAGAGTGATTATTTAGATTTTATAATGTTCTCAGATTTATTGTATACTCTCCTTATGTTAGGCACTTCAAGGATTTAAGGCAAGCTATGAAAGGGGATTCAAATATATTTCTTTACCCTGTGTTCATTTATTAAATTTAGGTCAAAAGTTTAATGCCAGCATGGACATTTTAGTTGCATAACGTGTAATAAAATAAATAATAGCAAATCATCAGTAGTACCTGGCGATCCAAGCCTCTCATGTAGAGGTAAATGTTGTGGTCATCACAGCCACACACGAGGATAGGCACTAGAAAAAAAATTAAATTGTTCAAGGAATAAGGGATAATAAATGAAGGACTGCATCCAAGCTGCGTGAAAGAAATAGTGGAACAGTTATGTTGAGGCTTGAAATGAAACGACAGGACAATAAAAAGGAGAACATTTTACAGCAGACAAGACAAAACAAGAGAAAACAAAGAAATAGAATTAAGTTCAAAAACCAAGTTTATGGTTGGATCTTCATTTTTGTTTGGACAAAGTTTGAAAGAATCATTAAATCTAATAGTACTCTCTTACTAGTGACCCTCAATTTCCTTGCATTCCTTTTCTTTTATTATATTTTATATATTATATTTTTGTTGGTTAAAATCTTAAATTTCACATTGAGATACCTATGCAATATTTTGGATGCTACACATGTTTGTGTTTTGGACAAACAAACATCTGTCAACAATATAGCACTTCTGTTTCTACCATTTCTCTCCAACATGGTAAACGCCAGACACTTTTGAACAGATTTCTATTTCAAGCTTCAACAAAGCTTATTACTAACTAACTAAAAACGAAAAAAAAATGCTTTATATGACTTATTTTGAAATAGCCACTAATACACAAATTTTAATTTTATTAAAATGAATTTGGTGTAACATAGGTGCTCATTAGAAGCAAAACTATTTTTAAATTAAAAAATTATCAGCAGAAAAAAATGAGTGGGTTAAAAAGAATGTAAACCAAGGAAGGCAAGTAACAAATCAGTTACCATTTGTTCCAGGTATTATGAATGTTGAAAGTGACAATGCAAAGCCTGTACCAAACTTTAACACTTGCTCTTCTTTTGCATCTGAGGAAGAATTTCGCTGTTGAGTTAGTAAAGTGATTTGCTTACCGTAAGAAGTTAGGTAATATGTTTTAGAGGTAATATTACAATGCCATGAGACTACTTTTTCCTTTCTCCCTTTTGTATATTAAATTTCAATAATTTAAAACAAATATTGATGTTCGCATGCTAAAAGTAGAACGTTTTCTTTAATTTCATTTCCAGCAATTATTTCAAAACTAACTGTGCAGTCACAACCAGTGAATTTGAGTTCAAAGAAAAAATGCTTGTGCTCATGATAAGAAGTGATTACCAGAGTTATATCTACTCCAGATCCGTACTGTGGAGTCAGTAGAGGCAGATACAATAAGTGTTTCTCCAGCAGTAGAGCTCGGTCCGCCATCTTGAGGAATATAAAGTGCTGACACGCAGGTCACAGAGCCTTCATGTCCTTTAAGGGTGCACACAGGCTGATTTAGTTTCTATTACATCAAACATTAATTAAAAAAGTAGTCAATAAAAGTAACAATTTAAAAGTAAAAATAATTAACTTCATAATGAAGTTAGAAAAGTTTTAGATCTGCTTAAATTATAACTGAGATAACCCAATTTTTACCTAATATTCTCTTAAGTATTTGAAATATTTAATGTCATTTTTTAAAAACTGCAAATACACTATTCACTTGACATCACCATTACATAATTTTTATTTACCGCTTCTGAATCATAACTCCAAATATTTATGGTGCTATCAGTGGAGCCAGAAACCAATTCAGATTCTCCTGTAAAAGAAATTGACAGAAAATGCAGGTTTATCGAGTGACAAACTATCTACACAAAATTTTTAAATAATTTTTCAGTTGTACATGGGAAGAAAACACAATTTCAATTAACATATTTTCTTTAATTCAGATAGCTAAAATACTTTTGCACCAAATTCAGTAAAGATTAGAAGTGGACAAATTGGAAATGTGTAACAAAAAACAACACCACACCTTCAGTTCCATTTTTAATCCAAGTTACACAATTAACTCTGTCTGTGTGCCCAGTGTATGTCCTAATAATGCCTCCAGTGTTGGAAAATCCCTGCAAAAATAAAATGCATAAGTCTGTTGAATAATATTTATATCTTTAGAAATTCTTATTCTATTTCAAAAATACATTAGTTACATCATCATATAACACAAAATACTGACTTGATGGAAGGAAATGAGCGAAACAAAGCATGGGAAAACCTGAAAAAAAGGATGCAACAAAACAACGAACGCATCAGTATCAGTAAGAAGCCTTCTTCAGCCAACAAGCAACAGTAAAAACAATATAAAATAAAAATAAACACTTGGCTGCAATGTAATATCCGTGAGGACAGCAAGAGGAATGTGACAGAGATTAAATGCAGGCCCAAATGGGACGGAAGAGGAAAAGTAAGTCAACTTTTTTTATTGGTCATAACGAGGAGGGGCGGAGAAAAGGTTTAATAAGTGAATGAGAACATGACATTCATGCCATGCAGCGTCAAGGTTCTGAAAGTCTGGATCAGCTTGTTTTCCGAATTCACTCAGTTTCTGTGTGTTTGTTTTGTACAAGACATAATGACAGTGACCTGAACCCTTGTGGTCACTTCCATTGATGTGTTTTAGACAGGACAATGCTTATCTTGCGCAATATTATGGAGGTGTTCAGTACATCTATCAGAGAGGCAGCATCCAGTCTCACCCAGATATGCCATCTAGCAGCGGATGCAAACAATTGCGTAGACAAGATTGCAGCTAATACAAAGGAAACCGTCCCTTATCTGAAAGGAAAGGAATGTGTTGAGTCTGGATGACAAAAGAGCAAGTGTTGCAATGGCTGTGTCCACATGGCTTGGTCCCAAAGTGAGAAGGGGCAGGGTGGATTTTATCATGTCTCAGAACAATGAGAGGCAGGAAATAGAAAACGTTGTGGGTGTCAGGGTTGGTGAGGAGAATAGAATGTTTTTAAGGAAAACATTTTTGGCTATGAGATTATGAGGATGATATGTGAAAACAAGCTTGGTCCTGTTGCAATTCGGACAAAATCTGAAGGCATCAGCATGATTAATATTTTTAACCCTTTGAAGGGCTGATGAAAGTACTGTCTGCAGGCAGGACCTACATCAGAAATAGTCAATCATCTCAAGTACCTTGTCCAAAAAATGTCCAACTGGCAAAGTTGATGAAGATGAATTAGATGAGAAAAGGGAATAGAGTGTTAACAAGTGTATGGTGGTAAGGAGAGAAGAGTAGATAGCAGTGACTGTCAGTAGGTTTACAGTAGGCGGAGATGAGTAGGCTGCCTTTGTGAAGGGTGACCGTAACGCCCAATGACTTGTAATGACTGGATAGACAAAAAAATTAAACCAAAAACTGCCATAAAGACTTTATAGATAACATTATGTATTATGAACTTTTGTGACACTATATTGGTGTTTCTGCCAGATCTGGCTAATCCAAGAGTTTTGAAGATGTTTAAACTCTTTAAAAATTATAGATATAATTATTTTTAGAAACTGCAAAATAACCACCATGTCGTCCACAACGACATTCAAAGCAAACTTTTCTCAGCACAGAGACGGCTCTCATGAGAGTCAGCAGTGACCTCTTGCTTGCACTGGACAGGGGTGATGTCTCCATCCTGATCCTCATAGATCTCAGTGCAACCTTTGATACCGGTGACAATCAAAACCTTTTCCAAACCCTTGAAAATTATTTTGTCATTTCTGGTTCGGTTTTGGCTTGGTTTCGGTCGTACCTCTCTGATAAAACGCAGGCGGTTGCTGTTGATGGCTGTCTCTCCGGTAGTGCTGACTTGGTGTACGGAGTTCCACAGGGGTCCGTTTTGGATCCTATCCTGTTCACAATTTATACCAGGCCACTTCTCCTCCTGCTCGGGAGGCATGCTGTTGAGAGCCAGTCATTCGCAGATGACATGCAGCTATACAAGCATTCCCATCCCTCTCTTGTCAATTCGGCTATCCACACCTTGCAGGAGTGCATTGGTGATGTCAAGTCATGGATCACTCTCAGCAAGTTGAAGCTGAAAGATGACAAAACGGAAGCACTCCTCATTCACAATCATGAATCATCCTCTAGCTCAGCTCTCCCCATCTGTTTCAAGTGGGTAGCTCCGATATAGAGCTACCTCTGCTAGGAATCTTGGTTAAATTATTTCTGACATGTCTCTCAATAATCATATTTCTCACATCTGTCGTTCTGCGTACGTCGCTATCTATCAGATCAGCTCCATCCGCCATTACCTTACAGTTAGCACAACAAAAACACTAGTCTGTGTGATTGTTCTCTCTCCTCTTGACTATTGTAACTCTCTTCTGTCAGGTTCACCAAAAGATTTCATAGACAAACTGCAGAAAGTTAAAAACTCATCTGCTACTGCTAGGTTGGTTCTAAATGCAAAGAAACGTTATCACGTCACTCCACTACTTCACTCGCTTTATTGGCTCCCTATACAGGCACGCATTGATTACAAGCTGTCTGTTCTTTGTCACAATTTTTTTCTCTGGTTCCTGCCCTTCCCATCTTACTGAACCTCTTACTGTCTATTCAACCCTTCGAAAGCTTTGTTCCTCCGTGAACACACATACTCTTTCTGTTCCCAGAACACGCATTAAAACATGGTGAACGATCTTTCTCTTTCTGTGCCCCAAAACAATGAAATTCTCTCCCGTTACACACCGCAATAAACGACCATCATAGCTTTTTTTTGCTAATTTATATGTAAAGCGCAGTGAGCCTAGCCCTAGGCTGGGGTAATGCACTATATAAAACCAGCTAATAATAATAATAATGATAGAAAACTAGATCCACATAAAATATAACCAATTTGCTCTGCCTAGGTGGGGCGAGTAGACCCCTAAGAATAATAGGGGTTTCCAAAGGCTCAATTTGTGGTGGCATTGCAAATGTGCAACAATTTCACAGTGCCAGTTTCCACCCCGAATAATTCTTATTTAAATGTTTCATTATTTTTTTTACTAAAGCGCTATGGCAAAATTACTCCTAAATTATGCTTAGGCTTATGTGAGGAAAGAAGCATTGCACTCTATTCATCCTGTATTATGCTTTGGATGCTTCTTGCCCTACCCATCACTAGACTAAATAATTTAGTAATAAATCAAATAAGTAATTTAATAAGGAATTGTTTTAAGAATGGTTTTTAATATATGTGACTCTTCAACAATGTCCACTACTGTACATTATATAGCCTATTATAGCTCGTAGAAGTGCCCTACTCGGAGGTTAAGGAAAGTTCCACTAATTTGTATGTACTCCACTCTCAGTCTGATACGCTTTTGCTGGCTCATCTGTACAGAGCTATGTTACAAATCTTTATGGATAGAAATACAATGTTGAATCAAAGAAATGAATGAAATTTTAATTTCAGCTGCAGTCTTATACCTTTTGTCTCTAAATAGTAGATGCTAAGCCTTAAATGATGGCATTCTGTGTTAGTCTTGTCTCCTCCCAAGAGGTGGCAGCTCCCTCAAAAAGTCTTTGCCCAGTTTTTAATTTAGTCACTTTTATATTTTATATTATATAGCTTATACAAAGACAGCCTACTCATCTTCGCCTACTGTAAACCTACTGACAGCACAGCTATTTAACAGAGTTATCCCACAATAATTCAAGGAAAAAAAAACGTCAATAACTGCAGTCTGCGCCATGAGGTGTGTCTGTGTAAGATTCTCTCCCTTTTGTTTATCTTTGTGTTGTTACTAGAGTTAACTTTTCCTTAATATAACGATGGAATGTTTTAAATCATAATTTCATTGATTGGTTAATTATAATATTTAATTCTTCCTGCAATTTTTTTAAATGGATGATTTTATGACAACTTTTGGATTTTATTTTTGGTGGAATTAAAAAAATTTTTTTTTTATAGTTTTCTTTACAGTTAAACTGTGTAACTTTAGCCATCCATCCATCCATCCCTGTGGCGCTACAGCCCATGAAGGGCTTTGGCCTGCCTCACCACTTCCTTCCACTCAGACCTAACTAATGCCTTTCTTTTCCATGCTTGGACTTTCAGCTGCTGTAGATCTTTTTCTACATCATCTATCCACCTAACCCTAGGTCTGCCTTTGAGCCTTTTTCCTCTGGGGTATTGGTAAATAATAATAATAATAATAATAAGTGGTCTTATATAGCGCGGTACCCCGGCCTAGGGCTGGGCTCACCGCGCTGTACATATATAGCAAAGAGGCATAGTCATAATATTAAAATAAAATACATAAATGAAATAAAAACAACATATAAGCAAAACAACACCATAGGTATATTCATCCACCCACACCAGACATTTTTACAAGGAAACCCATGTACGTTTATCGGTTTATAGGAGGAGAATCAGTCAGAGTAGTATAGTTTAAATAGATGTGTTTTGAGTGCAGTTTTAAAGGCCTGTGTGGTTGTTATATTGCGGATGTGTAGTGGCAAAGAATTCCATTGTTTGGGGGCGCAGAAAGAGAAAGATCGTTCACCATATAATTTAGTGCGTGTCTTGGGAACGGACAGAATACGCGAGTCTGCGGAGGAGCGAAGTTGTCGAAGGGGTGAATAGACAGAAAGAAGTTCAGTTAGATAGGAAGGGCAGGAATCCGAGAAAAAGTTGTGACAGAGAAGAGACAGCTTGTAGTCAATGCGTGCCTGTATAGGGAGCCAATGTAGTGAGTGGAGTAGTGGAGTGACGTGATCGCGTTTTTTTGCCTTAAGAACAAGCCTAGCAGCAGAGTTTTGAACTTTCTGCAGTTTTTCTATAAAATGTTTCGGTGAACCTGACAGAAGTGAGTTGCAATAGTCAAGACGAGAGAGAACAAGAGCACAGACTAGAGTTTTTGTTGCGCTAACTGTCAGGTAGTGGCGGATGGAGCTGATCTGACGGATGGCGTTGTATGCCGAACGACAAATGTGAGAGATATGTTTATCGAGAGACATGTTGTTAGAAAGAATATAACCAAGATTCCTAGCAGAGGGTGTAAACTGTATGTCGGAGTTACCTACTTGAAATGAGGTGGGAAGAGTTGAGGTAGAGGATGATTTGTGATTGTAAATGAGGAGTGCTTCTGTTTTGTCATCATTAAGCTTCAACTTGCTGAGTGTCATCCAAGACTTGACATCATCAATGCACCCCTGCAAAGTCTGGACAGCGGAATCGACAAGAGATGGATGGGTGTGCTTGTATAGCTGTGTATCATCTGCAAATGACTGGTTCTCAACAGCATGCCTCCCGATCAAGAGGAGTAGTGGTCTGGTATACATTATGAATAGAACCGGACCCAAAACGGACCCCTGTGGCACTCCGTACACCAATTCAGCACTGCCTGAGAGACAGCCATCGACAGAGACCATTTGCGTTCTATCAGAGAGGTAGGACCTAAACCAAGCCAAAACCGAACCAGAAATTCCAAAGTAGTTTTCAAGGGTTTTGAAAAGGATTTCATGGTCAACAGTGTCAAAGGCCGCACTGAGGTCTAAGAGGATCAAAATGGAGACATTACCGCTGTCCATTGCGCGCAAGAGGTCATTACTGACTCTCAAGAGAGCTGTCTCCGTGCTATGGAAATGTCTATAGGCCGACTGATTAGAACTGAGAAGAGAGTGATCATTTAAGTAAGCAAAAAGTTGTTTTAGGACTAGTTTTTCAATAACTTTAGATAAAAATGATAAGTTAGATACAGGTCTATAGTTTTTTAAATTATTTTCATCCAGACCGGGCTTCTTAAGCAATGGTTTGATGACAGCTGATTTGCAAAGAGGCGGAACAGTGCCAGAATATAAGCTTTCATTTATTATGCGGGTTATTGTTGGGAGCAAGATATCTAATGACTCAACCAACAGGGGGGTTGGGATGGGATCCAAATAACATGACGTATGTTTAGATTTTAGGATTATATTTTTTACCTCAAGTTCTGAAACAGGTTTAAAAATATTAAAATGGGAAGTAAGACAAGGGAAAGGAGGCAATTCAAGGGGAGGGGCATCAAGACGATCAAGCTCAGCTCGAATGTCAGCTACTTTGCTTGTAAAGAAATTACAGAAAATATCTGGTTGCTTGGGCAGGGGAAACACCGAAGGAAGCGCAGTTCCTTTGTTACTCCCCCTAAGGTGACCACAAACATCAAACAACTGCCTGCTGGTTTTACCCATAGTTATCTTTTGGCTAAAATACGTAGTCTTTGCACGACAAACAATCTGATTGACACGCTTCTTGGCAGCGTAAAATATCTGCTTAAAAACCACAAGACCTGACCTTAACCACTTCTTTTCTGCACTACGGCGCTCTTTCTTGGCACTGCGTAGTTCCTCCTTGATGGTCGCATACCAGGGAGATGACCGCTTTAGACTAAAATTGCGGCGGGTGACAGGGGCGTGTCGGTCAAGCACAGCGCGCAATGCACGGTCTAGTGATTCCAATGTAGGGCAGAGGGCAGGGGACACTTCTACGCTTAGGTCATGCTTAAATGCATCCCTGTTTATAGCTCGCAGACTGCGCACCT
The DNA here is from genome assembly GCA_964033795.1 of Lymnaea stagnalis. NCBI lineage: Eukaryota > Metazoa > Mollusca > Gastropoda > Lymnaeidae > Lymnaea > Lymnaea stagnalis. Next base: position 4,701,644 of record CAXITT010000001.1, on the reverse strand, counting down.
CCCTAAACTGAGGGGGAGGGTTGGGGGCACTAACACTAAGTTCACAAATAACACAGAAGTGGTCAGAGGACAGCTCTTGTGTGATTGAAGTAGATCTAACTACACCATCTTGAGGCCTATGTAGTACCCAGTCAAGAATATGTCCACGATTATGAGTCGGTTGGTCGACCGATTGGTGAAGACTGAATAAATCCAAGAGATCCAACATCCTAGCAGTGGAGGGGTGCTGTGGTTGATCAAAATGGAAGTTCATGTCGCCTAGTACAATGTAAGTCCCGGTCAATGTGTTGCAGTGGTCAATCAAATCCGGGAATTCTCGATGAAACACTGAGTCGGTCAATTTATTTTTCTTACTAGGGAAGGTGCGATATATGCACATGAAATGAACTGTCTGCTGGGGCACTGACAGTGTAAATTGAACTACCTCAAAAGACGTGTGGACGAATGGGAGGTCTGTGACAAAAGCTGTATGATGGGACAACGTGTCTCTATATATAATAGCAAGGCCTCCGCCGCGAGTTGAACGGGGAAATGATCTGGCAGAATAGCCATAGGGAGCGAGATCCGTGCACTTCCCCTCGTCGCCAGTCAGCCGAAACCAGGTCTCCTGGATAAACAGAATGTCAATCTGCCTATCAGAGACAAATTCGGAGACTGCAATTCGTTTCTCATAGGGCCACACACATGTTTTAGGTGAGGGATACAAGCTTGTACCCGCCGAAATTACGTAAATGATAGGGGCCACTGCAGGTCATTGACACTTGATCAATAAAGTAGCTACATTCACCGTGAAATTTTTGTACGTCAGAAAAATTTTAACATTTTTGTCCTATTTTCGTTTCTCTTGGTAAATAGCTAAACCAGCACATTCTCTCCCTTTCCTTTCTCCATGTTAGCAGACCTGTTTTTGTACACAGCCCCACCTCGGCTACCATTAGAAACGTCATGGTGCAGATTCAGATAGAATAATTTAGATACTGCGGTGTTCCAGGTTTCCGGTTGACAAGTCTGTTGTGGCTTGCCGATTAGGAAGCGTCGGCCACCGCCCCCCCTCGGCGTTTGCGTGGAAACATAACTACTGGGCACGCCCCGCGTGGGCAGACAAAGGGTGTGCTCGGTACCTGCCGTACATAAAATAGCTCCCACAGGGCTGCCGGTTGTGATATTTCGCAGTCGGAAAGTTAGGCAGAGCCAGGGTAGGGATTATGATTACAAGTTGCCGTTGACGGGTATGAGGCCAGAGGCGAGGGTGGTAATCTCTGGCCGAGGATTCAAATCATGCAGCTGTTAGAACGCTGCCCCTAGGCAACCGTTTCATCCCAGCTACAGCGTGAACTAGTCGCGTTGTGGAAACCCACTGTGGAATCCCTCTTATAGGGCGTCCGACGCTTTCCCGGGATGGGTGGGGGAAGATATTAGGACGTAAATTTTTCCATCCCAACTCCTGAGAAAGTCGATCGAGTGCACT
>CAXITT010000001.1:4679947-4700052 GCA_964033795.1 Lymnaea stagnalis | reverse complement strand
GGGGGGGGGGGGGGGGGGGGGGGGGGGGGGGGGGGGGGGGGGGGAGGGCATAAGAGTCTAGACTCGCCCTGCTGATGCCATTTCTAAATGTAACATATTAGATACTGCGGTAAAGCAAGGGAGACTACTTCAAAATTGGTATCGGAAATGGGAGTCGGCGCAGTAAAATCCCACTTTTTAATTTTTTAATGTGAGTGTCAATTCATTAATAAATGAGTCCTTTTGACATATAATTGTGTTCCCCTTCCCCCTTTTCACTTTGGAAGACATCTTGGCCTACATTTCCATCCAGCTATTTTGCTTTTTCAATCGACCTTTATTTTGAAAATCTTTGGTATATATAAGGCATCTTCGCATACATAATTTTTTGTGAAATAAAAAGAAAAGGTCTTTCATATTAAATCGTGAAAAGCATTAGATATTGAAGTATACGTGTGCCAATTCTCATTGATGTAGGTCATGCCCGACGTTCATTACGCTTGTCCTCGTGACCCATATCACAATAAAGTCGCTCAGCCTAATTTTGACATGGCGTGGGCCACGCCCCCTTTTTAATGGCGGAAGTTGCCGATACTTAGGAAATATTTAATTATGACCACTATTTACATCAAAATATTTGATAACTTGTGTTTCAGAATGCCTTTTGAAGACATTTAAACTGGAATGTTTTAATTTGAGCTTTAAAAACCCTGTAGAGTCAATATTACAAAATATAAGAATTTTTTTCCGTGTGCAACACGTTGTCATTTGCAACCATTCACAGTCACTTGCATAATGAAACGAATTACTAACAGAAATAAAAGAAAGAATATCAGTCTGAAACAGGGCATACTTCAGTAGTCAGAAAATACTCAAAAGTAAAAACATTACAAGAGAAACAAAGAAAACTATTTATAAAACTGTGATCAGACCAGTTGTAACATATGCAAGTAAAACTTGGACCCTAACAAAAACAGCAGAAAACCTATTAAACACATGGGAGAGGAAAGTTCTCAGGAAAATATATGGGCCAACAAAGGATGAATATGGATGGAGTATACGAACCAACCAGGAATTATACAGTCTATATCAGGATCCCACGATAGTGCCAGAAATAAAAAGAGGCAGGCTACGCTGGGCAGGACACCTAGAGAAAATGCCAAATGACAGAGGAACGAAGAGGTTACATCACCGTTACCCAAGAGGAAAAAGGCTGAAAGGCAGACCTAAGCCTAAGCTTAGGTGGATAGATGATGTAGAAAAAGATCTACAGCAGCTGAAAGTCCAAGCATGGAAAAGTAAGGCATTAGTTAGGTCTGAGTGGAAGGAAGTGGTGAGGCAGGCCAAAGCCCTTCATGGGCTGTAGCGCCACAGGGATGGATGGATATGACCTATACTCTACTCTACTATTAGTATAATGTATAAGTTTTATTTTATAGGCTTGGGGCACTTAGGCATGCTACCTACTCGCACTCTCACTCACAGGTGAAGGTGCCAATACCATTTAACAAAATTATATTTTTTTAAATACCTCTGGCTGGTAAATTGCAATAGCATTACTGTATGCAAAACAAATTAATCCATTCCTTCCCCAGTCTGCGCTGAATGGACATCTGTTACACCCAGCACTAGTATAACAAATACTTAAAGGTGCCATCAGATTTCAGTTTCAACAAGACTGAAGATAAAGGGTTTCCCTATTTACCGAAATAAAAACATATGATTTGATAGCTTTTCCCAGATATGGGAACTTTTGTATTTGTAAAATTAAAATAAGTGGACGTTTAGAAATCTTTGTCCATCTAAATAAATGCCGATGGAAATGTATCTATAAAAATGTGACTTAATATTATTGTTATAAATTTATCAAATTGTAATGATACAACGATCGCAACGGTAAATGTAGCCTAAGATCCATGGATCTGCTACGTTTTTCATAACGGTAAAGTCAAAGTAAACGCAGCCTTTAGTGTGTCCTTTTTACCGATGCCATAAAAGTAGTCAGTGGTGACTGCATTATTTTTAAACTGCTACATATGCAATATGGCTGCTGTAAACAAAATATTTATAAAGATACAATCACCAAAAGAAAGAGTTCCCGTTAGAATTCCAAATCACGAATAGGATCATTTAATGCATTTTGCACAGTAGTTACATACGAGTTCGGCCTACGCCTACGCAATATCTGGGTAAATCACGCATAGTTATGAAAATAGTACATAAAGAAAAATATATATATTATATTATATGTAAGTGTAAGCTTGAAATTATTAAAAGTAAAAGCACTAAACAGGATATTCAAATTCAAGTCAATTTTTAATAGTGATGGACTTGTAGTGAAGAAACCTACGCCATCAGCTGACAAAACAATAAACAAAAGAGAATGAGATCAAACTAATGTTTCCATTTTATGATTCACGGTTGTGAACGAGTATAGACTGTAGCTAGGATTAGTCATAAGGATATGATGATAATATGAATATCTTTTTATAAATGTTCTTGTTCCTCTTTCTCAAGCAAAGATGACCACGGGATGGCTAAAATAGGCTACATAATTATATATATTCAACAATGATTACGCAGGTGACTTGCAAGTACTATTTGTGCCTCAAAAGCTTTTCTGCGTGTGGGACACACTTTAGCTTCTAGTTGGATTGAAATTGATTCTGCTTTTCCTTCCTGTGCGCTTTCTTTTTTAGGTGTGAGTGGTGCATTTTTTTTAGGTGCGAGTGGTGTGTTTACTCTCTGAGGATTGTACTCCACCAGTAAGTCTGCTTTTCCAGCTTGTGTTTCCTTTGGAGAGTTCACAGAACATTAATTGTTAAGGAAGTCTGCTGTCTGACATCTCACAACATGACCTACCCATCCAGCTTGTCTTTTTTGTAGGAGTATTTAGATGCTGATAAATTGAGCCTGTTTTAAGACTTCTGTATTAAGGACTTTGTCCTGCAACCTTATGTCAAGATTACATATATAGTGTAGACAGGGATGGTTTATTTGTCTAGCATGTCTGATGTGAATGGTCCATGTCTGGATAGCATATAGGAGAGATGTTAATATGATTGCCCTATATACTTTCAGCTTAGTGTTGAGACAGAGACCCCTTCACTTTCAGACACTCCTGTGGAGCCTTCCAAAAACAACATTTGCTTTGGAAATTGGGTTGTTGATCTCATCATCTATTTTACTGACTTGGAGAGGATGCTGCCCAAAAATGTGAATTTTTGCAATGCTTGGAAATATTGTCCCTTCACTGATAAATTAGGTGCTTTGTAAGCTTTTGCTCGAGCTGGCTGGTGCAAGATCTCTTTTTTTTCTAATTGGTGGTGAGGCCGTAGTTGTCCCAGGTCTTAGCAAAGCGATCAAGTATTTGCTGCATTTTCAGTTCCGAACATGCATTTAGGGCGCAATCATCAACAAATAATAAGAGGTCTTGATAAACGTTTCTTTAATTTTCGTAATGGCTTGCAGTCTCCTAAGATTAAATAACCCTTCATCTCTCCTTTATCTTAAAGTAATGCAATCAATATTGTCAAGAAAACCATCAGTCAGTGCTGCTAAGAACACCATTGCTAAAAAGTGTTGGGGCTACAACACAGCATTGTTTTAAATAAATCATTTATAAATACATTCAAATATACTATCTTCACTATAATATACACAATATAAGTCGTTAGATCAGGCCTGCACAACTCAAAATGTTAGGCAGACCGTAATACTTTATGAAAAACTTGTGCAGGCCAAAAGAAAAAAGGACAGGACTTGTGCGCTTCAGAAGAAAATAGGACAGGGGGAAAGCTATCAAGAAAATAATAAGACTAAAGAATATTTAGTTGCTTCACGGGCCGCAAACTGGATGCTGGCGGGCCGAATGTGGCCTGCGGGCCGTATGTTGTGCAGGCCTGTGTTAGATTAATGAATTTAATGGGAGGGGTGATTTGAACTTTCGCTGGCAGGTTAGGGCATATAACAAAAATCAGTAGTCACCACATTTGTTTAATTTACAGTGTTGCAGCAGTTTATTTAGTCTACACTTTTTAAAATTTTTTAAAATAATATTTTAATCTTAGAGACATTGTCATCAGTTTCAAGTTTCAAGTATAAATTCATTTACTTCCTTTAACAATTTAATTGTTACTTTGAAGTTAGTGAAGGATTTCCTACTCCCCAAGATAAAACCTTTGCATTTGGAATCAGATACATTTCTGTTGTGCTACAGAGGGTCCAAGAAATCTTCAAAAGAAAACATGAAAGCCTACATTTCATGTTTTATAACATTGTAAGTATACAAAATGAATTCCATTCTGATTAACTTTTTTTTTCAGTTGGAATTGACCCCATCCAAAATGGCGCTTGTACATTGGAGGATATTTGAACTACCAAAACGTTTGAAAGTATTGGTTTGTGAATACTTCACATCATTTCGCATCATCTATATGTCATTATTCTACAATCAGTTTACCAGCTGGAATACAGCAATTGATACTGCCTTTGAGCCTATGTTTTGGCTTGTTGACCACACAACACGCTTCATGGGACCGGTAATTATTTTATATAGATTAACTTTCAAGTTTGATATCTATTTAAAACAGGACAGAAATGATTTGGCATAAACAAATGTTAAAAAGAAGTAATTTATTTTAAACTTAATCCATGTCATTATTTTTAAGGAAATTTTGACTAAAGGTTGTTTTTGCCTACTCTTATTTCATCTACTATAAATAATGATTAAATGAAAAATAATATTGAATGTTTAAATGAGAACTTACTATTTTTTTATTATTATGTTTAAGGGGGAAAGGGATATTGATGTAAAGCTTAAAATAAATTTATAAGCTTTTCCAAACTTGCTATGAATGCTTAATTTATTATCAAAACTTAATTCTGACAGTTTGGATATAGTAAAGATTATCTAGATTTGGGGGAAAATAATGCATCAGATAATTCTATTTATCATTTCATTTCTTAAAAATAATTAATTGACAATAATTTAGCGTTCAAAGGGAACACTCCAGACATCTTTAAATAAATTCATATGCTGTTTGTATTTCAGATCATGGTGACACTTGTGGTTCTCCTGACAACTTTAGTAGTCATGGTCTTCTATGTTTGTATTTTTCCCCATATTGTATATCAAAGAGATTTATTTTGGACAGGCTTCCACTTTGTTTTTGCCCACTGGCTGCTTGTGAACATTATTTTCAATTATGTGATGGCCGCATTCACCAAACCTGGCCATCCTTCACAGGTAAATTATTAGGTTAGAGCAGGCTTGCACAAAATATGGCCCACGGGCCACATGTGGCCCGCCAGTACCCACTTTGCGGCCTGCAAAGTAACGAAATATTTATTATTATTATCGTTTTCCTAATAGCTTTCCCACCCGTCCTATTTTATTTTGTTTTTCATAAATTATTATGACCCATCCTTACATTTTGAGTTGTGCAGGCCTGGGTTAGAGAATAGTGCAACATATTGCAGAGAGGTTAACTTGCCCTTAATGAGACACAATAAGCAGCCTAACAGAGATTGTACAGTTACGCTCTATTCAACTTTTTCCTCAAAGCAGGAATGTATCACATTTATTTTAAAATTTAATAATATATTGGTATAGATGAAATCTATTTTACTGACCTGGAAAGGGTACTGCCTAAAATGTGAATTTTTGCAATGCTTGGAGATGCTGATATGTTAGGAAATCTTTATTTCAAAAATACCTAAATATCAAAGCATTTTGCTTATTACTAAGCATGTGAACCAACAACAGAGAGCTTTTGTTCTTTATATTCGTGGTATTTAAGGGTATTTAAAAAAAAAAATTGGTTGTTATAACTATGATCTAAATAAAGTTGTAAAAATAATTTTATTTTCAGAATGTATCTGAAGTTGTGTCAATATGCAAGAAATGCATTGCTCCTAAACCACCCCGTACACATCACTGTACAATATGTGCTACATGTGTGCTGAAAATGGATCACCATTGCCGTATCTTTTACTCCGTGATTTCTTTTATATGAATGACATTTATGTTAATTGTGAGCAGCCTTTCTTTCAAATACTCTACTTACGTGAAACTGAAATAATTCAATAGCGACCAAAAGTATTTAAATAACAATTTTTCATTAACTGTATGGACAAATATTGTATGACAGAATATATGCATAGTACACTTTTGTATATAATTAGTTAAAACTAGAACACTTTAAATCATAAACTGACATAATTCTTGTTGCATCCCCTGTAGAAATAAAAAAAATTACAAGCTCATTGATGTCTTGAGCTTGACCTGGATTTAAACTCTACTTCTGCTGTAAGCAACTTATCCTCTCTTTGATGCTCACAAATGAAACAAACATCGTTATGCGTTGGTTATCTTTATTTCAAAAGTGCTTTACTACTACTTTTTGTAAATATTGAAATATGAATACACATTTTCTTTATCATAGCATCTTTAACCTTAACCTCAAGCCAGCTTGGCTGAATAACTGCGTTGGCTTTTACAACCACCGCTATTTTTTGCAGTTTGTGTTCTACATGTGGTTTGGTACCGTGTATGCAAGTATAGCTGGCTATGATGTCTTTAAGCAACATTTTTTTGGAAACAAGGTTATTTGTTTGAGCCATCTACATTTTTATTTCATTTGGATTGTAATGAATAAGGATCCATCATTTTGAATGTTTTTAAGGCTTAGCAGATCATATATACTTTTCCAAAGTTATTTCAAAGTTACAATGCATAAACTTGATGTCATTTTTGTTAAATCGTATAATTTAGATAATAATTTAGCACTTAATGACATTATATTTTTTTTTCTAGGAGCTGATAGTTCCAGCATTTTTCTTTCCTGTCAATATGGCATATCACTTGTGGAATAATCCGAACAAAGTAAGTCAGTTGTGATTCCACTTTTTCAATGTATTGAATTACTGCGGGAAAAAAAAGATGTAAACTTTCAATTCAAAGAAAAGCTGTAATTGGTTTATGAAATGCTTATCATTGTAAGAGGCGCTAACAACAACCCAAAAAATCCTATATTATAGTGTGAAGAGCTGTAACTGCATTTTTAGACACTTTATTTACATTTCTTTTGGTATTTTAATTACTAAATTATTTTTTTCTGCTTTAATGCTGTGATCTTGATGTATTTTACAAATGACTACTCAGGTGGAAAGAATGGGGAATGAGTCAGTACACACAGACAAAGAGGTTGACATGAATGAAAATGAAGGGGAGATAAAGGCGACCCTGGAAGGTCAGTTTTTACACAGTGCTGTCATCTTACAATTTCTTCTATGCGCTGGTGTGGCTGTGGCGTTAGGCCTACTGGGTGTTTGGCACGCACGGCTCATCTCCACAGGACAAACCAGCATTGAGCAGCATATCAACAACAAGGAAAGGGCCAGACTGAAGAAGAAAAACTTGGTATGTTGATTTTTTTAAAGGCATTCATTGAGAGTAAAATTACTCACAACTAAATAGTTGAGGTCACCTTTTTTTAGGATTTTAGGTATAAGATTATGCATTATATCAATTTAACAATCATGGACAACATAATAATATGTAAATACTCCATCAGATCAATGAATGGAATTAAGATATTTTAATTATTTGGCATTGAAAAAATGAAACCAACTGTTTAGAGATATTAACTTGAGAAGCCCTTATACAAGAAGAGAGGGTTTTAATTAATTTTTGTTTTTAATAAACTGATCTCTAAAGTTTTTTTTAAAAAGGTCAAAAATCTATTTATAGAATGGAGTTTATTTAATAGGGACAGAGGGGTGTGCAGCTGATTAGCTGTTTCAGTTAGTCATATTTAATGTTATTTAAAGGTGTAAAGAATTTAACATTGCTTTGTAATTAGGTTGCTTTTAAAAAAAATTTGAAGATACAAAATATATAATGAAATAGGAGAAAAATAATTAATTGTTATTTCTTTTATTATTTTTTTTTAAACAGAAATTTAATAATCCCTACAACTTTGGCTTTGTGAAAAACTGGAAATTATTTTTTGGCCTAGGAAAAGGGAGGTGAGTATTTGATAAGGTTAACTTCCTTGCTTAAAAAAGAGTTGTTAGACACAGTTGGCTGGGAATAGTGCTCAACGCTATTCCCAGCCGACTGTGTATTTATTTCCAACCGATGAATGGTTCACTACGGCTAGCAATTAAAAAAAAAAAGAAATATAGCAGAAGTGTGGGCTGCATTGAACCTATAATTTGTTTTAATTTCAACAGACTTTATTATGATACCACTATTATTATACTCAGTCGGCTGGGATAACGCTCAACGTTATTCCCAACTGTGTGTAATACTCAGCAATATTCCCAGCTGATAAATGGCTTACTACCGCTAACAATCATTATTCCCAGCCAACTGTAAATAATCTTTAAAACAGTTAAATTTTTGTACGACTATTTAATGTAAGTGTGAATCAAAGGAATGGGTGTCAATAAAATTTACTATATTATTTTGGTGTGGACATAAGAAATAATTAGAACTGAAGCCAGTCCTATCTCTAACACTTCATGTCTTAACTGTATCTCTTTATATCTTAACTTAGCTCTATAAGTCTGAATTTGGGAATAGTAAAACTAGAAAGTCACAGAGTGTCAACTGTGAATTTAAAACTTATCTAAATTAAATTTTCTTGAATAGCAAATATCTTCTTAAAGAGTAGTTTGCTTTTAAAAGCAAATTTTACTTTGTTATTCCATGTTGAATGAATACATAAATTTATCAACTGTCAAAATTAAGAAAAATGTCTGTATGATTCACTCACGATTCCTTACTACCCAGGTCTTTTATCTGGCATGTTCTCCTGCCATCTCGGCATGATCCTATTGGTGACGGCATCACATGGGAGACAGCCACATTCAAGTTGGATCGTAGTACAGTCTTAGACTTGTTGTGACATAAATACAAACAAGAATGATATAGTGAAATAATTTTTAAAATTAAAATGGCGCGCAAAGTACATTTTAAAACTACCCATTCCTGGTCGATGTTATTGATACTCATGCCATACCAATGATATATGTTTAAATAGCACTGTGCTAGGTGAATAGTGAACCAATTATTCCATTTATCAAATCTGTTCAGCCAATAATGTTTTATTAATGATAGTCATGCTACTAATAATTGAATTTTCTACTTTTTTAAACTTTTAGATTTGTTTACATCTTTTTTGCTGTTTGAAGTATATAGAATACAATAGAATCATCTTTTTTCGAGGTGATTAATGAAAATTATAATTTATTACAATTATTTGTCTGCCAAACAAAAGCGTACCATAAAGATGCCAAGATTTATATTTAATATGAATGTATGCTTTCAGAAACTCTATTACCTTTGTGTAAGTGTAAACATAAGTATTGTTCATCAATTACAAGTCTCCAGTATTTAATTTTGAAAAAAATCGGAAAGAAAAGTTTCATGATTCCATATTTCAAACTCTGACAGTGCAATGATCTATGCTAATACTCATTTGAATGTGAATGAATCATGTGCATTTCTCTATAGTAAAACCCAGTGGTGTAGCTAGAGTTTGTGATGCGCTTTTTAAATTTGCCACCCCTAAGCAATGAAAACTACAATGCATACAATCCACACATAAACATAAGGGATATAAGTATATGGAGTGGACAAAAAATGCCTTCCCAGGCAACCCGGCCCCTCTGCCCCCATCTTCTTATGCCTGTGAATAAAGCCTGAATAAGCAGTGTTTTAATATATAGATAATAATACAGTCATCAAAATAATAAAGATTTCTAATTCAAGATTCAGGTTTTCAACTACTAAGTTACATATTATTTTTACGATATATTCCATTTATATATAAACGATGGCAATGTGGTGCCATATTCTTGACAAAAGCACAATTCCATTTATGGCCTATTGTTCAGGCTGAAACTATGATGAAGTTATTTATGACCTTTTGTTAAGGGTAAATTTTGATAAAAATTTAAAAAAAAAATGATTTTAAAAGTTAAAGTATTGATTTACAAGTGATGAAATTAATTTAATAAATGTATTGTTTAACTTGTATCTGTCTAATGTAACAAACAATTTCAGGTGATGATGTTTTAAACTGTAAGAGCTGTTCTCAGGCTAATGCCACCCTTTATGTAAATGTTTCTCAAAACAAAGTCATGCATGGTATAACTGTTTTGATGTTGTTTGACGCCTTACTGTAACTGAGATTAAAGTACATTCAATGTTTCACTTGTCAGTGTTAAGTACGGATCTGTCATTGTGTGCTGTACTCTGGTCAGGTTTATTGATGTTAGATGGTGGGCTGCTAGAACTATGGATATGTCATTGTGTGATTGTACTGTGGTCAGGTTTATTGGTGTTAGATGGTGGGCAGATAGAACTATGGATATGTCATTGTGTGATGTACTCTGGTCAGGTTTATTGGTGTTAGATGGTGGGCAGCTAGAACTATGGATATGTCATTGTGTGATGTACTCTGGTCAGGTTTATTGGTGTTAGATGGTGGGCAGCTAGAACTATGGATATGTCATTGTGTGGTGTACTTTGATCAGGTTTATTGATGTTAGATGGTGGGCAGCTAGAACTATGGATATGTCATTGTGTGGTGTACTTTGATCAGGTTTATTGATGTTAGATGGTGGGCAGCTAGAACTATGGATATGTCATTGTGTGGTGTACTTTGACCAGGTTTATTGATGTTAGATGGTGGGCAGCTAGAACTATGGATATGTCATTGTTTGGTGTATTCTGGTCAGGATTATTGATGTTAGATGGTGGGCAGTCATATTTTTTCTTTGATACTTTAAGTGTTAATGTTCAAGGTTATGCGGCTTAGAGTTGTTAGAGACATGTTGTAATATTTTGTTGAAGAGTGGGGAGTAGGAAGATTGAATAAATATGTTATGTTAAAGAATTGCTAAGTAGGGAGATTGAAAAGTTGTAAGTTGTAAGCCTAAAGGCATCATAGTTTATTTATTTGTGCATGTGAGTTACGCTGGTAGGCCTACTAGTAATGTAAGTTGTGCTAAGACTATCTTTAATTTTGAGGAGTATCTTGATCTCATATCATTGTAGTAATTAAATGAGTGGAAGTTATCATCATGGGTAGTTGGTAAACAAAATGAGAGTCCCCAGTCCTTCCAGCTTCCAAAGGGAACTACATGTATAAAGTTGTATAGAGATCTGCTGCTGTGAGTTGTAGGAAGTTAGGGAATTCGGTAATCAACATCTCATCTGGCTAGTCAGACTCACAGATTTGATGTTCAACTCATCTGGCTAGTCAGACTTACAGATTTGATCTTCAACTCATCTGTCTAGTCAGACTTACAGATTTGATGTTCAAATCATCTGGCTAGTCAGACTTACAGATTTGATGTTCAACTCATCTGTCTAGTCAGACTTATAGATTTGATGTTCAAATCATCTGGCTAGTCAGACCTACAGATTTGATGTTCAACTCATCTGGCTAGTCAGACTTACAGATTTGATGTTCAACTCATCTGGCTAGTCAGACTTACAGATTTGATGTGCAACTCATCTGGCTAGTCAGACTTACAGATTTGATGTTCAACTCATCTGGCTAGTCAGACTTAGAGATTTGATGTTCAACTCATCTGGCTAGTCAGACTTACAGATTTGATGTTCAACTCATCCTGCTAGTCAGACTTAGAGATTTGATGTTCAACTCATCTGGCTAGTCAGACTTACAGATTTGATGTTCAACTCATCTGGCTAGTCAGACTTACAGATTTGATGTTCAACTCATCTGGCTAATCAGACTTAGAGATTTGATGTGCAACTCATCTGGCTAGTCAGACTTACAGATTTGATGTGCAACTCATCTGGCTAGTCAGACTTACAGATTTGATGTGCAACTCATGTTGCTAGTCAGACGTACAGATTCGATGTTCAAGTAAAGAAAGAGATACTTATTTATGCTATTTAAATCAATAGATATTTGTGTTACTCGTAAAAACTCATTAACCGCAATGGGAGTTGTGTAGAGCATAAATAACTCGTATCCGGAAATTTGATTGAAAGAAATTTCGTCGACGGTAAATTGATCGACGGTAATTTTATCGAACGGAAATTTGGTCGATCTTTTTTTTTTCTTAAGTTTTTACGTTAAAATATTGCTTCAAATTTCTTTTTAAACGCATTATTTTGTTTTACTATATATTATAGTGCGTTCTAAAAGAAGTTTGATGAAAATTTTAACGTGCGAAATGAAAAAAAGATTCGACCAAATTTCCCTTCAATAAAATTACCGTCGACCAATTTACCGTCGACGAAATTTCTTGCGATCAAATTTCCGGTAACCTAAATAACTAGTCTATGCATCAAGACGTTTAAGACTTGACCTATTTAGTTCCGACAACGCATCAAGACGTTTAAGACTTGACCTATTTAGTTCCGACAACGCATCAAGACGTTTAAGACTTGACCTATTTAGTTCCGACAACAGGTTTTAAAACCTAGTCCAGAAATGCCAGGCTCCGTTCCTGCTGGGCATTCCCTTGGGGTTGTACTTAAAGGACGTCGGCACAAAATACGCATTTTTTTCCACCAACCTTTCACCACTTGTGCGCATGTGGCTTCTGCCCCCGGGGGGGGGGGGAGGGGGTTGCGGGCGCCCGCAGGCACATACGGTAATTTACAGTGCGAAATGCAAGGAAGTATAATAACGATAACAAAGAGCAACGAGTTACTAGATTTAAACTTCTAAATCATTAAGTTACTGGGTTCATCCACTGATGAAGTACGCACAGGGGGTGGGGGTAGGGGGTGGTGGTGTTTGGAGATTATGTTTACCAGTGCATTGGGAGGGAGGGGAGCTGCCGAAAGTACGTACATTTAATCAGTATCCTGAAAGTCTGACACTATAATCTCGTATATCTGTAATATCTGTAATGCAGCCAACTGACACCTAAAATCTGTAAATCTATGACATTTAATTATTTTTTGAAGTCTTAAAAGAGATCGCCTCAATGTGTTGTATTTATCATCACACCACTGCTCTCTGTTTACACTCAGTCCCACCACTGCTCTCTGTTTACACTCAGTCCCACCACTGCTTTCTGTTTACACTCAGTCACACCACTGCACACCACTGCTTTCTGTTTACACTCAGTCACACCACTGCTTTCTGTTTACACTCAGTCACACCACTGCTTTCTGTTTACACTCAGTCACACCACTGCACACCACTGCTTTCTGTTTACACTCAGTCACACCACTGCTTTCTGTTTACACTCAGTCACACCACTGCACACCACTGCTTTCTGTTTACACTCAGTCACACCACTGCTTTCTGTTTACACTCAGTCACACCACTGCACACCACTGCTTTCTGTTTACACTCAGTCACACCGTTTCTTTCTGTTTACACTCAGTCACACCGATGCTTTCTGTTTACACTCAGATGGTATCCTGCTCTGTCTGGTGACACACTGCTCTGTCTGATGGTATCCTGCTCTGTCTGATGGCTTCCTCCTCTGTCTGATGGCTTCCAGCTCTGTCTGATGGTATCCTGCTCTGCCTGATGACATCCTGCTCTGACTGATGGTATCCTGCTCTTTCTGATGGTATCCTGCTCTTTCTGATGGTATCCTGCTCTGTCTGATGGTATCCTGCTCTGTCTGATGGTATTCTGCTCTGTCTGATGGTATTCTGCTCTGTCTGATGACACTCTGCTCTGTCTGATGGTATCCGGCTGTGTCTGATGGCTTCCTCCTCTGTCTGATGGCTTCCTGCTCTGTCTGATGGTATCCTGCTCTGTCTGATGGCTTCCTGCTCTGTCTGATAGCTTCCTGCCTTGTCTGATGGCTTCCTGCTCTGTCTGATGGTATCCTGCTCTGTCTGATGGCTTCCTGCTCTGTCTGATAGCTTCCTGCCTTGTCTGATGGCATCCTGCTCTGTCTGGTGGCTTCTTGCTCTGTCTGATGACATCCTGCTCTGGTATTGTAACTAGATGTGTTAAGAAACCAACTCGAGCGAATTCTGTCAAATTTGCAATTTTCCATTTGGTGTCACCAGTGTTGTCAACCGTCCGTCAATGACCAGTCAGTCAGTAAAACTATGACCCAAAAGGACTAGTCCGTCAATGACCAGTCAGTCAGTAAAACTATGACCAGTCAGTCAGTAAAACTATGACCAGTCAGTCAGTAAAACTATGACCAGTCAGTCACTAAAACTATGACCAGTCAGTCAGTAAAACTATGACCAGTCAGTCAGTAAAACTATGACCACTCAGTCAGTAAAACTATGACCCAAAAGGACTTGTAGGTCAATGACCAATCAGTCAGTAAAACTATGACCTAAAAGGACTTGTAGGTCAATGACCAGTCAGTCAGTAAAACTATGACCCAAAAGGACTTGTCGGTCAATGACCAGTCAGTCAGTAAAACTATGACCTAAAAGAACTTGTAGGTCAATGACCAGTCAGTCAGTAAAACTATGACCTAAAAGGACTTGTAGGTCAATGACCAGTCAGTCAGTAAAACTATGACCCAAAAGGACTTTTCGGTCAATGACCAGCCAGTCAGTAAAACTATGACCCAAAAGGACTTGTAGGTCAATGACCAGCCAGTCAGTAAAACTATGACCCAAAAGGACTTGTAGGTCAATGACCAGTCAGTTAGTAAAACTATGACCTAAAAGGACTTGTCGGTCAATGACCAGTCAGTCGGTAAAACTATGACCTAAAAGGACTTGTCGGTCAATGACCAGTCAGTCGGTAAAACTATGACCTAAAAGGACTTGTCGGTCAATATCCATAAGAACTTCGGGAAGTCCGGAAATAAATCTTTAAGGTTGTTTTAAACTTTAAACTTATATACAACTCATAAGGCGAAGAAAAGATGCGAGCATGTGTCACCCAGAAGCAACGCTTCAAATAGTCTGATGTCTCACTGTCCAATGATCCACAACGTGTCTACCTCTGGGGCGTACGCCACAAGTTAGTTAACTCTGGACTAACTTGACTGGAATTCATTGAATTATTTTTCATGTCACAAAGATAAATGAATTTATCAAATTGAGGGGATGGGGGTGGGGTGGGGGGTCCTACCGCTCACTGTATATACGCAGGGGCTGGGGGGCCTACCGCTCACTGTATGTACGCAGGGGGTGGTGGGCCTACCGCTCACTGTATGTACGCAGGGGGTGGGGGCTTAACGCTCATTGTACGTACGCAGAAAGGGGATGCCCAAAAAGGATGGATGCAACAAAAAGGGGGGGGGGGAGGGGAGAAGACTAATAGTTTACTTTTTTTGCTTACGTAACACATGAATGGCCCCCAACAGAAATAATTCGATAAAAGTCAACCAGAGAAAAAACTCGGATTATTTCCATTGGTTTGTGAATAGCAGGCAAATATCTTCCTCTATTTGCGAAATTTCGATAAAATTATAATTAAAAAAAAAAACACTAAGAATTTAGTAACAATTTCATTAGGGGCTTCAGTAAGGCGTACTGCTGATAGAGTGAATTAAGGGGGAAAAGGGAGGGGGAGGGGTTCTGTGTGTAAGGCGTTCTGAAAGAGTTAATTGGGTGGGGCTTAAGGCATATTGAAAATTGGATTGGGAGGGGGAGGGTTAAGGCGAACAGATAGAGTGAAAAAGGGGGGGGGGGGCACACTGATGGAGTGAATTGCTGAGGTGAAGGCGTACTGATACGGGGAATTGGACACATTCACCAGACATTCAAACAGTTGACCAAATTGTGGTAGCTCAACCACCACCATATAACTTTAGTAGCAATGGTCTATAACAAGAAAAAAATCTCCTGGTATTCGTTCTTAAAAGTCCAGACAAAATACTTGACAAAACTTGTAGAATATCTCTAGCCCCATTTTAATTTGAGTGTATCCACTTTTTATATATGTTACCGCTCCTTTGATTTGCACATTACAGCTTGACTACATTACAACAAGTAGTACGAAAGGACTTCTCGTGGAGGCTTAAGAAAAGGGAACTCATGCAGCGCCCCCTGTTTATGAACAAACCTTTGTGGGGGGAAAGTACATTGCAATACAGCCCTTTGACCTTTATAGGGTGTTTCCGGGTTTGTAAATAGTTGTGACTGCCCCGCCCGGACCCAAATCAACATTGACTAACAGCAAAGTATATTTACAAGGTGTAGGACGCCTTTATATCAACCACCTTGACATAGAGTCCGCACCCTATAGGTTGGCCGATGCGTTGACAGACTTAGATGAGTGTGCTGGTTGATGATTGTTTGGGACTTATTGTGTTTGACCTATGACCTGACCTCATATTATGCTTTGATTGGAATTCGCCAGCAGCGCCGGAAAGGAGTGGGAAGGGATTGGTCCGCCCCTGGCGGTACATCGGTTCTTTGTGTCAATGGGCGGCGTTTTCGGTCACCTGGAGAGGGTTTTTTTTCCGTGGGAGGTGTGCGGGGAAAATCTTTGCTCGCCCCTGCAGGCACTAATCCTAGCTACGCCCCTGCATGCACTAATCCTAGCTACGCCCCTGCAGGCACTAAGCCCAGCTACGCCCCTGAAGGCACTAATCCTAGCTACGCCCCTGAAGGCACTAATCCTAGCTACGCCACTGAAGGCAATAATCCTAGCTACGCCCCTGAAGGCACAAATCCTAGCTACGCCCCTGAAGACACTAATCCCAGCTACTTAATCCTAGCTACGCCCCTGAAGGCACTAATCCTAGCTACGCCACTGAAGGCACTAATCCTAGCTACGCCCCTGAAGGCACTAATCCTAGCTACGCCCCGGAAGGCACTAATCCTAGCTACGCCCCTGAAGGCACTAATCCTAGCTACGCCCCTGAAGGCACTAATCCTAGCTACGCCACTGAAGGCACTAATCCTAGCTACGCCCCTGCAGGCACTAAGCCTAGCTACGCCCCTGAAGGCACGAATCCTAGCTACGCCACTGAAGTTCACTTGGGCATGTAATCCACGATCAAAGAAGACACATCTTGGATAGTTTTTTCTCACTTTTGAAAAAAGAATTAAAACAATAAAAACATATTTTGTTAAAAGTTGACTGTCCTAAAATAGTCTCATGTATTTGACTGTCCTAAAATAGTCTCATGTATTTGACTGTCCTAAAATAGTCACAAGTATTGACTGTCCTAAAATAGTCACATGTATTGACTGTCCTAAAATAGTCACATGTATTTGACTGTCCTAAAATAGGCACATGTATTTGACTATCCTAAAATAGTCTCATGTATTTGACTGTCCTAAAATAGTCACATGTATTTTACTGTCCTAAAATAGGCACATGTATTTGACTATTCTAAAATAGTCTCATGTATTTAAATGTCCTAAAATAGTCACAAGTATTGACTGTCCTAAAATAGTCACATGTATTGACTGTCCTAAAATAGGCACATGTATTTGACTGTCCTAAAATAGTCACATGTGTTTGACTGTCCTATAATAGTCACATGTATTTGACTGTCCTAAAATAGTCACATGTATTTGACTGTCCTAAAATAGTCACATGTATTTGTCCTAAAATAGTCACATGTATTTGACTGTCCTAAAAAAGTAACATTCGCACGACATTATGACCCACCATCACAGATGACAGTATGACCCACCATCACCGACGACAACATGACCCACCATCACAGACGACATCATGACCCACCATCACAGACGACATTATGACCCAACATCACAGACGACATTAAAACCAACCATCACAGATAACAGTATGACTCACCATCACCGACGACATCATGACCCACCATCACAGACGACATTATGACCCAACATCACAGACGACATTATGACCCACCATCACAGATAACAGTATGACCCACCATCACAGACGACATTATGACCCACCATAACAGACGACATTATGACCCACCATCACAGACGACATTATGACCCACCATCGCCCACGACATTATGACCCACCATCACACACGACATTATGACCCACCATCACCGACGACATTTTGACCGACCATTACAGACGACATCATGACCCACCATCACAGACGACATTATGACCCAACATCACAGACGACATTATGACCCACCATCACAGATGACAGTATGACCCACCATCACAGATGACAGTATGACCCACCATCACAGTCGACATTATGACCCACCATCACAGATGACAGTGTGACCCACCATCACCGTCGAAATCATGACCCACCATCACAGACGACATTATGACCCAACATCACAGACGACATTATGACCCACCATCACAGACGACATTATGACCCACCATCACAGATGACATTATGAACCACCATCACAGACGACATTATGACCCACCATCACAGACGACATTATGACCCACCATCACAGACGACATTATGACCCACCATCACAGACGACATTATGACCCACCATCACAGACGACATTATGACCCACCATCACAGACGACATTATGACCCACCATCACAGATGACATTATGACCCACCATCACAGTAGCTTAAGGGCAAAACCTTAAATGACCTTCATATTGACCACATTAAATAAAAAGTACCGCACTATTGATGACAATAAACATGTAAGCTGAAAATGGTGTGACTGATATACTGGCTTTCAAACACTCAGTGTCTCAATACGAAAACATAACAAATCACCAACAACTTTAAAATAAATGACGATGACCACAGTAACATTATAGCAAGTGTTTGTGCCACCCAGGGGTGGGGAGATTCCCCCCCCCCGACCCCCACGCAACGAAATAACTTTGCAGATGGTACAAGTTTCATCCCTCAATTTATGGAAAACAAAATGCCGCCCCCCCCCCCCCCCCCCTCCTTACACTAGTGCGCTATCCCATAGCTTTATTTAAAATCCTACCGTAAATAATTGATACCGGTACTTCAGGTATTAGTATGGGTAAATACCCGCGCTTGTATGACTGTATCTGACCTGGTCAGACCCCCTTCTTAAATCAAGCGTTGAGACTTCCCAGGTCTTGCGGGGTAAACAACTGTAGGAACAAGCGATCGCCGAGATTAGTAGCCACGCCTTCATTCACAGTTTTCATGTTGTTGGCTCGAGCTCAAAGGTGGCGAGACGCATTCAGCAACCTGCGTGACACACCCTCTCCCCTTGGCCAACGTACGTCTATAGCCTTTCACAAAATGCGTGAAGCCCGTCAGACACAAGTACAAGAAACGTCGAATGATAAATGTGATACTTGGATCGGATAATGCAAGGGTGTAGCACGAGCGCACCAGACAACAGACTGAAGGAGTAGATCAGGTAGTTGCTACCTACTAACAGTGGTCTGCTTGTGAAGCAATGTTGTTTGTAAGTCACGCTTCAAATTTATCTGTCAATATCTCTTTCGGTAACCAGGCGTAGACACGAATTCGATTCCCACGCTACATGTTGAACAACCCCAGCTGATGTTTATATGTTGAAAAAACAACATCCTGGAGTAACAGTAATGATTTGTTGATAATGTTGAAGTGTTGAGGCCGCTGTTGAGTACACTGCAGCTAAACAACCATGCAACGTTGAACACGATCGCTGTGTGGGTGAGCATTGCAAGCCAACACTAAGAAAATAAGGTAAGGAAATATTGCAATTATAGGAATTTTTTGCAGTTAAAATTCTGAAGTGCTGGGAGAGTTTTGGGAGGTTTGGGGGGGGGGGCAGATTCCTAAGATAATTGTCCCTTTGACCACCCTTAGTCAATGTCTTACTGTGTTCTAACATCCCAACTGTTATTTCGTCCTAATGAGCAGTTTTAAAACTTGTGTGCGGGGAAATTTGAACCACTTCTTCGAGTCAGTGTTACATATAAGTAGCACATGATGACACCAGTGACACTATATCTTGCCACCTAAAAATGACGTCACGAATCTTTAAAAAAAAGTGTTGTGTGGGGGTGGGGGTGCACGAAATTGTGACGATGTGTTATGAGGGTGTCTTAAATTGTGTGACGAAAGACGGGGTGTGTGGTTTCAGGGTGTTTGTAGGCTACTGGGGGTGTGGTTTCAGGGTGTTTGTAGGCTACTGGGTGTGTGGTTTCAGGGTGTTTGTAGGCTACTGGGTGTGTGGTTTCATGGTGTTTGTAGGCTACTGGGTGTGTGGTTTCAGGGTGTTTGTAGGCTACTGGGTGTGTGGTTTCAGGGTGTTTGTAGGCTACT
>CAXITT010000001.1:4622521-4677986 GCA_964033795.1 Lymnaea stagnalis | reverse complement strand
GGGGGGGGGGGGGGGGGGTAAAAAGTTGTCCACAGCGTGACGTAAATTATGAATGGCCACTAGGAGAACTGATGTCACGTGGGATTTGTCTTTCTATTGTGGCGTGACAGATGGATGTAATGTCACACATCTATTTTATTTTCTGGGAACTTTGACAATATTGAACCGGAGTCTGAATTTTTTGTTTTTGTTTTACTGAAAAGATTCGGGCCAAACTGAGTTAGCCCCACTTTGCAGTAATAAGAATGCATTGTTTTGTAACCTGTACTTTGAGCTCAGGTAATCACCAAGATGGCTAATAGATGGGCTCCCAACAATAAAGACAAGAGGGTGGCCCAGCAGGAGTATGACAAGAACGCACGGAATGGACGTTTTACGACCAATCACAGAGATGACCAAGTTATGGCGCCACCTGGTGAGTGCACGACACACACACACAAAATAGATGTACATCAGCTTGGATAATCGCACGAGGGGTGTAATCAACACACAGAACATGGTGACCTAACGAGGGGCTTGGGAGCAGGGTTTCTTTCAGCTATATCTCGGGGGGGGGGGGCACGGCTCCCCCCGGGAAAGCTTAAAAATATAAAATGCCCCCCCCCCCCCCCCGGGAAATTTCTGATATAATCACTGCTTATAATAATAAAAACAATATATTAATCTATAATAGTTGATGTCGTTGATGCTTTTATCATTTATAAAGTACGTGTAGTTGCTATCTTATCATCATCAGAGATGCACGTGTATGTTTATCTATAATATGACGCCATAGGTAGTGTGTCCTCATCGGTATAGATATTTGATAGTGAGCGTATTTGGCGTAGAGATGAATTGTGTTGTTGTTGCTGTATTATATAGTTTGTGTTGGTGACGTTCTTTGGTGCTAGATGCTCACATTTGAACAAGTCAAAATGTTAACAGCAAATCGGGAAAACCGCACGCCAATTGAACACAACAGGACATTCTTGAGGCAACGAATAAATAATGTGCACCCCGCAGAAACAACGCTGACCCTGCCAGAGGAGAAATTTCTGCCGTTTTTCACAGTGAACATGATGCATACGAAAGGCGCAATTTAAAAAAAAAATATATATATATATATCTATAAATCGATCCTGAGTAGACTCCGTGACACAATCTGGTAGCCTTTGCTTTTCCCGCATGGGGATTCAGAGTGGACCACAGATCTGAAGAAAGCTGTTGGTCAAGGAAATGTGTCCCAGCTTCAGTGGTAATCATACCGTTTTGTCATTCATGATGGAAACTTTTACCAGTTCTTCCAAGCAGGAAAGGTTATTCACCAATTTATTGTTGATGCCTATTGCAGTACCGATGCAAACCATTTGAATGGGTTTCGAAAAACATCAAAACACAACAAGAGCTGAAGACTATGACGTCCTTCATCAATGTGTGAACAACCACAATTTTGAGGACGTTAACATATTCCCTGCAAAGAAAGTTATGCTTCCTTCAAACTTTATAGGAAGTCCAAGAAATATAGCTCATAATCACCAAGATTTATGGCCATGGTCAGGAAATAGGGCAAACCTATGACGCATTTGTAAAAATCACGATTAATTCTAAATGGAGGGAAATCAGGGAAAACTTACTTTCTGGTCAGCAACCTTGCAACCAGTCTGATTTAGTAGCAAGAGTGTTTGAGTTTAAAGTGAAATTGCTACTTGAAGACTTAACCAAACACAATAGATTTGGACGTGTTATGGCTATGCTCAAAGCGATCTAGGTCCAAACATGGGCTCTACCACATGGGCACATTTTGCCATTGACAGAATCAAATGTGTAGAACTCTCTGATGGAGATGCCCACCCGAGGCGACATGAAATTGTAAGATCCTGTATGATACACGGCCCATGTGGTCCATTAAGCCCAAAAGCAGCGGGTAGGGGAAAACGGACTGTGCACAAAGGAATTCTCAAAAGATTTCTGTGCCGAGACAAACAGCAACGTCAATTATTACCCAAAAATATTGACGCCAAAATGATGGTAACTTTGTTGAACTTGGGGGGAAACAAAGTGAATAACGGATGGGTGTTGCCATACAACCCATGAAATGCAACGTCCACATTAACGTAAAGATTCGTAGCTCAATTCAAAGCGTTAAATACCTTTTCACATACGTTTTCAAGGGGCATGACTGCATTACTCAATTCGTTACTGTTCTCACAGAACAGGAAGTTACTATTAGATGGGACGAAATAAAAAGTTACCTAGAGACCCGATATTTAAAGTGCACCTGAAGCATGCTGAAAGCTCAGGAAATACAAAATTCGCCACCAAACTGATCAGGTGGAAATATTAAATGTCCACCTTGAGGGCAAGCATACAATGTGTTTTATATCCAGGCGAAGAAACTAAAGCAGTACAGCAAAAAGCCACCAAGTCAAAACTTCTTTCTTGGTTTAGAAATTATATGGAAGACCCTAATTCCCGAGAGTATTTATAGATTGAAATTCCCGAACACTAAACCTGTGATGACAAACATTCAAAATGGAATTCCCGTCTTAAAGGACATGAGACTGCAATTGGCTGAATTTTTACCGTTAAGTCCCACAGATAGAGAAAAATGATTCCTACGAAATCCACTTATCAATGTTAGAGGAGCTACATTTTTCGAGGACCTAAGAACGGTCAAATGAAATCCTATCCCCTTAGCAAAATTCAAAGAAAGCATACATTGCAAGGGGATTAACTGATGATGACTCAGAATGGGATACTTGCCTAACAGAAGCTGCAACCCATCACATGCCAGTGCAACGTGGGCAGTTGCTTGAATTTATTTGTATCTTGAGTCAACCATCGGATGCAGCAGCATTATGTTACAGAAGTAAGGTCAAGCTTATGTTTGACAATACGAAACGCTTTTCTGAGGGAGAAAAATCTCCTTATTTGCCACTAAACAAGTTGAGCATGTCCTTGCAAACACATGGAAAGTCATTGGCAGATTTTGTCCTGGAACTTCCAGGCGCCACCATTGTCGAGCCAAATCATCCTAGAAAATATTATGACCCAGATGCTATGATTCTCGAACCCTGTTAGAAGAAAAGTCCCACATGCTCAACTTATGGGAGAAAGAAGAGCTTTCGACAAAATCAGGGAAGTTATTTAAAAAAAAAAAAATACCCAAAGTCTGTTCTTCATTGGTGGACCTGGCGGAAGTGGTAAAGCCTTCCCTTACAACACAATCATATCCTATGTGCGTCCTTTACAACACAATCATGCACTATCTGAGTAGCAAAATTGAATTAGTATTTCCATGGGCATTGACGGGCATAGCAGCAACTATGATTGAGGGAGGCAGAACTTCCCACAGTCTTAAAATGCCTATTCCAATAAATGAGGAAACATCAAACTATATTGTTAGACAAGAGAACAATGCGGCAAATTATCTTAAAAAGGCCAAAGTAATAATCAGGGATGAAGCTTCAATAACCTCGGCACATAGAGTAAATGAAGTTGACACAGCATAAAAAGAGCTCTTAGCCGAAGATCCAAAAGTTCCTTTCAAAAAATTATTTGGATATGAGGTCTTTCTTTTCGGTGTAGATTTTAGACAAATTATCCATGATGTTCCACATGGCTGCAGAACCGAAGTACATTCTTCATTGCATGAAGAACAGTTTGTGTCGGGAAAATATTCAGGTACTATAGCAGTGGTTCTCAGGCGTCTTTATGCCGTGTATACAGTTCCTCCTGGTTTTCAGTTCTTTGTTACGTATTGTTGAAAAAAACGAGCCAAATCTTAAAACTGATTAAATTTGAAAAACCATATAACGGTACGCAACAAAATAATGGTACGCAAAAAAAAAATAACGGAGCGCAAAAAAAAAAAAAAAAAAAAAAAAAAAATTACGTATTGAAGAAAAAAACGAGCCAAATCTTAAAACTGATTAAATTTGAAAAACCATATAACGGTACGCAACAAAATAATGGTACGCAAAAAAAAAATAACGGTGCGCAAAAAAAAAAAAAAAAAAAAAAAAAAAAAAAAAAAAAAAAAAAAAAAAAAAAAAAAACAAAAAAAAAAAAAAAAAAAAAAAAAAAAAAAGATTGGAATTACCATATCATAATATACCACTTTTATTTCACCGTAACCACAGGTTGCTACATGAATCCAGCATACAACGCTTACGACGGCCATAACATGGGTTCCAATTTCAGAAAGTCTCCTTACGTGTACCTCGATCCCAACTCACGGCCAACAGACAAGTCAAGGAGACAATGGGGGAGTGAGTAAATCAAGGAGGGTTGGCTGAGTTGGCTGGG
This sequence comes from Lymnaea stagnalis, assembly GCA_964033795.1. Classification (NCBI taxonomy): domain Eukaryota; kingdom Metazoa; phylum Mollusca; class Gastropoda; family Lymnaeidae; genus Lymnaea; species Lymnaea stagnalis. The sequence goes on along the minus strand of CAXITT010000001.1, from coordinate 4,673,699 downwards.
ATCGCTGGGTTGCATCATATAAAATAAAAAGCTACGAACTCATATTCTCAATCTACACAATTTTTATGGACTAACCAATTTTTTTTTTTTTACGTTAACATTAAAATAAACAAATAAACTAGCAGAAACAATGCAACTAAACAAAAATATTCAAATCTCAGTATTTCTAAATTTACATGACTATGTTAGTATGTCTTAATGTCATACGAACACGAGGTATGAAACTATTTAATTTATTGACGTCAAGAAGAAATTACAAACGCGGACATTTCCGTTGCGTTTAGATTCTTTTTTTTTTTTTACAATGTCGACTTTTAAGGACAATTTTTAGTTATTATGGACTTTTTTTTTAATGAAAAAAGTAACAAGAAAAAGTCCCGAGAAAAAAGTCATAGGACAAAAAGTCACGGGAAAAAAAAGCACAAAAACTTGTTAGTAGCCGTACTTTTCCCTATGCAAGTCTATGTAAATGTTTATTATAGATCACTAAAGGCAAACCAAAAAGTCACAGGAAGAAAAGTGATACGAAAAAAACCCCCAACAAAATATAATTAAGCAACCCCTAAAACCAATGTGTTCGTATACATTCTTTATAAGATGTAATATCGAGCAATTGGGGGGGGGGGGAGAAGGGGGGGCTGAAAATTTGACAAAAAATGCATACAAATAACGCAAATTATAAGAATCTCAATAGGCGTCCATTAATTACGTTAACAAAAAAGTATTGGGAGGGGGAATGTTCAATTGGGGGGGGGGGAGAAGGGGGGGCTGAAAATTTGACAAAAAATGCATACAAATAACGCACATTATAAGAATCTCAATTGGCGTCCATTAATTACGTTAACGAAAAAGTATTGGGAGGGGGAATGTTTGACAGTTGTTGACAGGGAGAAAGAAGGGGGGGGGGGTAGATGAGTTGACGTCAACAATCATGTTTTCTCTATTAAAATGCTAATCTTAAAAAATGGCTGGTTGTTGCATTATTTTTAAAAAAAACTTGCCCTTTGTCATCCATACTCAACACTTTCCCTTCCCTATGGGAAGTTTTCATATAAGGGATGGTTTTCTTTGCACTAGCCGCAATGTTATCTACGACATTGTTTGTACCCGCTGGAATATGGCGTATCTGGGGGAGATTGAACGGCGCCATTCGGACAGATGTATTGAACACCATCATAATGTTACGCAAGATAAACAGCGTACTGGCTACAAAATACTTCAATAGGAGCGACCACACGGTGGCTGGGATCTGGTCATTACCGCGATTGTGTCTTGTACCAACACGCCAAATAGGGTGAACTCAGAGAGCAAACTGATTCAGACGTTTCTGACCTTGACACCACATGGCATGAATGTCATGTTCTCCTTCATTTGTCAAACCTTTTCTCCGCCCCCTCCTTGTTACGATCGCCCTGGATTTATTTTTCTTCTCTTCCATTCTCAGTTACCTACATTAAATTTGTTACCTACCAAATGACTAATGGTTAATTACATTCCTCTTGTTTTTCCTCTCGGATGGCCTAGTACATTGCAGCCAAGTGTTTCTTTTATTTTACATTGTTTTACTCTTTTTTGTTCGCTAAAGAAGGCTTCTTGCCAGCAAATTCGCTGTTTTGGTGTGTCCTGTTTTCAGTTTTGCCCATACCTTGTTTGACTTATTGCCTTAATTGATAAGCTGAACATTTCCAATCAACCGTACTGTTCATAGTCTAATGTAAAGTTAGGACATACAGAAGACAAAGTATATTTTGAAAATGGTCGTAGAATAGTTCTAACCCTCTTTAAAAAAAATATACGGTAATACAGCAATTACTCAATTCAATAAAGAAACATTGAAATCTACACAATAGAAACCTCGTTGTCCAGTTACAGAAATGATTAACTGCGGCATTGACTCCAACAACATTTGGCTCGCCTGTATTTATATTTGTGTACGAACAAGCATTTCATTTAAATTTTCACAGAACTGCAAAGAAGAAATACAAGAAAAGATACCAAACGAAGAACTGTTCTTATTGTGGGGATTCTAGCAATTATTTTGATCATCATGTTAGCCATTGCCCTCGCCATTGGGCTCAGTTTGGGATGTGAGTCCATAAGTTTAACATGGCCTACTGCCTACTGGTATTTCTTTAATTTCTTATAAGTTTAAACGACATTATAATTGTTGGCTACATTTTGTATTTTTTCACCACTATTTTGCATAAGGGCTATAGATTACAGTGGTTTTGTTTTTAAACGATCCATTTATACTTGTGAACCTAAGGGGCAGCGGTTCTTAATTCTTACCCTTGCAAAGCCTCCGCCATTGAGTTATCCCTATCCTAATGTACAACAAGTTTAAAGTAAGGAATTCTTTTCACATATCACCAGTAATTAGAAGAGATCTAAAATACTATTTTTGAGGGCTCAAGCATTTATTTTTCAGAATTTGGGTAGTCCTCTGTCTAAGACTTTGAGATGTTATTATTACAAATCTTTTTTGCACAGTAATTATTTTTTTAAAATAATGCTCTAAAGCAGGGGTCAGGAACCTTTTTGTCTGAGAGAGCCATGTACACCACATATTTTGAAAAGTAATTCTGTGAGAGCCATGTACACCACATATTTTGAAAAGTAATTCTGTGAGAGCCATGTACACCACATATTTTGAAAAGTAATTATGTGAGAGCCATGTACACCACATATTTTGAAAAGTAATTCTGTGAGAGCCATGTACACCACATATTTTGAAAAGTAATTCTGTGAGAGCCATGTACACCACATATTTTGAAAAGTAATTATGTGAGAGCCATGTACACCACATATTTTGAAAAGTAATTCTGTGAGAGCCATGTACACCACATATTTTGAAAAGTAATTCTGTGAGAGCCATGTACACCACATATTTTGAAAAGTAATTCTGTGAGAGCCATATATTATGTTAAAACTAAAACTGTATTTGAGGTTAGCGGAGTTTATCTCCTTTACCACTTATGATGCTGAGCTGCAGTAGACTTTAGCTCCTTTACCACTTATGATGCTGAGCTGCAGTAGACTTTAGCTCCTTTACCACTTATGATGCTGAGCTGCAGTAGACTTTAGCTCCTTTACCACTTATGATGCTGAGCTGCAGTAGACTTTAGCTCCTTTTTAGAATGAAATATTTATATGCAATCAATATGTAGATCAAAGGAGTCTAAATAAACATTTTTTTAAAAATTATCAAACATTTGTCTGCGAGCCAGATGCAGCCATCGATAGAGCCACATCTAGCTCGCGAGCCATAGGTTCCCGACCCCTGCTCTAAAGGGTCACTATATCAGTAGCCAATGGCAGATTCAAAAGGGGGTGGGGTTCGGAGGGGTGGGATTAGGCACATATTCTTCCCAGCTGAAAGTAAACAAATAGAAACTAAAGTAAACAAATAGAAACTAAAGTAAAAAAATAGAAACTAAAGTAAACAAATAGAAACTAAAGTAAACAAATAGAAACTAAAGTAAACAAATAGAAACTAAAGTAAACAAATAGAAACTAAAGTAAACAAATAGAAACTAAAGTAAACAAATAGAAACTAAAGTAAACAAATAGAAACTATATTTAATTAAAAAATAGTTGAGTGGAGTAAACAACATTTCTTCCCAAATCTGCGTGTAAGCACATTATATATTTTTTTGTTGATAAAATTCAACTGCCCAAACTGTTCATTTAACATGTAACATTCTCATCATTTTTAGTAACGGAAGACGAGAGTCAACCTGTGTCATCCAGGTTAGAAAATGAAGAAATCAGCAGAGGTAAGTTACCATAAGTTGGCATCAACTGTCTTTAGGAACTTTATCAAAGTTGATTTGCCATGACATTATGCCATTTTGGTATTTTAAGATGTAATGAGACATTAAAATATAAAATTGCAGTTCCTGATGTCATGGTGAGTGCCATCGTTGAAGACATCGTTTGGGAGTCATCCATGAAAAATGTTAACTCCATTGCATTCAAGTCTGCTGCCAATAATATAGAACAGAGTGTAAGTCACTCTAAACATGTCATTTTAAATTATGTTTAATTTGTCACATCAAGACATTGATCGCTATAATTGGAATCCCTTACACTTGATGAAAAAAAAATATCATCCTTATGTTTTGTAATAAACACTAGAGATTTAACTTTAACTAAATAGATTTAAAAAATGTAGGCCTATATATTTATATGTAATAAATTTTACATCCTGGATATTATAATGAAGTAGAAAAAATGTGAATGGGTCACTTTAGAAACTTCAGTGAATGTTCATAATGTTATCTTTGAGCCCAAACAGCTGACATCCTTCCATCCTATTTATAAAACTTAACTCATAAAGATTACATTTCACATTGATTTTAAAACACCATCTGGATTTGACTGAACATGTTCTTTATCAGCTAGATGCATATTATCATCAAACTCCAATGACAGACATCTACGACTATGCAGTTGTTACAGATCTGTGGTGAGTCTGGCATGTGAAACAGCCTGTAAATCTTGATTAAATAGTACTTAACCAAAACCATCAAATTAAGAATTTCGCCTGTCATAACTATGGTGAACAATGAAGGCATATCTATTTCATTTTGAATACTAAATGTTTTGACTATTAAGTTGGTATCTGCCTTAAGGTGTGATGGATACAGCTCTAAGTTCTTTATGTATTTTAGAAAGAAAAAAAACCAACTATTTTATCAATTCTCTTGATCAGTTTTAAATGTCTCTCCTCCCTCAGGCAAGGCAGTGTTGGATGTAATGCAAGACTCTACTTGAAAGCCCTGACCAATAACACAGAAGAAGGCATAAAGACATTATACAACAATATCAAAAATGGTGCCAATCTCCAGCAGTTTTCATTGCTACTTCAGCAAGGTCAGCAGAAATATGGGGAAAATAAGAGTGCAAACAGTTTGGGAAAGTTGTGGACAAGTGTGAAATTCAAATTTGATACATTCCAGATTTTTGTGCCCTCAACAACCACAAAAACAACTTTGTCCATTACTTCCAACTTGGAGACATCAACAATGATAACATCCTCATCTGGTAAACCTACTACAACATTTGTTTACCCTGTCACAACAGCAGCAACAGAGAAATCGAGCACATCAACATCTGTTTCAGATTTAACAAGTGCACCAATAATTTCTACAATAAGGACATCAGAAGAAACTTTAATCTCAAACACAACGAGCACAAACAGCACAGGGGAAATAACTACATCGATCGGTTCAGGGGAAACTACTGCAATGACAAGCTCTTCTGAGAAAACAATTACAGTGTCAGATAGTCCAGCATCATCCACAACCAAGCCAAATGTTTCCGAAGGAACAACTGCAGTATCAGATATTGGAAGTGAGACGACTAAATCAGATATACCTGCTGTGAATACAACAGTGCAAAGTACAGCTACAGTTTCAGCAGAGACAAGCCAAGCAGCAACCGAAAATTCATCTGATGTGATTGAAACAACAACTAAAGGTTTTGAAGGTAAGAAATTTACATAGGTCTTACTTTATCAAATGAATCCTGGACTTGACCAGAAAAATCAGAAGAAAGCTTGCTAACACAACAACAAATGTGCACACTGCTCACTAATTTATTATTATTTTGTGGCATTTTCTTTCTGTTCACTTATAAGTAAAATTTCCATTGAATCTATTAATGATGTGCACAGTTTTTCTGATCCTTTAAAGGGAGAAAAATAAGACATTTATTTAAGCCTTTTAGCATCTCTTTTAGAGCTAACCACTGTCATAAGAGATAGAGAGTTATGGGTCTGGTACAACAATCAGTGGAATCCAGTCTGCAAGCAGAACTTGCCTGTATCTGTTGGAGACCTTGCCTGCAGGATGAATGGATACTTACATGGCTTACTTTATGATGGGTAAACATGCATTCATTAAACTATTTTCTTGAGTCACCAAATGGGATATTATTTAAAGTAAGTCTCTCTCTCTCTCTCTCTCTCTCTCTCNATATATATATATATTTAGTATATATTTCTGTTTAACTTTCTTGTGCTTTCAAATGAAAAATAATATTGTACAGCTGCACTGTCATTAGGATTTCAGATATAAGATAGACAATTTTAGGCATACAAAGTTGCACTGAAGCAATGCAGTAATTAATTTGTTTATTACACAGATAAAATACACATTAATTAGGCTTATGTTGAATGGAAATGATAAAAATGAACTTAACAGAAAGAACAGTAAACATGATGAAAATCCCAGTGTCACTAGCGTAGGCCTATTTTTTGTTAACTTTTCAATATTATTTGTTTAAAAATATACACATTAAGGTTATAATATATTTTTTTTTTAAATGTAGAATTATTTTGTCTGAGTCTGTGGCAAATGGTTTAAGGAATTTTCTTTTTTTTTTCATAAATGGGAATTATTTCATTTTTTTTATGAGACAACCACAGTCAACAATTTTTTAGCATTGGCTTGTTTTCTATTTTGCTATTTTATCATTTCCTAATGTTCATCTGCTCATTTGAATCAATAAAAATGAAAATTTTCCAGGACATACCTAAGAGATGCCCTAAACTTTGTAAACTTATCATGTGAAAGCAATGTGACAAGTCTAGGGCAGTGCTCTCAGGATTTTATCCTGGTCAACAGAGGAAGTTGTTATGCAACTAATATTCATTGTTTCAACACTGGTAAGTGACCAATTTTCTCTTTAAAATTTTTTTTTTCATTGCAGTTCCTTTTATATAGCTGTTAGCCTGCTCAAATATACTTAAGCTTTATTTCTGGCTAATCCATATGACATCTCAGTGATACAGAATATTTTCATCAGTGGCAATAGATGAATTTAATCCTTTTTGTACCGATAGAACAACTGACAAACAAAAATTACAGTACTATACTTATTTACAATGCTAACAAGGAGCAGGCTACTGATAGACTAATGGATATAATTCATGACTTTTAAACAAAGAAAAAAGACTTGGCTCATCTTGTTATGGGGGACTTCAATCACATGTCTGTGGATAAATCTATGCTGACATACACCCAGCAGGTTACATGCCCCACCCCAAAAAACAACAACTGTTGTCATGTGTTATGGTAATATTAAAAAGTATACACATCTCACACCTTTTTCTGACCACACAATGGTTCACCTAACACCATGCTACAAAACAGTTTTAAAAACAACAAAAACTCCAAAAAAAGAACTTTTGAACTGTGGTCAGATAAGGTGACAGAAAAACTTCATGGCTGCTTGGATTTTATAGATTATGATACATTAATAAAGACTTTGCCCGGACATTGATGAACTCACAAACACTGTCAATTCATATATTATGTTCTACATAGATGAAATTATTCCCTAAAAAACTATCTAAGTATAAAATAATAACAAACCTTGGATGAGCAAAGAAATGAGGGAGGCCATACACAACAAAAATTTTTTTTAAAGAATAGCCACCAGGATGCACAAAAGCTAAAAACATTATTGAAGGAAAAGATATGTTAAGACATAAAACAATACGGAGAAAAAAAAGAAAGAAAACGTAATACTTAAAAACAACTCCAAGGCTGGCTGGGCTGGTCTAAAACAAATAACAGGTTACAATCTAAGCGGGAATGCTTGTGTATTGAAAATTTGAAAAATTTTGCTCAGGACACAAATAACTTTTATTGTCATTTTGACAGTCATGAGAAATGTGTATAACGGCAAGATAAATTCATTTAATGATATTGTTATTGTTCACTGAATGGGATGGGATGTCTTTATTTAAACAGGTGAATGCAGCCAAGGCTTTAGGGCCTGAAAAATTAAGTGGACTGCTTTTAAAATCTGTTCAGAAATATTTCATCAATATTATGAAACTCATACCATACCAAAGATAAGGAAAACTTCAGAAATTATACCAAATTGCAAAGAAAAATAAAATCACTTGCAATAACGACTTACCTTCTGTTGTTCTAATGTAATGAAATGTTTTGAGAAACTTATCTTCATACAAATTTTCAATAAAGTACAGCAAAAACTTGACCCCCATCAATTAGTGTATAAATCTGCCAATAGTACAGAGGATGCCATCTTATTATTATTGGAAAGACCTAGGCCTAGGGCCTAGACAGCCCTAAAATTATGCTAGGGTGTTTTTTCTAGACTTCTCATCAGCATTTATCACTATCCAACCACACTTTATGGTTAAAAAGCTTTCTTTAATAGGTTTGAATTCAAATATTCAAGCTTAGATACTTAACTTTTAAAAAAATTGCCCACAATATGTCAAGGTGAATGAACAAATATCAGTAACTAGAGAAATAAGCACCAGAATTCCACAAGGTTGTTTTCTCTCCCCGTCCTGTATACAAAATATACCAATGACATCCAGAGCCCAAGCAACACTCTTCCAATCATTAAATTTATTGATGATGCCACCATCCTTGGCTCAATATCTGAAGGGGAAAGTTTATACCACAACCTAGTTACAAAATTTATCAGTTGGTGCGATGAAAATTTTCTTCATTTGGATGTCTCAAAAACTAAAGAAAAGGTTGTCAATTTCTGGAGGAGGAATAACCCTATTGAAGATCTCATAATGTATAATCAAAGTATAGAACAAGTAGAGATGTATATGTGTCATCCTTAATAATATGGTGACATGGCGTGAACACTGCTCATTATGTATAAAAAAATTCAATCAAAGACAATTCTATCTTAAAAAATTGTACATTATCAGTGTAATCAATCAACTTATATTCTACAGTGCAGCAATTGGAACCCTACTAAAATGCAGTATTATCTGCTAGTATGGGAATTCATCATCTGATACCGAGCACGATTAAATAGACTAATCAAGAAAGCTAGTAATATCACAAAAACTAAACATCCCTCAATTGAAGAACTATTTGAGGGAAACGCTGTTGTAAAACTTTTAAATATTTGGTTGATACATCCCAACCACTTCATCAAAGATACCTAAGATCAGCTCAGGGTGAATTCTTTCTCTTAAAGTAGGACCGAAAGATATAAGAATTCTTTTGTTCCCTAATCTCAAAGAATTTACCAGCGCGCCCCTGCAGTGATAACCCAAATCTAAATGATCCCCAATTAAGTCATTATTGTCACTAAAGGAGTTCATTTATGACTGATTTCTACACTAGAGAAATACTTTAGATGACTTGTGTTTAAATTGTTGTAATTGTAAAATGTTGTCTTTGTTAAAAATAAATAACCAGGTATTTATTCTTGTTTACTGAAAATGAATATGTACAATGCAATTTAAAAAAAATTCCCTTTATTTGGATCAATAAAGAATCTCATCTTATCCTAATTTAATTTTTCCAGAAAATATGAGAAAGTTTTCAAATCACAGAAAAAAAAAATAAATGAAATAACATGCCTTCCAGCTGAACTTTTGTTTTCACATAGTTACATATAAATATAAGAAAATCATAAAAAATTAATGAATACATAACATTCCTTTAATTCCTAACATTTGGTTCTAGGGCCAGAATATCAACTTGTCGGTGGCGATGGTCTCATGTATGGCTATGTCAAAGTAAAATGGGTAAGTTCTTGGTTCCTTAATGCTTTTTAAAATTTTTGGTAATTTAATTCATACTCCTATAGTCAACTAATTGATATAATAAATGTTTCCTGAGTAAAATATTGATTGTTCAGTGTTTTTAATTAATATTTAATTATAACATTTTGTGATACTTTTGCTTTTTAAAACTTATTCCCATTTTATCCCTTATTTTCAATTTGATAAGCATCTGAAAAGTGAGGCTTAAGTCATGTGATACTATACCGGTATATTCGACTTTCAAAATATTTTATTCAAGACCAAGTTCAAGTACTCATTGGAAAAGACATCATTTTTTTTTATGGATGAATACAAATGTCACAATGAAGTCAGCTTTTAGTTGTGAGGCTTTAGATATCAATCCTGCCAAACTGTATTAATATTATTTGTTGTAAGCTCCTTGCTTTTATTAGTAGATTATAGAGACATCATAATTTTGTAACAATCTTGAGCCATCATTGTGTTTGATGTTACCTTTAATTAATAAAGATGACAAATGACTTGTTAACATCTTAATTCATGATTTCTGTTTAGATTAAGGGTTATTAGTCTTTTCATTTATTTGGCAAAAAGTGCAGCCATCACTCAATGTTATCTTTTAGCATGTAACAATCATGTACCAAAAAAATTCTTAATTTCATTTCTTGTTGAATAAAAATAATTTCAGGATGACAAAGAGGCCTTTATGTGTTCCAAATCAGAATACACCAACACTGTAGCTTCCGCTCTCTGCTATGAGATTAACAAAAAGTCTTACAAAGGAATAGTCCTGAAGTCTAATACCCAGTTAAGGGCTCCAACTAATCCTGACTTGTGGCTTATTGATGCACTTTGTTATCAAACAAATGGAAAAACATCATTTTTGGACTGTGTACAGTCAGGGTGGCAGTTTGTGGGAAATGCTTCTTATATAACTGACACTTCTGCTACAATTACAGATCCTTCATTACCGATGTTTACAAATATATTCTCTCCGTACAATTGTTTGACAGCTATTTATTGTTATTCTAAACCAGGTAAAACATTTTAAAAAAAATAATTTTAAATAAATGTTTATATATCTTTGCTTAAAGTTAATCTTAAAAAAGAGAAATAACATTTTTCAATGTATCATAAAGATATCATTTTTATTTTAAAAAAGTATACTTTTATAAACATTATGAAAAGAGCAGGCAAGAGAACATTAAGAAGTACAGTTAAAGACAATATCTGACAAGTTTTAAAAGTACATTTATTTAAAGTAGTAATTAATCGTAATAGTTTTAAAATAAACTTGAATGATAGGCTACATTTTATTAGCATTAATTCAAATGCTATAAGAAGTGAATATTTTCAATTAGATAATTTAAAAAAAAATGCTTTTCTATCAGTTGGACTTCACTCAGGACCACTCAGCAGCTTTGGAATTTTATATGACACTTACGCTTCTTACCTAAGAGTCTTTTGTCGAGACACTTTTACAATAAATGAGACAAATGTGGTGTGCAAAATGTTTGGTTTTGCGGGTCCTGCTAAAACTTTGAACTATAATCCATTCCCATGGACAGGTAAATTAAAGAGCATCAAATAGTTAACATTTAAAAATAAATATAGAACTAGAATAGTGAAAGATAAACTTGAAAATGATTATTGAAAATTGTTTGACTTATTCTATGAATATATTTAATTAAAAAAAAAACACCAAAAAAAGCAACAAATACCTAAAATCTTTAATTCAATTTTAACTTCCTTATGTTATACAATGTTAAGTATTTTTCAGCATCTTTTCATTTTATACATAATATATAAGAGAGTATTCATAATATATTACTGAGGAAAGGCTGTATTTCTTACAATGTATATTTTACCAGTATTTAGGACTTATGCTGATTACCATTATACCTGTAATGGTACTGAAATAACCATTGAGGATTGTCTTTTGACAAATGTGAGTTACATAAGTTCATCTCAGTGTAGTGGACCGGCTGTTGTCAGATGTAATGATGAGTCCATCTTAGAAAATGGTAAGCTATCTTAATATTAATTGGGAAGCTAGATTTTGTTCTATATTCTTACTTCATTTGAATATAGAAAATATAGTTTGCCTATCTATATTTCATCTTTGTGAAAAATGTTATAGAATCAACCCTAGCTTTATGTTATAGATACAGATAGGGGTTAATATCCATTACAGACAATATCTGCTAAGGAACAATAGTTAATAATTATTTGTACTTCGGCAAACATTTATTACCCGGTACATCAATATATTTTTGTCTCCAGATTTTGCTGTTAAATTAGCTGAAGATGGCCACACAGTTTTTGTATCTTATCAGAACCAATGGGGAACAATTTGTGACCCTGATGATAAAGCCTATCCAATGCAAACAGTTGCCAAGGTAGTGTGTAGACAATTAGGCTTCACAAATGGAACCACAAGACAACTTCACACTAAGGCAAACGAGTGGCCTCATATTATCACAAGAGTAACTTGCCCAGATGATGTCCAAGTGCTGGCAAATTGCAGCTTTGATTTGCTTAATGATAATAGCTGTGTTGAGAGATATGCCCTAGAGGTTTATTGCTACACAGAGAACCAATGTGAGTTAAAAGGCAAATAAAAATTAATTGGTTAATCAAACAAGAAGAGGTAGTCTTTTTTGGTGCATGGAGAATATTGAATGTATCCTACATTAATTTTTCTTCATACATGAAAGTCATATCAACATAAATATGCTGATTATTTTTATAACATTTAAAGAATATTTTTAAAATGATCCATTTAATGCATTAGGAATATTGTATAATCCTATATAATTTACAATTAATACAATCTCTACCTTCAGTGGCAAAAGTAGAACTTGAAAAAGATAGTGATTTTAATAGAGGTATGGTAAAAGTTACCTACAATGGAGAGGAAGGATACCTTTGTTATTCTGGGACTAGAGGTGTGCCAGAAACTGTCCTGTGCCGCAACTTTGGATTTAAAAGTGGAGAAAGAGATTTACATTCATCTGTAAGTTATTAGCCTGTGACCAAATAATTGCCAAAAGATTTAATAAACTCAATTTTGTAAAAATTACTTGCTGAATTTATTCACATCAATAAAACTCTCTGTAAAGAAATGGTTTGATTTCAAATATATATTAGCTCACAAAATCCTGATACAATTATTTATGCATATTTTTACAATAGCCTACATTTTAAAAAGAAATAATTTATAATAAATCTTCAAAACACTGCACAATGTATATGAAATAAACACATTAACAATTTTTGAATATCTATTTTATTTCTTTAAATATATCTTAATTTTTGTCTATATTTTATTGTTTAAAATTATAAGCTAAATTCAAAAAGGTTGTTTTTATTGCAGTCAAGTAATTCAGAATTGTCAATGACTTGGACTACAAATTTTACAAAAGACTGCAATAATTTAGACAATGTCATAGCTCTTTGCCAGTCTTCTCCCTGGGTAAATTATTCATTTGCAGAATCACTCACATTCTGCCATGATGGCATTGTCTCTGTACATTGTTATGGAAATGGTGAGTTTTCATTATTCAACATTTATAATTTTAATCTTCTGTTACAGTGGTAAATAACAACTCTTGAGCACCTATGATATGTCTACTGAGATTTTGCTAAGATATATTTACAATGATTATATACTTATACTATATGGTTCAAACACATCACATTACTCTTTAGGACTTGTTTCTCTTTCGGAAGCACATTAAGACTTAGATTACCCTGCTAATTAGGGGGAGAGACTGCAATCAGGTTAAGTAGAAGGAAATAACCAAAACAAAGTAGGGGAAAATCTGGGACCTTGAAACCAAATGGCATGAATGACATATGTTCTCCTCACTTGTTAAATAGATTTTCCCCACCACTCCTTGTTACCGACAATGGCAGTGGACTTACTTTTCTTTTGTCCCTTTTTGCCTATATCAACTCTCTACCTACTTATGTTCTATCACATTCCTCTTGCTGTCCTCTTGGATACTTAATTGCAAACTGTTTATTTTTAATTTTATATTGTTTTTACTGTTGTTTGTTCACTGAAGAAGGCTTCTACTTCTTGCTGACACGTTTATTGCTATGTTGCATCATTTTTATCAAGTTTTCCCATACTTTTTTGCGTATTTCTTTCATCTTTACCTTGCTGGCCAATTTTGCTCTGAACGGATCTTGAGAAGGAAATTATAAAAATTATTATAAACACAATGCTTAAATCATTTTGTGTGATTAAAATATTTGTGTCTAATTCTATTTTTTTTGTCGGATAAAATTTTAGATTAATTACACTTTTTAAAGAATATTTACTTAAATTTGGCCTTCTTTGCAGTGCGGCTTTCATCAGGTTTGCAGAATAGAACTGGTGCGGTTTTGTTTTATGAAACTGAAAGCTATTTTGGAATATGTCATGAGGATCTGACCCAGACTGCTACTGATGCAGTGTGTCGTGAGCTTTTTGGATCCGCTGCCTTCAAAGGTGCTATACTACCTCCAGGGACTTATAGATATCCTCAGGTGAGTATTGATATTCTGTTAAAAATTCTAAAATAAAATGTTCAATTAAATATCAAAGGTTTAATTTTAGATACATTTTCTTCTAAGTAACTTATTAGGTCTTCAACTGACACACTGTTTGGGAAATAAATAATGTAAGACATAGCAGACATAAATAAAATAAAATATATTAATTTTTGTTCTGCAGGATGTATTAAGAAATGCTCAGTTTTCTTGCCTTAGTGACTCAAATAATGCATCTGAATGCATTGATCTTGGAGATGATAATGCATTTTGTAAAGATGCTTCAGTTTTCTGTTATGATGGTGAATACCCTGAAGGTATGTCAAATTACTTACTCAACTTTATTTATACATCTCTCTAATTTATTATTTAGATTACAAAATACTACACATTATTACTGTCCATCCACAATATGAGAGATTTATATTTTACTATTTAATTATCTATTTTTAGGTAAAACACTGCGGAATCCAATATTTAATTTTTTTTAAATTGTGGGGTGTGGACGGGCGCGGGTTGTCGGAAACAGGCTGTTGCAGAAGCAATTAAAAAGAAAGATTTAGTATTAGTCTATGATAGTAATTGGCAATGGGGAAAGTTTTGTTGTATAATAGATGATAAATATGGATTTAAAGAAATTATATGTTACAAATTTCCAAAAGTATTATTAATTGTTTTGTCCTTTCTTAGTTTAATTTTTTTTTAAATTAATTAACACAGATCAGAGTCCATCTGTTGCAAAGGAATGGAAATTGAGAGATGATGGGATAGTCCTTGTGAAAGCATATGACACATGGGGAACTGTTTGCAGCAGTCATTGGACTGATGTCGAAGCTACTATTCTATGTAAAACTTTTGACAGTAACAACACACTTGGCTATGTCACTGAAGTTTACAGAACCTTCTCTGAACCTATCTGGATAGGGGGTGTCAAGTGTCAGGAAAATGCTACAAATATCAATGAATGCACAAAATATCTTTATGAAGATGGTGATTCTATTTGCCTAGAAAATCGAATAGCAAAGGTCTATTGTTTCAAAGACAATGAAGATAGTGAGTAAAAATATATTTTTCTTTAAAAATTATCAAATTCTTTACATAAGATAAAATAAAATTAGTGGTGGTTAAGGGGTCAGTACCAACCCATCGGGTTTAGTACCACAACTCAGGGGGGATCAGTCAGTAGAAATAAATTTGGATCATGGATTTCTTTTTTCTCACTGATCTCTATGTATATTTAAAGCTGATACGTTTGCAAACAAAAACTACACAGAAAAATATGTTGAACCCGGAATAAGCACTTAACCAATGAACTCAATGACCAATCTAATTGTATTAAAAAAAGACCATTAAAAAGTTTATTTAGTACAGTAAAAAATAATTTCATGTTGCTTGATTCATTTAATTTTTGTTTTTAAATTATACAAATTGTATTATTACAATTCAAAAATCTGTCATAAAGTAGGTAGATTTCATATCAAAAGTTCCAGTGGAGGTCGCATCAGGGTAGTAGCACGTCTGTAAAATAGATTCTTAACTAAATTATTCATGAGGAAAATAAGTAGTTACACAATTTTTAAAAGAAATTAGGTGCATTTTTTCATGATTTTAATCAAAGGATTCGTTAAAATATGTGCATTTCTCTGAATTTCCCTTTTGTTTACGTTCAGTAATAGTGTAGCATAAATTTTATCAAATTACCTCTCTTATTCAATGTTTTTTATATTTTTGTTTTCAGTCCCTCAATTAGCGTTAGTTGATGTTGTAGAAACCCAACTATATCACAGCGGTTACATTAGTGTGTCCAGGAACAAGCAAAAGGGCTACTTTTGTCCGGTTGCATCTGGTGATACTGCCAAATGGCACCTAACTGAATATGAAGCATATCATCTTTGTAGGCATTTTAACTACATTGACGGAAAGGTTTGCTATGAATAAGCTTTTTTTTTCTCGTTAAATCCTGAGATATTTCACATGCAGTATTGCAGATTCATTTTAAAATTATGTTATAGAAAAAATTGAAAACTTTCTATAAAAAAAATATTTCTGAATAGAAAACATAAAAAAAAAAAATAGAGCACATTTGTCTGTATAGTATTAATGGACAGCAAAACAAAATGAATAAAATCTAAGAGCTGATCCTTCTAAATCTAAATTAAAACATTGTAAATTTGAATTGTAATCATTATCCCAATCCAACAGCCAGTTTGTCAAAATTGGTGGAGTCTAAGACATTCTTCAAATAGTATTAAAATGTCTTGAACAAAAGATTAAATATCATAAAAATGGATGGAAAAGCTGGAGTTTGTTATATAATTTGTCTCTCTAATTTTATCCATGTCCACAAATATAACCACAAAAAAAAATAATCCATTATATATTTTTTATAATTGAGTTCAAGTTGTAAGAAAAATGTCAAAATAAATTCTCATAATTTTGACATTTGCTTCAGATTAAAATTTATATTTTTAAAACAAAGCCATCATTTTATCAACAGTTTTCGAGAATACCAGCAGTGATGTATTCATTAAATGCCACATGGAATTTGAATTTTTACTGTGAATGGGATGAATTTTTGCTAGGAAAATGCAACTTCCATGGAACTTTAATTAGTGGAATTCATTATGAAAGGGAATGGGACCTATCAACTTTAAAGTCAACCAACATTTCCAATGAGGGTTTATGTAATGAAACTTTACCCAGGTTATTATGTTATACATCCAAAGGTAATTTTATAAGCTCTGTGTTAACTAGAAAGCACCTTCTTGTAATCTTTGATAATATGACCGTCATTTGAATATCATATCTCTTCATTTATTGAGACAGACAGGTGGTGCTTTTTGCATTATAAAATGTTTAACAAGGAACAGAAACAAAACAAAAAAAAAAAAGGACAAAAATCAAAATATTTTATGATAGCAAATTTTGCCATTAAAAAACTTAATTTTAAATGAGTTAAGAATTCCATTCTTGCACTTTTGACACTAGGTGTTTAAAAACATTCCTTGATGCTTTACAAAACTGAAAAGAAAACTCAAGCAGTTTAGAGCAAATTAATTACATTGAAGTACACTGAAATTTCTAGTAAGGTAATTTTTGTTTAAGTCATTTTGATCAACTGAAATAATTTTGACCAAGTGGATTAATATGTATAGCTTACCAAAATAATTGCTTAAATTATGTGTTGGTAAAACTATAAATAGCTTTAATATAGTCTACTTTAATTATATCTATCTTTTACCTACAAGTCAGATTAGAGGATCCTGAGCTACCAGAAGGATTTCTGTTGATTGTTAAGGAAGATTCTGGATTCTGGTATGGTCTTTGTGCAGACACCTTCAATGTTACAATGGCAACGAAATTCTGCACTGAGGCTGGTTATAAATCAGGGAATTATATAGCTGTGCCAACATCTCATTCTGATTGGCCAGCTGGCTTTAAAGAAGTCAACTGTGTGAATCCAGGGACAAAGTTTCAGGATTGTAATTTTATCTATTCTCCCTATTCTTGTGATAAAATTGTCTACATCACCTGTTCTGACTTATTCAAAGGTAAAAAAAAAAACACATTACTGTAAAAACAAAAAATGTGTCAGTTTAATGAAAATTTTATAAAGAGGACTATTTTATAATTATATACATTTCGTAAACAGTACTATTTAATTTACAGTATTATCTTAGAGATTGGTGTCTCATTAAACATTTACCTTCTATTCCCCATTTAAGTCACTTAAAAAAAATCACAAGACAAATAAATAATCCACTTAATATGATTGATGTCATTTAAAATAAATTTCTGGGTTCACAGAATTAAAAATGGCTGGTGGATTCTGTGAAAGCTAAAATTTATTCATTTTGTGTAAAATATTGTCATTTCTGAAAAGGCAATCCCTGCAATGCTGTCAAATGTTGGTAACGAAAACAAGGAGGTGCAATTCATATATTCACATAAATTAATTTAGACAAGTAAGTTTGAATTATTTTTGCTATTAATTCAATTGAATTAAATTATAATTATTCCAATATTTTTTAGTTGGACTGGCTGACCATTCTGATAATGGTGGTTATTTGGTCATCCAAGATGACACACATAACTGGTCTACTGTTTGCTCTAATGGAACAGAAATTCTTACTGATGAAATTTGCAAGAAGGTCAGCTACCAATGTGGAGCAGCGGCATCTGTACCTGTCAATCAAACATCCATCAAACCAGAGTTCTCTTGTCAAGTTGTTGGGGACACTTGTGATGTCAAAGCTTCAAGTCTTGACTGTGAAAGTATAACTTACTTGACTTGTTCAAATAACTGCACTCACTCGGACAATGATGACGAATTGGGCTCAAGATAATTTACAATTTTAAGATATCATTTTTGCTAATTGCAGAATCTGTTACAATGGAGTTTCTTTAACAGCTCCAATATCATTACAAATTTCCTAGAGAATTCCCATTATATTGAATATAGCATAAGTTGAGGTTCTTGTTACCATTGATTTGAACTCTGATATTTAAATTTATTTAAACACATAAAACTATTTCACATTATTCAATCTAATTACTTTGTGGGCAGCTTATTGGTGTCATATAGGGTATTTATTTGAATGGTAGATGACTAAGACAGGTTGTCAACCTCAGGGATTATAGACATTGTAATAGACATGGTCAACCATGCAATATGTCCTAGCCCATTCGTTTATTTATTACTGTATATAGTGGTCTCATTCCATTTTGCCATTGCCTATTGTTTACAAATTAATAATATTTCTTTCAAATGAAAACAATTATATACATAATTGAAATAGAATGCTCCTTCCAGAGCAGTTTTGTAATCAATGCCATTGGAAGAAATGCTTATTACTTAGAGTACCAGTATTTCTTTTCATATAAGTAATTTATTTGTACAATGAAATTTGAACACATATTATTATTAAATTAAAAAATAAAACAGTAAAATAATCATAAAGCTATATTTATTTTTTAAGGATCAAAGCTATATATATATATATATATACGAAAAATAAAAAGAATGCTTGTATTCAAGAAATTTTTTAAAAGGAAAAAATATATAATACATAAAGAACACTTAATCACCAACACACTGCAAAAATTGAAAATAAATGAATGAAGCTCTTCAAGGTAAAATTGAGTATTTAAAAAAGTTAAGTGTAGCAAACATCTCAAGACATTTATTTTTGCTTTATTCTTATCCCTGGCATTGACAAACATGCATATTACTAATGCTCAAACTCTATATAAATAGTGGGTGGTTAAAAATAATAAAAATATGAAATAAACATGTATCACACCCAAAGTTAACTCTTCTATTGAGTTTTATAAAAAAAATCTGTCACCAAATGTGACTGGAAGTGGAAACCTAGACCATACACAAAAATATAACATAAAAAGTTGAAATTGGTTTTGTTGTCATTGTTTCTAATCTTACTTCTAATTCATAATCCTCTCTCTCTATTTTTTCACACCCCCCCCCCCCCCTCCTCCTCTTTCTTTTTCTCAATTAGAAACAAAATCAAGAAATACAAAAAAATTTAACTTTTTAAAATTATCAAACCCTTATTGTTAATATTTAGAGAAAAACATTATTTAATTTTGTTCCCACACTGAAAGTTAGGTGCATGATCCATTTATATTATAACATATTATGAATGCATGCTGTTCATGGAGAGAACTAATGAGATGCACATTTACCTTAGGGCATTTTGGTACATTGAAATTCCTAAATTTTAAAAATTTTATAATTTAAGACAAAAGATATACTTTATTATGATTAATCATCACAGCGCTAATGGCAATTTAAAGTGGGTGCATATACTTCTGAATATATTTCATACAATGCTAACAAAATTATATATAAAATGAATTTAAAAATTTTGGAAGGGTGCAAGCATATGTTGGGGGGGGGGGGGGGGGGGGGGGGGATACAGTTAAAAAGTTGGGATCTTGTATCATAAGCCAATATTTTGGACTTAATTGCTCAGGAACTAAAAACTAATATAAAATAAATGACTTTTTTTGTGTTTCTAATTCTTGTAACATAAGATCTCAACTGCAACTTAATTTTATTAATACTAATTTTTAAAATGTCTTTTTTTACACAAATATTAAAATATCTTTTTTTTTTTTTTTAAAATAGGAATTTTACTGCCTAATGTCAAAAGAAGTAAATAGAAAATATTTCTATAAAAATCCGTTTGAGTGTAAAAAATAAGAAATAAAAAAAAATAAAGAAATCTTGCAGCTTTGACTAGCCAATGAAACAAATATAAACAAGAATCACTTTAACTAAGTTAATTCAACTGGCAAAGAGAAAAAGCAAAAATAATTTTTTTTTTTTTTTTAAAATAGGAATTTTACTGCCTAATGTCAAAAGAAGTAAATAGAAAATATTTCTATAAAAATCCGTTTGAGTGTACAAAATAAGAAATAAAAAAAAATAAAGAAATCTTGCAGCTTTGACTAGCCAATGAAACAAATATAAACAAGAATCACTTTGACTAAGTTAATTCAACTGGCAAAGAGTAACAGCTAGAATAATATTGAACATAAACAAGTATTAAAATAAGAAAGGACATTGGTAAGAGATAAATATAACAATAAAATGTGTGAAATAAGGCACTATTATTAGCTTGACACCTAAAGTTGCATATGTTCAAAGAGATCCATGACTTTACAAAGAAAATATGAAAATTGTTAATTCTTTTTTTTTTGGGTTTGCCATTTCCTTAACAGATTTACCCACTGCCATCACATTTCTTATTAAAACAGAGGACGCGCCTTCAATTCATTGAGACAAAGTTTGTAACACCTAGTTATGTGGCACATAAGCCTTTGTCCTCATTTACTTCAAAAGTATTCATTTCAAATAAAAAATACAACTGATCAAAAATGAGGGAGCAAAAGGTAACTTCACAGCTGTTCAATATCTTGCAAATTCATTTAAAACCAATGGCAGTCTTGACGTTTGGTGGTTTTTGGGATTATTTGTTGGTTCCAAGATTGAAATCCTAAAGAAAAGATTGCACTTTTACTGCAGTGTACATATTACTGCAGTGTACATATTACTGCAGTGTACATATTCCGTCCATTGAAAAAAACAAAACTTTTAACACACAAACACAATAAACTTCCTATAATAATAAATTGAAGAGTAAGAAAATAAAAAATACCATTGCAAAGATGTTGAAGAATAATGAAAACAAATGCAGTTTGATTGGCAGTAACTAACACTTTCACCTCCGAGTGATTGCTATTTTATTTTTTTTAACATAATGCAAAACACATTATTTATATTACCTGTGGAAGATTAAGTGAGTAAAAAAGATTGATTAGCTTCTATCAGCAGTTACTGGAGCTTTAGTTGTACCTGATCTCAGCTGAAAACAATGGTGTTGGTATAATATTCTGCTCAACAAACGTTAGATATTTACAAGGAAAGGTTTAAATTTCATATATTGACAAAGAAAGAGAATATTAAATCAATAATTAATATTATAGTAGCAACTAGTTAAAAAAGTTTTTTATTAACAGGTTTTAATGAACTTTCAGCAAGCATAAAATGCATAATACATTTAAATAAAAATTGTAGATACATTTTAATGTTAAACAAATTTAATTGAAAATGACAAGGAATAAATCAATTTTATTTTGTTAATGTTGGAGATTTTTAACAAGTTGCCAGTGAAGCAGAATAAGAAGTAAAACACAGTAACAGTTTCCCAGTTACTAAGCTTGAGTTCATTAAAAAGATTCTGCCAAAAAGAAGTGAGATTTTTTTCAGTATCTTGCAATGAGAAAATTAAAGTATATTTTATAAATAAAAAAAAGAGTTACAAAACCTAGCACTGAAAAGCACACAATTACGCACTTGAATGTTACATGGCAAAAAAAAAAAAAAATTGGTAAAAATCTATTTTGATAGGGCAAGATGTTTTTACACAAAGGTCTCTCTAACAATAGGTCAAGTAATAAAAATGACACTATGTCAGCATAAGATTACATCAAATAACCAAGAGACATTATTCCTTTCCTTTTTCAAAAGCATAATTTTACTAATATTAAAAAAAAAAAGGAAACGTGCAGCTTTAAAAAAAAAATATTGTTATCAAGCAAAACAGATAACTTTAAAATTAAAATGTCAATATATACATTTGTGTACGGCACATCTATACAATACATCAAAATATCACTTCTCACACAGTTCTTCAATCCAATGACATTGAACTAACAAACACAGGCAAACATTGGTTTTCAAATGAAACAATGAATGTATATTTATTTATAATTGCCTAGTTGTCCAGCAACTTGACAAAATTTTTAAAAATTTATAACAGCGATCCAGTTTGGATCATAATTATAATATTAGAAAGCTGCATATGACAGCTTCAAATTAAAAAAAAAAAAAATTATCATAAATTTAACTGAGCTTAGAAATCTCTCTAAAATTGAAATAATTTACTTTATTATTTCCCATGTAAGCTGAAAATTAAATAGAATGCTACACTTTTTAGATGTTATACATTACACAACTGTATTAAAAAAAATTACTGCTTTATTACTGTAAATGCTGGAGTTTTTTTTTCTTTCCCACTTCATTTAAAGCAGCTCATCCAACAAAGAAAGTCCATGGGAGTTTTAGGAATCAGATTAGCAAATATAACAACATCGTACTCGGGGGAAAAACCCTGTTTAAAGTTATCACGGAAACTAATTTATAAATAAATTATAACTTAGTGATCCACCTTCCTAGTGAAAATACCCAACAATATTTGATCGCTCTGTGTGAGTTTGAAACAATAAAAAAAACATTTTAAGAGGTGCATGTTTGTCAACAAAATATTCTTTGCATTGCAAAAAAAAAAAAAATGACTGAAGTGCTTTGAAAAATTATGCATCTTTCACATGTCTAAAATGAGTTAAGAAAATGGTGAGATCAAATGAGAGCAACTGTTCAAGGTAAAATTAATAAATTAGTTTGTTTAATCAGGCTTTACCCAGGTTTTTTTTCTACATGGAATTGAAATTATGGTAATGTGATGGTTTATTTGCAAAACATTTACCCACTATAGATTTAGAATAGACATACCAATTTAATTACATCATAATGTGGTTTAAATAAATAAAAAAAAAAAAAAAAAATATAAAAAAAAAAAAAGAAGAAGAAAAAAAAAAAAAAAAAAAAAAAAAAAGGGGGGGGGGGGGCCGTGTTGTTAATGAGCACTAAAACAATTGTGTACCTAAAATAATGTGTTCAAAACGATACAGTAAACTTCAATCTTAAAAATATTGACTACATGGCCGAACATATGGGGGATTCATGCATAACACAAACTGTACATTGTTCAAGCAATCATTGTGAATTAAAGAGGATGGTGTATCAAGTACCATAAGAACTCATAGATCAGACATCTTTACCAAAAATTTCGATAAAAATCAGGGGCGCGACCTGATCAATTTCAACATCAATTTCACATTATGTTATTCAGCGTGGCGTATTCATTTAATCAAAAAGTCTGAGATTCGTTTTTTCCCTTGCTCTCCAGAGGGCAATCCGTTTGACAGTTGCTTTTCAGTGTTATGGAAAAATTTGTGTAAGATCAGTGTAAGAACTTTTAGTTAAGTTTACATATAAAAAATGACCATGTAGCTCCTCAAACTAAGTGTGACCTATAAGCGGGTCCACCGCAAATACCAACTTTGACAACCCCAAACCTATCCACTGGTGCAACCTATACCCGAGTACATATAGTACTTTCCATTTTTAAACTGCACAAATTTGAACTAATACAACAAAAAAAAACAACAACGAAAAACTAACAATAAATTGTACATGGTTCATGACATGTATAAACATATGAGAACATTTATAAAGTGATTGTTTTGAGAAAAAATGTATGATTATTGTAATAAGTTTTGTGAACTTCTTTGCAACTTTAATCACTTTCATGCGACTTGTATGAACTCTTCTCTTTAGACATGAATGAGGCACACAATTTCTCTCATGTCGGTCTTATTTTTATTATTAACATGTTTAAATAATGGATGCCACACAAACTTCAACAGACCGTAACAAAATTGTAAAGCACTTCACAATGGGCTTGAAATGAATCTGAGAGGATTATTGACATTGAGTGTGCTGCCTGCCAAGAAATGTACATAAGTTCATAGAATGAGATACTGCAGTGTACATACAATGAGCATATTGAATGGTTTATTTTAAAATTATTAGTGGCTTAATTTCAAATGGATTGAATTGCTGAGGGAATAGCCAAGGATTATCTCATCGAACAGTAATTTCAATCCCTGGGATGATTCAACGAAATTCAGGAGCAGAGGGTTAAAAAAAAGTAGAGCTGAAAGAAAAGCAATATGGTAAAATGTGAGAAAATGTAGAGAGAAAATGTAGAGAGAAAAATTATTTTAATTTCAAGCGACAAGAAAATTTAAAAAAAAAAATATTATGTGAAATAATCTTTTAAAATTATTTCATCGTTATTTGTTAGAAATAATATTGCTTCATTTTCTGATCAATAATTTCTGAGCGAGACAGAGTTATAATTATTCTCACTACTAATTCCTTTACCGCCACATCTAAACAATTTAAAATGCATATCCTCATGCTTCATTGTGTTTTTGTTCAATGGACACTGGTTTTACTTTGAACAGTGATACTATTCCATTTCATCCTGCAGGTAGGATAGTTTTTAAGTGAACTGTCAAACAAACTTGAAAGTTATGATCAAATGTTGAGTCCAGAGACCTATCAGATAGCCGGATACTGCAATGGAGAGTATAACCCAATGATATTATAGCTATCCAGACAGCCATTTTAAAAAAAAAAAAAAAGGATAAAGAATTATTGCATTGAGCGATACTTGAATTAATACTGTAACAAGAATCAAATCACATGGATTTTAAACTTACAGCCTGCTCACCCCCTTTAGAAGCAAGCAGCTCTGGCATACATCAAATGTTTCATCAAGCGAATGGCTATGGATCATCGCATTTTAGATGTTAATGAATCTGGATTTAATTATTAGTCCTTTGGCTTGACACACACATGGAGATGATAGCATTATTTTTATTTATATAAGGGACTAATTAAATATTTCATGTAAATTTAACATGTAGTACTATTTGAAATTTATCATTTTTAAAATTAGTAAATCAGTGTTAAAATATATGATAGGATGAGTCCATAACCTCAAGTATTTCTGTCTACTCCAAAATTTGATACCTTAAAATTCAAACATACAAAACTTAAAAATAATTTCAAGTAGAAAAGTTGAGTTAAAACAGTATGTATTCAGGCAAAAAAAATAATTACACACGTTTAAAATGTTTTCTATTTATTAGGTTTAACTGAAAATGTTAAAACCTTTTTTACTTGGTAAAAAAAAACTTCCATCTCTAAATCATATTGAATAGCTTATAATTTAATGTTAAAGACTTATTGCAGAAAAAAGCCTAGGATTTTAAAATTATTTTTTTTATTTTGTTTTTTACAAATATAGCCACCATTGTATTCTTAAAGTGGTGTAACACGTGTTTGCTTCAAGTGCACCTCAACATTAAACTTCCTGGCACTTATCTTGCCAAAAACCTAACCATAGCCACACAATGAAACATTTAATATTAGAAAATATGAACAAAAATGTTCTTATTCAATAGTTTTGGACACTGTTGCAATGCTCAGTAAAAATAGGAAATAAAAACTAAATCACAAACAATTGGCCCACGCAAAAGCATTGAGCAGCACTCCCAGAAACAGTAATGCATGATTCAGGAAGAATAACTGTGATTGTCAATGATACACTTGACAGCAACATTATGAGCAATTAATAGTTTGACAAAGCTTATTTCTCTCCTGCAAATAACAAATGGAGGTGTTCAGGGAATGGAAACAAAGAAAAGAAGAAGCTATCTATTTAAAAAAAAAAAAAATTGCAGATAAAGAGTAACTGGCATTAAAGTAAAGAAGAAAGATGATGTAACACGAATTCTCAAATATATTCATTTATTTGAAATGGTGATCCTTATGAGAGTGCTCTGCTATTTAGAAACAGAAGTTTATAGTAGAATTCACCTTTCCCTTCTACTCATTACTCAGTGCTTACTAGGTGTTGGGGTTTACGGCTTAAGTAAACGGTACAATGTCGCCACTACTAATGTGTTGTTTAGGCCATTATCTCACTGTTTCGACAACAAAAAATTAAACTTTTAAATAATAAATTATATACTTAGATTAAGGTTTAAATACACACAAATTAAATTTTTTTCTTTTCTTATGGATGACTATTATTTCTGAAAATGAATTTACAATACAATATTTTACTGATTGATTATAATAATTCAGCCTAATTTTTTTTTCAGGTCCTGTGAGAAAAATCAAATTATACAATATTTATTGTAGGCCTATAGCATTTCTTTATGTTACTAAAACATGTAAAAAATAATTAAAATGAAATATAAAATTAAATAATATTTGACTAATCTAGTGATGGAATCACACTACATAATGGAAAACAAGGTTCTTATTCAATATGAATAAGATGACAACAACAAGTTATAAAATATGGGTAAGAAAAAAAAATGTTAAGCACTTATTTTTGTGCTTCTGCATTTCGGAAAATTTGTCCGCGAAGGCTTAAATCAGCAATTAGGGTAAAATTTTCTATAAACACCACAGAAATTTTTTTTAGGTGCACTAGACTACATGAATTTTTTACACTCTGTTTGAATGTTGTGGTGATGACTGTCGATGTTCAATCTCTTCGTCCAGATTTTTCATGAGAATCTCATTAAACTGTTGAAATATCTGAGTAAGACCTTCTTTGTTGTTTATTGAACAGCCTCTTACAAGACACTGCCGACTGCCGATTTCTGTTTCTACTTCCAGGAACCTTGACAACTAAAAAAAATAAATAAACAATTCCACTGACAATATTTAACTAAAATAACAGTTGACGGTGATATCTATATTAATTAATAACTGATATTAAAAAATACTTTTAAAAGGTATTCTCAATTCCCTTGTTTTGAGAATGTGTTTAATTAATATTAAAGGTGTTTTTTTGTATCGCTTTTAAATGAGATTTTTATTTCCATTCTTAATCCCTACATAATAGAGTAAAATAAAGGAGCACTTTAAATTGTAAATGTATTTTGCAATTCACTAGAAGAAAAATAAAAATTTATGAAAAAAGATTTGACTAACTTTAAAAAAAAGCAAAACAATACATGCTTTATAACTCTTAGTGTATCAAAATGGAGGCAATAATAAGTAACACATTTTTAAATATACATTTTTAGTTCTTTGTTGATTTTTAATCATTATTATGTTCCCATTCCCCTGAAAATTTAGTGGTCTTCTTTTTATTCAAATCGAAGAATATTTTTTATAGTGCAGTTAAATCTATTTTTAGCTTACTTCTTCTGGACTTCTGGCTCCTTCAACATCCTGGAAAGTGGCTAAAATTAAAAGGGGCAAACTCTTGAGCTGTTGATGTTTTACAGCATTGTGCATTTCTTGTTTGGCTATTTGAAGAGATTCTTCTGATGAATGGCTGTCTATGACAAATATAATGCCTTGGAAAACTTGATAGTATCTCTCCCAGTATGGACGGACTTTATCCCCTCCTGAAAGTCATCAGCAAAAAATGGATATGTTGTATTGTTATCTATTGTTTTTACTCAATAGATTTTTCATATATAAAACTTACGCAATTGTACTCCAAATACACTGCCATTTTATTTTTCAAATCTAATCAAAGTTATTGTATGGTACCCACACTTTTTAAAAATTTATTTTAAAAAGTAAATAAATAAGCCACACTTACCACCAAGTTCTTTTACATCCAAAATACAATCATCAAACAAAATTGCTTTGATACTAAACCCTGAGGAAAAAAAAGGAACAGGATTTTTAAAACAAAAATATGAAGGAAAAGAATACTTTTTTAAAACCAATTTATATGTTATCTGGTGCAATTAACTTGAATAATTTCAAATATCTCTTTATCTCAAAAGTGAATTGTCCACAATGGGTACTGAACCAACAGATTTTCTATTCAAGACACCCTAACTAGCTGAGCTAACTAGCCATTACAACTAGTTGATATATATTTATATTGATAATGATATTAAATGATTTACCTCTTAAAATAATTAACTTCTTAAAATCAACAATTTTTTTAAACTAAAACCTTTGAAATGTTAAAATTTGGAATAAAAGAATATTTAATCTAAAACTTAGTGAACCAGTAAATTTGATAAAAATAATAAGGTCAATTTATGCAATAAGTTGAATAAGCACCACTTTGAGTTTCTGTGTAGGATTCTCTGTCTTTTTTTAAAAACTGTTTATTTTTTTGCTAGAGTTAACTTTTGTTTTTAAAAAAATATTAATACACTGATGGAATGTTTTAAATTAATATTTCATTGGGGTGGGGTGTTACTCATAAAATTTCAAACAAGGCTTGCATTATGGAAAGGGTACTGATTTTGGGACAAATTTTGATTTTGTTTTTGATGGAACCTGCAATGAAGTGTGTCAAGTGTATTCGATGAAACTATAAGTTGGGTTTTAATTATTTTTAATATTTTAAAAATAATTGTGATCTTTTTATTCAAATTTACTATTTTCTCAGTACCGGTACATTACAGTGTGTAGTAACTGTAGCACATGGTTTAGGGGTCATATTAGGCATTGGGTCATAGATTTTAGGTTTGAAGATTTACGCTTACATTGGGGGAACTTAATTTAGGGTTGAATTCACGCTGTTTTTTTTTTTTTTTTTTTTTTTTTTTTTTTTTTTTTTTTTTTTTTTTTTTTTTTTTTTTTTTTTTTTGGGGGGGGGGGACTAAATTTACAGTGGAATTTATGCTTGAGTTAGTGATACTGAATTAACCCTTACAGTACCAGGCGCATCTTTTTTGAAGTGACCTACTTTTTCCCTGTGACCCAAGTGTGTCTTTTTTCACCAGCCGATTGTTTTCCCTGTGGCCCAAGCGCATCTATTTGCTACATAGAGGGGTATCTAATATAAACACAGAAACCAGTATATAACTTTTCACCACAGTCTTGGGCAGAATGTTTACTATTAGGGGAATAGTCGAATTTTAATTTGCCTTTTAAATTATTAAATTTTACCAATTATTGAGTTTTTTGTGCGGATCTGTATTGTTTGTTTCCATAGCGCTACACTACCGCTATTGTTGATGACGACTTACGCACAATCCCCTAGTGTTGATACTTAGAGGGATATAACCTTTAACCACAGTCTTGGGCAGAATGTTTATTCATAAGGGGAATATTTGAATTTTAATTTGCCATTTAAATTATTAAAATCTACCAATTACTGAGTTTTTTGCGTGGATCTGTATTTGTTGTTTCCATGGCGCTACACTACCGCTATTGTTGATGACGACTTACGCACAATCCCCTAGTGTGCCATTGCCAAAGAAAAATTTGAACTAAACACTTTGGTTTTTTTAACACCCTTATCCATTTCTGAACAGATAATTCTCTACATGTTATTATCAATTTTTTAAAACAAAAAAAGTTACAAAATAATTTGCAAACCTATCAAATTTTGGCTCATTCCAAAATAATGTCTTTGCCACAGGAAATAATTAGCAAAATAATAGCCGGGACTGAGGCTATACAAGCAAAAAGTAGGTCAGCACTGTAAGGGTTTACACTCAGGTTACATGGAATTGTAGATTTTTTTTCTAATTTAACCACTTTTTAGTATATGTGTTTTGCACTCCTTTTTTTAAAAAACAATACCGCCACCTTTCTTGCAGTGACCATTGCAACAAAGATGGCAGAATTGGAAAAAAAAGTATTGGAAAAACACTGTTAAATGAGTGGCGCGGATTGCATAAATTTACCAATAATTCAATATACCTATGGTAGGCTCAATTTTGTGAAGATCATCACCACTAAGAGTTGCTAAAACTGAACTTTTCCCAGCATTTTCAAGACCAATACACAAGACTGTAAAGTTTGGTCTTGTAGGAGAAGGTCCTTTGCAGCATAATCTTCTATACAACTGAAAAGATAAGTTATGGACATTAGTGTAGGATATTAATTATTATTGAAAATCAAATATATAGCTACTTCTAAGACATCATGTCATTTTAAGAAAGAAAGTTCTTTTTGTGATATCGTGATATAACATTGAATCTAATATCTTGATATAACATCGAATGTTACAAAAGGGCCCTAATAAAAAGGTAACATAAGTTCTTAAACACTATGACTATATTTTCAATATAAAGGAGCTGATAATTAAATAATGTGTTGTGCCAGGTCTAAAAAGCCTATTACAATTATTTCAAGAATATAGGCTTGGCATCTTTAAATTTTAAATTAATAAATTCACTAGTTCATTATCATCAGGTTGAAGGGTGTTAAATCAAGTACAACTTGGATTGTATACTTTAACCACACAAGCATACTGTTATACATTTGGAATCCAAGCAAGACATATTAAAATTTTGCTCACAAACACACACTGACAGACAGTTTCACTTAGTTTTAACTGCCATCAACAACCAACTATTTATTCAGCCAAGCTGTAATGATTAAAGAGACTGTCAGTAGAATTGACTATTAAAAAATTGTAATATAAGCTCAATTTCATTACTTTGATTTTGATTAAATTTATTAATCATTAGGCCAATATAAGACTATGACTATTAGAACTATGACTTCATCATTTTTTAATATATTCCTAATATTTACTGAGTTAATGAACAACAAGATTTTGAAATCAATCTCATAAATTTCTAATACCGTTAATTTAAAATAGTTACTCCGACTCTAGTCCCTAGGTCTAACTCATATTTAATTGCATTTAATTTAAATTAGGCATAGGCTTTTTGCTTTTACTTTTAATACTTTTATTATGATAGAAGTATTAATTATTCATATGGATTTTTTTAGGATGAGGGGCCATCCATTAATGACCTCACGCAAATTTTGCCCATTTTTGACCCCCCCCTCCCCCCACCATCACAAATAGTCACAAAAAGTTAGACCCCCCCCTCAAATATAACGTCACAAATCTCTGCAACCCCCCCCCTATAAAAAGTCCCTGTGTCCATTTTTGTCCTTTACAAACCCTTAAGAAATGACCCCCCCCTCAAATATAACGTCACAAATCTCTGCAACCCCCCCCCTATAAAAAGTCCCTGTGTCCATTTTTGTCCTTTACAAACCCTTAAGAAATTCACCTCCCATTGATATCAAATTACTGCACAATTACTGCAAAGTACTGACAAAAACATTTCACTAGATCAGTGGTTCTTAACCTGGGGTACAAGTACCTCCTCAACCTTGAGGTGTGGAAGACCAAAAATTTGTATTCAGTGGCGTAGCTAGAAGTGTGCGGACCGCATCGGTCCACACCATCACAGGGGGTGACACCAAATTGAAAAATAACGCAATTACAGAGCACACACTGATCGGTCTAACCAAAATTCATAAAAGGATAACAAATGACACGTTCATTTTCGACCCATGTAACCAATCAAAATGCGTGTTTCGTTAATATTAAAATTTCAAGGTTGATGTCAAGGCAATTAGATTACCATATGATTAGGTCAGAAACACACCGTTTTGATCATGTTTCAACGCCGAAAGAAGTGTTCGGTAACTTACTTTTGTAAGCGACAAGACGCTATAGTTTTTTAAATTCTGAGAAATAGAGCTATCCTTTGACAACAATAGGCGATTCTAAGTACAAGTTAAAGTTCTGAAATACATTCACCTCCTGATCTTCATTTAATTTTTGTTTGTTCTTGTATTTTTTATACTGTGGACTAAGTTTAACAAGAAGAAATACATTGTTCATTGTGAAAAAGGGGGGGAGGGTGACACCACAAGCTTACCGGACTGGGTGAAACCAACCCTAGCCATGTCACTGATTGTATTTGCTGCCATTGCTAGTTGTTGCTGCTTTAATTTTTTTTTTTTAAATGCAAGTTTTTATGGATTTTGA
The DNA here is from genome assembly GCA_964033795.1 of Lymnaea stagnalis. Lineage (NCBI taxonomy): Eukaryota > Metazoa > Mollusca > Gastropoda > Lymnaeidae > Lymnaea > Lymnaea stagnalis. Next base: position 4,641,602 of record CAXITT010000001.1, on the reverse strand, counting down.
TTAGCAGCTGTCAGTGCTGAATTTCATTGGTGCATTGCGTGTATTAGTAATTTTTTGCCCTGTTTATAAGATAAGTTAATTAAAGAAATAAAATTCCGATAATAAAATTATTTAATTATTTTAAATTTTATTACAATATAATTTTTACGGCTGTGGGGGGTGGGGATGTATAAAACGGAAAGGGCCTGATGCGCTGCAAAAAAGGTTAAGAATCCCTGCCCTAGACTAGAGCATTTACTAAGATAACCCCCACCCCGCGGTCAAATTTTTTCCCCCCGCTCCACCCCACTTCCTCTGTCCAGATTTAGCCATAAATTCTCACGACTGTCATTGTAACTACATTCCGATTCTCCACTACTGGGCATCCCGTAACTTGATCTGAGGCCATTCTTCGGACCTCCCATTCCTACTGTACTATTTCTCTCAGCCTCAGTGATAGTTTTAAAATAAAATAGCTATAATTGTTTTGTTTTTTAAATAATGTCAAAAATGTATATTAATTAGTGTTTTTAAGTGAAATTCTTTACTACAACATTCCGCTTTTCATGTGACGTCACATGGCTTGAGACCCCCCCCCCCCTCGTCACAAAAACCTGAAACCCCCCCCCCCTTTTTTTTAGACGTGTGAGTCATTTATGGATGGCCCTTACTGCACTGGCCTACTACTTCTCAGTCTCATTACTAAAGCATAACTGCTGCAAGCATCAAAGTCAGTTTCCCAGTCAAAGACAACACAATTGAAAATAATAAAACTCCAAGTCCTGTGTCTTACTTAGGCCTTAGGACTTAGGAAGTTAATTTGAATAATAAGTTGTAGTATATAAATATATATTTAATGATAATGACTAGGCTCTTACTATAAATTAGGCATACTAATTTTTACTCTAATAATACAATATTAAAATAGTCTTGAATATTACTATTATTTTATTACTACAAAACAAGTTAGTTACGTAAGTTGTAAGTGATAAGTGTCTTGATCTGCAATATTTTAATTTTTTAAAGACTTATCTTAAATAAGTAGACTCTAAACTCTAATCTAACTAAAGTAATGATTTTTCATTGGTTTTTTTAAGTTTAGATTATCCAGATAAGTGTATTATTCATAACACTAAAATAAATTAACAATAAAATACAAAATCTATTATTCAATATAGAAGAAGAGTTGCTTAACTTTTTAACAATGTAGGGCTAATTAAATTACAAGATTACCTACCGCGTAAAAACCGACTCGACACAGCGCGAATAAAATTCTGAAGCTTTCACACATTCTAACTGCTATATTTATTTCCAGTTCATATCATAATGTTTTTATGATTTATTCTGAGATTCAGTTCATTTCATTTAAACCATCGTCATATACGAAAGTAAATATTAGTGTATATTTTTAACATTTAATTACTAACTCTTGACTAACATGGAACAGACTTAAAATTTCTTCCTCTTCCGGAAACACTTATCGTCAAAATATGACGTCACATTGATTTTTTGTACGGTTCCATTATCACGATGATAGCTTGTAGCCTAGGAACAAGTTCATCGCGTGCGGTTGTTAATAATAATCAGTTATATGTTTTTAAAAATAATGATGAGTTAATATAATAAAGCGTTACATTTTGAGCAAATGTAAGTTTGACATATTAATTGATAGGCCTATAAATCAGTGGTTCTCAAACTTTTTTCATGAGCTTTTAATGAATGGGCTGAACCCACCCCACCCCCCCCCAATCTTAACCCCCCCCATCTTAACCCCCCCCATCTTAACCCCCCCCCCCTTTTCCAACTAGCCACTGGTTTCTCCCCCGTAATCCCGGCTTTCCGCAAAATTTTAGTAAACAAAAGACTTACCGGGAAATTTTCCCATCCCGGGTACACACTTTTATGTTACAATTTACTCTTTTATTTTATTTTAATTTAAGCAAGAGACAGGAGACAGATGGTTACAGATTGTAGCTAGAACAGTGGTTCTTAACCTGGGTTCCATCGAAAAAAAAATCAGAAAAAACAACAACATATATTTTCTTTTTCCTAATAAGAAGGGTTCGGTTAATGCGCATATGAAACTGGTGGGGTTCAGTCCCTCCAACAAGGTTAAGAGCCACTGCGCTAGAAGCCAAGACCTGTTAATCTAGTTAACTGTGCTGAATTACTCATAAAAGTTCTAGTACACATTTGCTCAAGTATTTCAAAGTCAGCACCTCCTTATCATAAAAGCAAAGTGCCCTTACCATGATATATTTCAGTGATCAGTGAACTGATGTAAATTGCCCCAAAAGCAAACAATTTGAAATCTTTAGGGGTAATGAGGGCGCAGTAGACATAAATACAAAATATTTAAAGCGGTTTTTTTTAATACGAATTTTTCTTCTTCTAAAAACACGGCATCTGACCAATGTATTTTAGAAACTCACTCAACATATTATTGTTACAAATTTACAAGTGGCTTGAGAGCTAGCATAAGTATAAGCTCACCTCTCGCGGTGTATACGTCATTTGGCCTAATCGCATATCTTATCTTATGCTCAGTGGCGTCACTAAAATTGGTGTCACCCAGTAAAAAAAAAAATCAATGGTCACCCCATTCAGACTTCTCCATCGACTGCCTCCGAGTCAGCCTCTTCTGGTGTCACCCTGCACTTTTGAAAACCTGCGCTGTGGGTATCCTACTCTAGTGACTGATGGCCCATGCTCTTGTATTTTAAATGTGTCATGAAACCGCTCGATCGAGTTCTGCCAAATTTACTATTTTTCATTTGGTGTCCTCCCCATTTAAGGATGTCCCCCACCCCCTGTGAGGGCGTTATCCACCAATTATTTAAACTCCAAAGACAGTGTCTAAAAAATTTCTCTGATTTAAAAAGGCCCCGATTTATATGTCATTGTATCGAAATGAAACATCATTTATACATAATCCTAAATGTACAATTTTTCAAAGAAATCCTCTTGTTCCCCAATGAGGATGTTATTAATTTATTTTATCGATTTTATTTTGCACTTCGTATATTTATAATTGTATTCTCCTCAGAAATAGACTCAATAAACTATTTTAAAATGTAAATAGTCTACAATTTTCTTCCTTGCCATCGGGGGTTATGTCAGTGTAACCAAAAATATTTTGGGGGTAAAATGGAAAACTATATAAAAATCCCTACTTCGCAACCACATTTATTGAGGTCACATCATTCCCGTTTTCCCGGGATAAGCAAAACCCCGGAAAATGAGAAGAGAAATCCTCCCCCCCCCCCAACCCACCCTACCTAAATGCATTGTTACAATAAACGTTTTCAATAATATATATGGTAAATTAGTTACACACCGCCTTTACGCCGAAGATGTATTTCACCAATTATTTCAGGGAAAAAAAATGTTACGTACCAATTTTAAAAAATGCATATTATTTATACGAAAAACTTTGCTTTTAGATGGTTGTTAAATTTCTTAATTGTCGCAAGTAAAATTTAAATAAACGCATGATGATAAGTTCTTAGTCTACTTGTTTATTGTGGAGGACACTAATAAAAATAGCAAAACTTTGAGATCGTATCATTATTAAGTTTAATTTTGTAAATAGCTATTGCATTTTTTAGATACCAAAATTAGGTGATGTGAAGTAATGATCAACTCACCTCCTAGTCTCTCCCGAATATTCTCTTCAACTCCTAAGCCCATATACTTTTCAAAATAGCCACTACCACCTCCTTACTCATTTCAACTGAACTCCTAAGCCCATATACTTTCCACGATAGCCTCTACCACCCCTTTACTCATTTCAATTGAACTCCTAAGCCCATATACTTTCCACGATAGCCTCTACCACCCCCTTACTCATTTTAACCGAACTCCTAAGCCCATATACTTTTCAAAATAGCCACTACCACCTCCTTACTCATTTCAACTGAACTCCTAAGCCCATATACTTTCCACGATAGCCTCTACCACCCCCTTACTCATTTTAACTGAACTCCTAAGCCCATATACTTTCCACAATAGCCTCTACCACCCCCTTACTCATTTCAACTGAACTCCTAAGCCCATATACTTTCCCCGATAGCCTCTACCACCCCTTACTCATTTCAACTGAACTCATAAGCCCATATACTTTCCCCGATAGCCTCTACCACCCCCTTACTCATTTCAACTGAACTCCTAAGCCCATATACTTTCCCCGATAGCCTCTACCACCCCCTTACTCATTTTAACTGAACTCCTAAGCCCATATAACTATACGTTCCCACCTGATTATTCCCCGCCCATGCTCATTCCATTAAATGCTTTCAAATGTCAAAAAGTTGGTTTCCGATCATCACCCTCCGTTCACCTTAAATTCCTCGTCTCTCCCTCACATTCTTTCCCCTTCTATACCATAAACCCATTATCTCCTTCCTCCCCACCTAACCTACCTGCCACTCCCCACTTAATTCCTAACCCCCCCCCCCAATTTTCGTTGTTGTTGCACTGACCTTAACAAATAACGATTTTAGGTTATATTTCTCTTTCTCACTCCTCGTCAATGCCAGATTAATAAAATTCGTGCCCTTAAACTCAATGCGCCCACACAAAAAATATATATATTATTTATATATAGGCCTATATAAAATATATATATAATATACAGATGAACCCGCTTATCTCGACCTCGGTTAACTCCCCAACCCTGCTATATCGACGTTTGTGGAACCGCCAAATTCTCTCTTTGTCTTAGCATTTTCTCCTCAGTTATGTCGATATTTTTATGTCACCAAACCCTGATATCTCCAACACAAAAGGGGGCCAAATTTGCCACTTAACCTCGGTTATCTCGATCCCCTTTTGTTAGTTTATTGCTATATATTTTATACATATATTTATTGTAGCCGTATGGTGAGTGACAGCTGACAGTTTTAACTAGTTCATAAACTCAAAAAAATTCCGCTCCTGAGAACGACTGACTTTTATTTGTTCATTAGAGTGGTAGAAGAAAAAGCCTACGAAAAAGGACAATGTCTGAAAAGATACAAATAGTACAGGTTGTGCCGACTAACATTTGAATTACACAATAAATTGACCTGTTGACTAGCTCTGAACACCTCGACATTCAGCGTTGCACTTCTGGACTGAATAATCTTGTTACAGATATCAATTGGAACTAATACTCTGTACCATACAACAGTCATACATGAAGGATGTGACAGAAGACAAGGCTTCATTAATCTCTTTCTTGTTTTGGGCAGTTAGATTCAACTTCAAGTGGTTTCCTGATGCTCATTTGATGATGCCTAGCAGGTGGTCAACAAAAGGATTTGTACTTTCAGTACGGCCTGACGATCGTGTGTTAGTCAGGCCGTGAAAAAAAGACCAATACACTTCTGCAAGATTTCCCAACGCTGTGGCCTAGAAGTAATTATAAACTAAGATGTAAACAGTTTGGACAATTCCAAAGCATTTTATGGCTTCTACAATGCATTCTATGGCTTCTACAATGCAATCTATGGCTTTCCACACAAAATTAGTACCTGACATCCATATAATGAAAATAAAGCTGTTTCATATTGCTCAAATATCCTTACTATTTGTGCACCTTTATATTTCATATCCCTGTGCACGACAATCTAACAGTGAAATATCGTGTTCTTACAATGTTTCTGTCATCATCTGTGCTATTTTATATCATGTTTTGTGGCTTGTGTTAACTCAATGTAAACATCTTCCTACAAAGGTGGCATAATGTATTACATAACGGAAAAGAAATGTTGGTTCAATATGGGATGAAAAAGCGTAGAATCAATAATAACAACAAAGCACTTTGCAATTTTCCTGTCCTCTAACATGTGTTGGCATTTGCAAGTGAGGTCCATGCAGCAATGAACTCATTTTGAGACTTGACACTGTGATAATGTACTTGAATTTATTATCATTTTCTTGTGATTCTTTAACTTTCAACGCATGTTTTTTGAGAATGGAATCCATGCAATGAGAAAACAACCCTATGACTCCCAGAAATTTTTTATTGACTCTTGTCACCAATGTGCTGGGAACTGCAGCGCAAAGCCAGCCCTCTTTTACCGAGGCAATAGTACAACATCAATGATTCTTTTCATAATGTAGTATCACTTGACATATTCCGTTTCAAATATGCCGCCAATAGAATGTAAATGCCTTTTCTAGATGAAATGCGTATTTGTAGTTCTCGACAAGTCAGATAGCACTGACCATGACTATCGCTTCTCTCGTGTTCTGGGATGCGAATACATAATTTTCACCACTTTTTAGCTGCTGACCATCCTTCAGCTGCCGACCATTTTTCTATTGCTGGAGGCATAGAATTAGATGAGCTAATGCTGCAACATGAAATCGAAATAATGCTTGCTTTAATTCACTACAGACAAGCCTATGTCGATTATCTTTTATACCACTTAAACGTCGAAATATTTTAGTACTTTCGGAAAAAAAAAAACACCTGATTTGGTGATTGTTTCAGGAAAGCCAGTAGGCCCTATAACATATAATAAAAAGGCTGTTCATATCAAACAAGGCTGCATTGCTGACTTGCTATGCACACAAAGTATATAATAAGTATGAAGGAGGCCTATAAATATTAAATACTGTTTTTCTTTAAAAAAAATGTTTTGTAAATTTTGTTTTAAATTTTTTCTCCCTTCGTGATGTGCCCCCTTTGAGCTCCATGGGCCCACTGACAATGTACCTACTGCCAACTGCACCCACTCTCTTAGGGCCTGGGTAAGAATATATTATGTATTACACTGAGCAATTCAAACTAGCTTAGTATGCTACGGATATCATTCTTTGACAGCACAGATGTCAGATGATATTTATTGGATTTAAATTCAAATTAATTAAACTTTAATTAAACGAGCGGGTGATTTTTCCCTCTGAAGTCTCAGTCCGGCTTCTAATTATAAAAAAAAAAAATAATAATAAATTTGGAAGATAAATTTAAGACAAAAAAAATTAAGTACTAGAAAATGTTCAACTGGCGTAAAATCTCTGTCCTGCTCAATTGGGATAAACTTTATTTTAAAAGATAGCATGAAATATAATTATAATAATTATGCGCATCCCAATTAAGACGCACATCTTCTGTCAATAAGTTTATAAAAAAAACTTGCACTCAGCTGTTGACTGTTTATATTCGATGTCTTACCATCTCCCAATCTTTCTGGGACCTGGAGAACAGCAGGCTGAATCTTTTAGAAAGGGTACAATACAAACATGTCATTGGAATTTCAAAAATGATGTTTTAAATTTGACAAGGCAAAAGCTATACGGCATGAATCATTTTCTTACCCATCCATTTCGTCCAACTTCAAGACAAGATTAACGTGCCTTCGCGCCTTACGAAAATATTATTAATATTTAAATAAATAATAACTAACCCCATTGCCATTGGTTATAATTTTAATACAGAATCTCATTAAGAGAGTTGTTACACCCTAAAGCAGTGGTCCCCAAACCATCAAATGGTACCGGGCCGCCCAAGAAACATTAAACTATTTTCATAGTATAAGTATAAGCTTACCAGATTTTCTGGATGTTAAGTAGGGATACAAAAGGCTCACAGTCAGCAACCCCAACCAGACAGGCCGGGGTGGGGGGGGGGTGGGGGGGGGGGGTTTGTGCTTGATTATTATTTTTTTTGTGATGGGGACACTCCCTACCCCCCAAACTTGTACGTACACGTAGCTTTTAGCCCCCATCCCTATGAAAAAAACAAAGACGACATCAAACAATTTAATGGGTAATTGTGAAGTCACGGGATAATTTTTTTTTTTTAAATGAGTATACAGCCGTCAATTTGGCCAGCCCAGTGATCCCCATATTATGCGTCACTCTAGGTGCCATGTTGCCCTCAGGCAGAGCCATTGAAACGGGGGAAAAGATGGCAGTCACAGTGGGAACCAAATTAAAAATGAAAACAATCCAAAATATAAACAATCAACACCCCCCAACCCCTCAGCGGGCTGCGGTAAAATTATCAAACGTTGACCGGTCCGCGGCGATAAAAAGTTGGGGGACCACTGCCCTAAAGTATTGAAATGTGCTAGCCTAATAGTAATACACGTGGCTACCATACATGTCAAAACATATCAAATAAATAGAAGAGAAATATGTAATAAATTAGATCCGAATTTAAAAGTTAATAAAAGCATTCAATACTTTATTACTAATACTACTAATATAGCTGAATATTTAAGTCAAAGTAGATAAAGATGATGCATAGACATTAAGACATAGACCATTGATGTCAGTTCATTAGAAACACTTCAAAAGTAAAGGGAAGGGGATTCCATGAATTTGAGAAGAAGTGAAATAAAAGTGTCTAATTTGTGACAATTGTGGGATGGGGTTTCAAAAATACAGCCAAACTAGTATGACTTCATTTACGAATGGCTCCATGCCATAACGTATCCATATCAAGCACGACTCAGTATAATGTATCAATCAGATGAGTGGGGTAATTAATTATTTACTAATTTTTTTACCACTCCCTCCTTGTCAACAAACTCAAGGATCCTCCCTCCGCCATGACATTTTGTCAAGGGACACCCCCCACCCCCCCCCCAATAAAAACCCCTTATTTTATATATATATATCTTTATATATATCATTAATTCTATAATTGATGCACTACTTTGAACTCTACAAGATTCCAATCACATGCATAACAATTTTCAGCTTCCTCAGAGACATTTTCCCAACTATATCATATCATTTTGGTGATTTTGGATTTTCCATCTCTAGCACTAATCAATCTAACACTGCAACTAATGTCCTAAACAAACACATTGATATTATTGTATAACTTCAATTAACCTTTTTGACTGTATGATATTACACACTTAACACTTACATGTCTCTAATTCTCACACTAGGATAAGCTTATTCTATGAACATAATTTATCCAGACTTTCCATGTTACTCAACACTTGTCCTTATTCCATACCTGCAACTTTATTGCTACTTCGCAAATTTATAGAACTATCTACACACATTAACTTTTTGTTTTTGTAAGAACTAAGTATCTGTAAGTAAATGATTAAGATTTTTAAAATTAAATACAGTACAGAGAAATTTATTAATATTATTTTAAAGATACCAGTAATGCCTAAAATATTTGCATGTTATATTGTTAAAGAATAATCTATGTTGCTTATTATTTTTGTACTTTTGTTGAGGGACAGGGGTGCTCAGGAGCTTTTAAATGAGTAGTGTTATGGAAATCGCTATGATTATTTTACTGGTCTCCATTTGGAATTGGTAATAATTAGATAATCATTTTTCTAATATAAGATGTCATAACCAATTCAATAAAATGCAAAACAAAATGAATGTTACAATAAATCTAGAAAGGATGTTAACTAAAAGTAATGAATCAAATGCATGGAAGCTTGAATAATGATCATAAAAATAATGAATCATTTATTTTTCTCATATTCATTATACTTAAATTTCAGATTCCTGAAATGTCCTCCCAAGCTCTGTCACAGGATTGGCTGAATACTTTTATATCAAGTTACAGCCTTCTCACTGATGAAGATAAAAACTTTGTTCTTGATTCAATAATAGCTGCATCTGGGGTGAGTTTAGAATCTGGGACAGTTGTAGTAATTTTACCACACAAGCCAAGATTTCAAATTTTTGTGGCCCTCTGCAAAGTTACATTATGCCCCACTGGTTGATCTGGGCTCTATTTAGAATTAGAATACACTTTATAATATCTTGTGAAATTGAAATCAAAACAATATGAATTATACATAACATCATTCAACTAGCTAAGCCTTAGAAACTGCTCTTACGTTGTAGTGCTACAAGATGTAAGCATTAAAGGGGCAATGTTAAAAAGGAATACATTTATATTTCAGGTGAATTGAGATCCATATACACTTCATTTAATGCAAACAACTGTAAAGTAATAAATATTATTTTCCATCTTCAGCCCAACCAGCTTTTCATGTTGAGCACTAAACTAAAAGATTTTGTCTTCAGAGATTTCATCAGCTTCCTACCTCCTGAGATAGCATTTCAAATTCTTCAGTACATTGATGGCAAACAGTTACTTGTTTGCTGTCAGGTAAATAAATTTATGGACTTTTTCCTAACTCTTTGAAGTCCAGTTTTTTTTTAATGTTTTAATGGTCATCTTAGCATGACATAAACAGAGTATTTAACTAATACCCATCATATTATATATTTAATTGCTCAGAAATGAATGGAGATATTTATGTAATTTGCGTACAAATGATTCTGTTGTTTTTTTCCCCAATCATGATTGATCTGTGAAAATGGGTTTACAATTTAGAGTAAGAATGAAAAAAACCAACCTATAGAAGAAATAGTTTAAAATTTATTGGTATTTGTTTTTCTTAACTAAATAAAAAATAAATTAAAAAAAGGTTAGCTGTCTTCTATGGTGACAATGCCAGATTTCTCTATAGCTAGACTGCACAGAATTAAACTTGTTAAATTTTAATATATTATCAAAGCCCTCATGAATATTTTAATATTTTTTTTTAATGTTAGCCTGTAACTGTAAGCCAAAAAATGTTAAAAAATTTAAGTTAAACTGTTAAACAATGATCTGTAAATATCAGATCAATAAAGACATAATATTAATTTTGAAAACATTTAAAAATGGAAACTATTGATGTTAAAATCTTTAAAATTATGAGCAGGTCTGCAAATCTTGGAATGAGAGAATCAACAATTCACAAAAGCTTTGGAGGAGCTTGGCTGAGAATGAAGGAGCAGTTGTAGCAGATAAAACTAATGATTTTGAAACATTGTCAAAACCAGAGAAGAGAAACTATACATTTGACAGAAGCCAATGTTACAAGATACTTTATATGCACACATTATCTGTTCTGAAGGGTTTAAGCACAGGCCATTCAATCAGAATTAATGAAAACTACATTGAAAAAGGATCCTGGAGAATCACGTCAGTAAAATATTTGTTTGGAAATATTGTAACAGGTAAATTAAATTAACACACAAAAATGAAAAGATTAGCGTATGGAAATTTTTATCAATAATTAAAATGATAACTTTGGACTTATGTGAGATGCAGAGAAGTCAAATTTATTTCTTTGTCTTAGGTTGTGATGATCATACAGTACAAGTCTGGTCTGTTCCTGATGGTTTATCTCTTATAATGGTCTCAACACACTCAGTTTCCTGCCTCACAATGACAGACACACATCTGTTTACTGCATCCTTTAATGCAAATGCAGAGTCGTGGGATCTTGCTACTGGATACCATTGTCAGACTTTTTGTGGTCACACATCAGCTGTCATTGCTATTGATGTGACGCCAGACAAGTGCTACTTATTGACGGGTTCTGTGGATAAAACTGCTAAGCTATGGCATCTGAATAACGATTCATCCCTTCTAGTCAAAACATTCAATCTTCACGCAGACTGGGTTTTTCACGTGAAGTTTTTACCCAATTTTAATGACGACCTTCATTTTCTGACCTGCGACTCATTACTGGTCAACATCCAGCTGGTCACTGTAAATGGAGATATAAAAGCCTCATATCATATTCATCTTTTTGAGACCTGTTCAAGATTTACATCATTTTATCACTCAAAACATGATCCTTATCAACTTTACATTTGTCAGTGGACTGAGGAGAAAAAATCATCTCATTTATCCTGCTACAAAATAAGACCTAAATTAAATGTTGCTGAGAAAGATTTCCACTTTCAAATACCTTTAAGCTCCTTGAAAGCTTACTTACTCGGAGCTGGTCAAAAGTTTGCTGTGATAATGTGCTCTATTTCTAGAAAAGACTTCCATGTTGTTGACATAATTCGTAGATCTGTAGTAGCAACCATAACCACACCAGATTTTTGTATGTGAGTAAATTTAAATAAATAAAAAAATAATTTAAAAAAGAAAAAATAGCAAATTTTCAAATTGTAGTAAAAAATTAAGTTATATTTTTTAAATTGTTTAGGTTTACTTCAATATATTTGCCAATCATCCATTATGTTACATCACGTCAGGCTTATTCATTAGTGCTAAGTTGTGCATTTGTTTTCAGCACCAAACCTTTTAAAAATATGATTGCATAAGCAATGTTAATATTAATAGTCTGTTTAATTTATTGAAAAAAAACACAAAAAAAAACATAAATTCAAAGAATTCTTACGGAGACTATAATAATATTCTGTAATCTTATAATATAATTCCCGGGTCGATCTTGTCTGCCCCGCTCTCATTGGCCGTGCTGCATTCTAATTTGCAAAACAACCTTCCAAGTCCGTGCATCTAGAATTATTGTTATAGATTATGCACCTCTTCCTGTATCTTAAACATGCAATGTGGTTGTGCTGCCCTTGCTAGTTTCAGTACAATTTTGGTTCAGATTTACATGAGTGGTAAAAATGTTTTTATTAGTTGTTTTTTTAGACCATAGCTCATTCATTCACCACTTCTTAGAAGACTTAAGCAAGGTAATGAGCTGCTCTAAGCTTCATTTTCATCTAATATTGAACTGCTTGTGAGATGCAAACAGAGGTTTCAAGCAATGATGCAATTTGGTAACATACAATGTAAATTGTATGTTATAGATATCCTTTGAGAAACAACTGAAAATTATGTAGCCTACAGGATAATCAAATCAGCAAGTTCCAAAACTATGAACATATTACCACAGTCATAATACTTAGCATGTGCGCAAGAATAGGCTCAAACTAGCCATTACAAATTGATACTACTATTCACTTTAGAAAAGCTTAGAATATGTCATACTCAATGGATCAGCAGTATGGTTGCCTAGTTCATTCTTACTTGGCTTTGAAATTTTTATTAACTATTTCAGAATAGATAATGAAGAATCCACCAAATTCATTTCTTGGGACGATAAGCTGAATTTATAACAAATGATTTATAGAATAATGTCTGCTTTAAAAAAAAGACTAAAATTTTTATTATTAACTCATTAACATACTTAAATCAGTATCTTATCAGAAGTTTTTATATTTAGGCAAATCAGACCTTGATACTACCAAGATAAGTGTTGTCGAATTGTAATGATTTTCTGAAGCATTTACTAATTTTTTTAAAAATAAACATTTTAAATAATAATTACATTGAAGTTTATTTTTTTTCCATTAGGTTGACTCGAAATGGCTCTTCTGTCACATTGTGTAACACAAGCTGGTTGGATGGCTTAAACTTTGGTGAAATTAATGAACAAACTCCTGTGTTTGCCGCAAGTGTGGGAAGAAACACTGTAATTTTGGGCACATGGACAAAGTGTGTTGGCAGTTTAACAGAAAAAGATTAAGAAAGAAGAGGAGGCCTATTAACTTGTTTATCAAATGTTATCAATTTTAGCAGTTAGTTTTTATATAAAGAAGAGAGCTGTGTAGAATACAAAATAATCATCCTTCCACTGATAGTGGTCCATGGCTTTTTGTCTGCATGCACAGACCCCGGCACTGATTGTAAATCCATAGTTTAAAAAAAACACATTTATTAATTTAAGTTTCCTCAGCAAATCTTACAAAGACTTAATAAAATTTGCTCTTAGTAATTTTATCTTTATCAAGAAGAAAGTTAAAAACACTTTAATGAATTTTGTTCCCATTAAATCATTAAGTTAAATTACATAACAATTAAGTTTGTATTTGTATTTATCTTTGTTTTATAAGAATATTTAGACAATTTTAATTTATCAACTAATATTTTGATTAAAAGGACTTTGACTTTATTTTTCAAAAAAATCTATCAGAATTTGATGAAATGCCTTTGACAATAAATGTTTGAAATAAATGGTACAAATATATCATGTGAAGTGCCTCATGCGTTTATTATTTTCATCAATGATCTGAAACATTCAATAAAGGATGTTGTCGTCTGTTTCATCTTTTACTGGAGTCTCAGGCAAAGAAAAGATCTCAGGAAACTTGAGTTCAGCTTTAGTAATGTTAATGCTATACAGCTCACTCCATGACAGCAGCGAGTCCTTATTTTTATCAAATGCATTAAAAAACTGTAATGTTTGAATTAAACAAAGTTTTGAATCAGTCAATTCGTTATTTAAGATAATTTTCAAAGAACACACAATAACGTTGTTAAATTTGTTGATAACAAATCTGGAAGAAATATAAACTAATTGCTTTATTCTAACTTAATGCAACAGATTTTTGCTTTTAAGCACATTTCACCTGAATTTTTCTCTCCTTTCTGCCTTTTAAAGAGGACAGCACATGTTGTTATGTAAAGAACTCCTTGATTTCATGTTCTACACCCAGACGATAAAACAACTGGATTCTGTAAAACAATAAGCTCATTATTTTGGGTCATTAAGTTGCAATAAGGAAATGAACAATTTAAACAAAAAATGTAAAAATAATTTAATCAGCTGTCATTCCTGGCCATCCTGTCACATTTTCCCCTTTACTATTGTATTTTAAAGACACAAATGAATGTGTTCTTATTCCTAAAAATACTCTGAAAAGAACTGAAGTTAAAAAAAAAAGATATAGGATGCAGGATACAGAAAAATGAACAGAAAAAGAATATATTCAAACAATTTTTGGGGATTTTAATGTGATGAAAAATTTATTTTAGCGCCTAGCCCCTTTAAGTTTAAGTGGACGTTTAATCAATTGATGTTAAATCGAAAATGTTCTTATTGTTTTGACAAGAGTATGATTATTTTGTGAGAGAACATGCCGTTAGATATTTTATTATTTTTTTTATTATAAAAAAAAAAAAAAAAAAACACGAAGAGACATTTTGTGCGGTTAGATGTCTATATGTCGTGTAATTAATAGTTACAGAATAGTAGAATAGTTACAGGTGTTACGACACTAGAATGTGGATACTTATCACCTTGTTGATCCACAACTGCACAGTCGAAGGTGGGGTTTGCTATTAATGTTAAATGTCCAGTCATGCACAGGTTTTTTTTGTTTTTTTTTTTTTTTTTTTTTTTTGGGGGGGGGGTTGGGGGGGGTGGAGTTGTTTACTTACTGTTAAATGTCCAACCAGGCAAGTTTGAGAAGGTGAAAGCAAAGGGAACCGCAAATTAAGTGCTGGGTGGGCAGTAAAGATATCCACAACTGCACAGTCGAAGGTGGGGTTTGCTATTAATGTTAAATGTCCAGTCATGCACAGGTTTTTTTTGTTTTTTTTTTTGTTTTTTTTTTTTGGGGTGGGGGTTGGGGGGGGTGGAGTTGTTTACTTACTGTTAAATGTCCAACCAGGCAAGTTTGAGAATGTGAAAGCAAAGGGAACCGCAAATTAAGTGCTGGGTGGGCAGTAAAGAAATCAGGGGTCAAAGTTTAACAATGGCTTTACTTTAAATGCTTAGATTGGACCAAACAAAGGTACAGGTATAATTGAACTTTAAGGGATATCAAGTGCACTTGGGACTTGGGGTGGTTGTGTGTTAAGTACATACTGATCGGATAACGTTACTGAAGACTTGTAAAAAAAAAAAAAATCAGATTAGTTCAGATTAGAGTTGTGAAACCAAAAGTAGTGCTATTTTTTAGGGATGGTGATTTTCGATGGTCAAAACTAAACAGCCTTCTAATGATGCACAATGATTTGGAAGAAGAGGGAGACGTATCATCATATGCACGTTGAAAATAAGAAGAAATGAGAAAACGAACAGAAAGTGCATACATGTATGTGTATTAACCAGAGAAAGTATGAAACAAAACAAACATTTCATTATAGTCAAAGATTCCATCCAAGATCAATTTCGTCATCATGCTTTGAATATGATTGGACAGAATTTACACACGTTCATTCACAACCCTCTGTTTCGTAGCAAGTATGACAACACGCCGATAAACACACTGTTTCATCCTGATAATTTACCCACGGAAAATGTCTTGGCGATTAAAAAAAATTCTAATGGAAAGGCATAAACTATTGCAGATGTTATTGACAAGGAGCTAACTGCTCTGATTTAAATTATGAGAACATTATTGCTTTTGGCTTGGGTGTGCTTCCAATATGGCTGAGAATATTGGAGGTTTGAAGAAAACGCTTTCAGAAAAGGCAGAAAGAGAGATTCTTCATATCCACTGTAGAGCTCACAGCTTCCTGCAGAAATAAAATCGAAAAGGTCAAACAGTTTTTCACCGTTTTAAAGGACTTTTATAAGCTGTTTAGCAAGTCACCTAAGAGAGAAAATATTTAGCATGAAATTCAAGCACTGATCAATGATCCAATACTCGAAATCCCACAGTGTATTGAAGTGAGATGGTTGTCTCATCATAGAATAGTAAATGATTTCTTTAGAAGCTTTATGTCAAATTTGATGGCATGTGAACACATACTCAAAGATGAGGAAAACCTTTCATCAGTGGCAAGAGGAATCTTGCTGGAAATCAGAAATGAAAGTTTCATCATCACCTGCCATATGATGAACGAACTTCTCGGTGCACTCTCTTACCTCAGCATTGCTTTGCAGAGGAGAGATTTGAATTTATCCAAAGTCAACCCCCCCCCCTAATTACTGCAACCAAATTCCACCTGAGAGACATTGCAAAGCAGTGGGAACATATAGATAGTGACTTGCAAAAAACAGTAAGATGCAAAATTATGGAGATGCGATTAGATCTGAAGTGAATTTATTTGATGATGAATACAGAAAGAGAACATTCACAGGAATGAAGGAATACTTTAAATTTGTAATCCTATAAATTGAAGACAGATTTAATGACAAATCAATTGATACCTTATTATCTGTAAGTCAATTTGAAACCTTTCAGTCACTGATAAATTTACTTGACACAGACATCAGAAAGTTTTGTGAAAACTTTTCTATTCTTAATGCAGAAGGTGTTCTTGCCGACCTGAAAACTTTTCTATTCTTAATGCAGAAGGTGTTCTTGCCGACCTAAAATCATTTAATTTTTAAAAATAAAAACCATGCTTGAAAGTGGAACCTAAAAATTCGATGAAAACCCATTAACTAAAATCTTGGACGCTAATGTGGGTTAGTGTGAGCTGATGTGGGTTAGTGTGAGTTGATGTGGGTTAGTGTGAGCTGATGTGGGTTAGTGTGAGCTGATGTTGGTTAGTGTGAGTTAAAGTGGGTTAGTGTGAGTTGATGTGGGTTAGTGTGAGCTGATGTGGGTTAGTGTGAGTTACAAAAAATCTGTGAAATCCTTCTTGTCATTCCTGTAACAACAGCTTCAGTAGAAGGATCCTTCAGCACCATGAACAGATCACTCAGCAAGGCCAGGAATAGAATACAGTCAGAGACATTAATGCATTGTATGCTAATAAACATTGAATGTCCTGAGATCCCAACCGATGATTTTCTTGAGAGAGCAGTAGATTTATATGCAACCAAGAAAACTCGACGAATAAGACTTCTTTAAAACATATCAAACTTTTAAAAGGTTTTTGCTACTCAATGTATATTTTATTTGTGCTTTTTCAGCTTTATAGTCTTACAAGTTCCCTAATTCCTCTATTGAAAAAGCAATAATGGATGCTTTTTGTGACATGGACTCTTGTTCTTATATTTTTTTAAAGATGAACAATTTAATACATTATTATTATTATTATTTTTGATACAAGTTTGTAATACATCCCCATCTGTAAGAAAATACAACAATCACTTTTAAGTCAAGACGTATGAAGAAACAGGATGGCGAATTTTGTGTTGGAAAAATTTCAAAATGTTTAACCTAATAATTATCCCAGTTAAATTAAGTTTTTAAATTAAATTTAATCATAATGTTTTTGGTGTTGCTTTGTTACCTTAATTTGCTTAAACTTTAAATAAATGATATATGAAATGTTAAGTATGTACATACAATCAAAACACATTCCATTTGTTGGTTTTGACAAAAGTCAAAAGACTATTTTCAGATCACATATTTTAATTTTGTTTCATTACTGAGTAATTTTTAGCAAATAAATAAAATTATTTTCTACCAATTATAAAAACATTCTTTATTTAACTGGGTATATAAAAGTTGTTTTTGCAGATCCCATCCCCCCTCCCCCAAAGGCCCCTGGATCAATTATTCGGAAATAAACACTGGTGACCTAGTTCTGGCTAGTTCCGCCCTGAGTGGGTCAAGATGTTTGATGCCACACTTCCTTAATAAAAAGACTGCTGTTGGTCGAAAATACTGCCCTTCATAAAAATTTAAAAGTACCCTCAAGGGAGAACCACCATAACGCCATTGACACTGCCCACCCACAAATCTGAAGTGCTTCCCCTCCCCCCTGAACATCTAAACACCCCCATTCCCTAAGAAATTGTCCGAAAGAAACACTATATGTGATGAGGTTTGACCACTTGATGTTCAATGTATTTCTAAGGCAAGTGTTTATGAAGGTCTGTACTTTCTGCGTAATGCTCGCTGTTGTTGTTCTCCAAGTTCCGTCTCCAAAGAGTAGGACTGTTTTGACATTTGTGTTGAAAATTCTGACTTTGGTTTGAAGGGTAAGCTCCCTTGACTCTCATTTATTTTTTAGTAGCACATATGCTGTCCTAGCCTGTCCGATTCGCGCCCTGATATCCACTTCGAATCCACCATTATGTCAATGATGCTGCCTAAGTATGTGAAGGCCTCCTCTTCTTTCACTGGTCCACTGCCGGAGAAATATGCTATTGGTTGGCTGAGTTTACCTTCATGATCTTTGTCTTGCTTTTATTTATATAAATAAAAGCAAGATTAATCGGTGCCCTCGATTTCTGCCACACATCCCGATGAAGATGATGCCAAATTTTCGTGACGTTAGATACACTGTCTAGCTGGTATTAGTACTACAATGAGCGGCCAAATATTTTTGATGCTCTCCCTTTCACGATACAAACTCTCCAGTTGTCAGAAAATGCCGACCTCCATATAAAGAAAAAGTGACACCTGGGTGAACAACATCAACCTCCCCCTTTCTACACCACTGGCAGGGGCGTATCTAGATCGTTTGGCATCAGGGAGGACATGATTAATTTTTACGCCCCCCCCCATCTAAAACGAATTATTTTCAACTATCAAATGCCATAAAAGTCCATTTTGGTGCCCCCGCTGGTCTGCGCCCTGGGACCAATCTGCCACCCTTCGCTACGCCTCTGTCCACTCCCCCCCCCCC
>CAXITT010000001.1:4546270-4619555 GCA_964033795.1 Lymnaea stagnalis | reverse complement strand
CCCAGCAAGTCAAGTGCTCGGCGCCCCCCCCCCCCACTCCCGGGGAAATGTGTAAGAAAATATATTTTTTAATTTAAACAATCTAAATTTAAATTTTTAAAGCAATAGAAATTTGTGCCTTTCACGATTACAATTAATGGAACCAATAAAATATTGCTTTTGTCGATATATATATTTATATCACTAAGGTTAATCTTGTTACAGGCTTACACTTACAGTAACAGAATTCGATTATAAATATCGTATTATTTTGAAAATGGGCCGCTCATAATTATAAGCTAAAACTTACTTTTTGTTATTCGCATTTATCGGCTTTTTATTTATTTAATTTTGCAGCTTCACAATTTGAAAAACTTTAAAAGCACTGTAAAAAAATGAATTAAACTAACTTTACATTTACATCGATGTGATGGTCTATACATTGAATATAGTTCTTGCTAAGTACCGTTATTTTAAACATGTGCAATCCGTTTTAAAGCAAGATATAAATTGCGTAAAAATTGTTGACTTAATTAATGGATGACCCCAAAGGCGTATGTATTTGAATTAATTTTGTCATCTTTGTGCGTGTTTCGTGACATTATCATATACCGGTATTTTGTCTTCGCTTCATTTACCCCAAGACCAGCTTTGACAGGGACATCTTCAAGTTCCCTGAATGATTTAATGATATCATAGCTATTTCTACAAATTAGCACTTCATGTGCTAGGTACTGCAGGGGCTGGCTTTGTAAAGTTCCTGATGGTTGTTCTTTACAACGGTACCTCTTTGGAAGTAGTTTGTAATAATTGGTTCCACTGGTGCTCAAATGTATGTTTCTAATGCCTTTTTCTCACGCGATGTTGAAACGGATACATGAATCTCCTTGTTCGAGGCCCAGATTAATTGGGAACTCTCGAGTTCTCTCCCTGTACTTGGCATCTACTTTTACAGTAAGGCATCGTCATAATATACTTAAGTTTGTTAAGTATTTCCTGTTCTACGCTATCAAAAGCTCTTTAGTAGTTCACAAATAGTTGGTTTATTTTGATTTTTTTTCGTAGCATTTCTCCGGGAGACATCTAATAGTGAAACTATGAAAGTCTGAAATGACACCCCCCCCCCACACATTAAAAGAAAAAGTGAATTAAAATATGCATCACTGCATTTTTCGATGTGTTTTTAATTAAGGGGACCACTGCCCCTGCTTTTGCTTAAGACTCTTTTGATTTCTTAATTCCTGCTACCCCCTCCCTTGACGTCGATCAGTGTGACTTAACGGAGTTGAATCTAATCTTGTGTCAAATGATTATCTTGGGCGCACCACAACCAGAATGAATTAAGTTTATGTAATGCCTTCCCCCAACGCTTGAAAACTCATTTCCCCTGATCGAATAGTCTTATCAAAACATTCAAATGATGTACCCTTTAAAATGCACCTCTTGATTTTTAAATGATCACACATTTTCTGGTTAAGTAAAAGTTATCAGGATGCTCAATTTCCGAACCACTTGATAAAAAATGGCAGTATTGCTTGCCCTGACAACAAAATTTGGCGCCGATATATCCACTGCCAAGCGGCGTCCTTAGTGTTAGTGAAACTTTAGGCGGGTTAACACTTTGCCACGCTAACTTTCACGATATAAACTCTCAATATAACAAAACAATGACCCCTGGGCAGACCAACTAATCGTCGCCCCCCCCCCCCCCACACTTTACGTGACTGGCGTGAGTGTTTGGTGCCAGGGAACAATATTCTTTTTTACACCCCCCAACTCTAAAATCCATTATTTTCATTCAATAAAAGCCTATTTGGTGCCCCAACTATCTGGCACCTGGGGGACATGTGCCCCCACATGCTCACCGTAGCTAAGCCTCTTTCCGCTGGCACCCCCCCCCAAAATCTGAAATGCCCCCCCCCCTCCCCGAGGAAATTGTCTGAAAGAAACAATGGATTTATGGTTGTGCAACCTCTACTAACACCTGTAGTTGCCCCTTTTTAATGAATATAATTTAATTTTTTCTCCTATTGAGTTGGAGTGAGTATTTTAAAGACTTTATTCAATAATAATAATAAGGTCAAATTTAAAAACAATTATTCAGCTTCTGGGTTATTAATGTGATAAACGACCTGAGCTGGTCATACAATTGGAAAGCTGCTGTGTGTGAGGAATCAGTATGTTATTTGGAATGAATGCTGCTCTAGATATTTACAACTCGCTATATTTTAAAAGGATTTTTGAATCTGCAAACGGCATTTTGTGAGGCAAGATTATCTGGTAGCTATAATTTTAGCCTGAGTTTCAATAAGATTTTTTAATAATGTTAGAATAAAAACATGATTTATATAACATTAAACTGACAAACTACAGCAGATAGCGTGAAAATAAATTTATTTGGAATGCAAAGCCATATCAAATGTACAACTATTGGAAGAAATGAAATATCTAAACTTAATATTGTACCAAAATAATCAAAAACTTTGCGTATAGATTCTATCTGTTTTAGACAAAGATCACAATTTAGCTGTTCACTTTCATGAATTAATATGGCCATTTAAACAGAAAAGAAGCCAAACTGCTTATGAACAGATTCATCATAAAGTCATATTAAGATAACTTTTTTTTAATAAGGTTCATCAAACTTAAGCAATACTCCTGTCATGAACCCATGAAAATATTTATAATTTAATAAATGCAAAAGTCAAGCAATAAGTTCCTACAACCTGTTCATATGATTCTTGTGGTGTTTCTACAAACTTATTAGAACGGATTCATGAAAATATGCAGATATAAAGAGATTGTCACATTCACAATCATTCAACAATCCTGATATGATTTTATAGTTTATAACATCATAACTCTGTTTTAGGTTTTAATCTTTGCTTGCCTTGATTCTCATTATCATTAAGCCCAGAGGAAGACTTGGGAATTTTCTCATTGATTTCCCCACCATCCGATTTCTGGACCATATTTACTGGTGTGTCATCATTCTGTGTTGTTGATGAGTCAAACATAGGGTCATCAGGTAGGGGTTGGTATGCTCTGCCCGAGTCATCAGCCATCACATCTCCATCAACTATGATGGGTTCAATAATGTTATCATCACCAGTTTCAGCAATGAAATTTAAAGTGGAGGTAATGGGATCGTACAGAATGTTTTCTTCTGCATTAACTTCAACTGGGTTCCCAGGGAGTTTAAAAATGTCAGGGAAGTTTAGAATAGCTTTATCAATGTTGAACCCGTAGACCTCACTCCAGGATAACACTGAATCTTTGTACTTATCAATGGCATCAAAAAACTGAAAATAAAATGAAATACAGCTTGATTCCAGAGTTAAAAAACATGGGGAGTGGGGATGGGGTGCAAAGAGCGCCTACACTAAGCTGGCACTTTGGCAATTGTTTAAAATTGTAAAAAAACCACTAAAATTAAAAAAAAAAACCTGACTTTAAACAAGCTATTTTCATTTAATAGTTGTGAGCTAACCATTTATGAATAAAGAAAACATGCCAGGATGCAAGCATCTCGGAAGGGAGAATATTCATGATTTTGGTGTTTGGTGATGTGTGAATAAAAAGGTTAACATCAGCTGCTGTAGCGTGGCATTGTGTGGATATAAAGTGTTATGAAACCAGGCATCCAGCATTGGAAGGAAAACTGAGATCAGTGGCTTCATGGGGGTTGGTGTCACCACTCCTATATGTCATATGGTTCTTATCTGGTGACACCCTTTTATGGTGGCACCCTAATAGGATGCAAATCTCTGGCAGCACTCTGTTCTGGGTGTACCCCCATTGGGTGGCACCCTTTTCTTGTGTTTAACTTAGATATATTATGAAAATGAATTAAGTAATATCTGTCAAATCTGTTTGAGGGTGTCACCCAGTGTCCACAAAAGTTGATTTTTGTTTTGTTGTTTTACAGAATTGAGTCTACCATTCCCACTTCAAAATGACCCATTTCTAATTCATTTTAAAAGCTCCATGACACAATTTTTTTAAAATTTATAATTATGTACTTCAAACAGACACAGCTATTTCTAAGGTGGTTATATTACTTACCTGTGCTCTTCTTTCTTCTGTGCTGCCTTCCAAAGTAGACACAAAATAATGTTTTGTAAATAACTGATTTGTATCCAGCTGATCCAGTAAAGTAGATCTGTCAAAAGACAATCATTCTTTAATGTCTAAATTATGTTTTTGTTTATAAAAGATAATTGTTGAAATGGGAGTTGAATATTTTGGGCAGGGTTGATGAAAAAGGTTCAGTCAAGGATACTACTTCAAAATGTATACAATAAAATAGAAATAAATTGACCAGGGCAGTGATTGTTTTTGAAAAATAATTTTTGGACAATGTCATTGAAATTATTTATAATCAAACTTAAGCACTGTCCACCTTAATTATTTTATAAATTCTGAATCTATTAAAAAATCATCAAGCAACACTTTTACACTAAAATATTTGCTTTAAATTCAAATACCTGAAGAGCTCGTTGGGAGAAGCAAAGCCGAACTTTGAAATAGGCTCCAATGGTTTGTAATAATCTTGATTAGTAGAACAATTTGATGAATCGAACCAATGAAGATGATCAAACCAGATATTTATGGCCATGTGCCGTTTGCCACCGGAGTTTACTTGATGATACCATCTTAAGAGTGAAATGAAGTTATTACATGAGAACATCTCCACTTACTGATAGTTATGTTATGAGAGAGGGAAAAAAAACAACAAAAAAAGAAAAAGGTAAGTACTTAAATTGAAAACATTTAAAATTAAAGTTCATGAGTCAGTGTTGAAACCTCAATACTATTACTTAAGTCCTGGAATACGTTTAAGCTTCAAAATAAACTTTACAATTACAATGAGAATAAAAGTTTGTCCAAACTTAGGACAGGGCTGAAAATCTCCACCAACCTTCTAGGTATGAAGATGCAGTCTCCTTTGAGCAGTTTAACATGATAGAATTCAATATCTTGTAATCTTGGAAATCTTTTGAAGTCCACTTCATCCACATCCACCAAGCTGTATCCACCACTGCTGACAAACCCATCAGCTTCAACACTGTCCCTGAAAGTCTAAAAATTAGTAAATGAAAATGATTATTATTTAGTAGTCGTTCATCTATCCAGTGTGGTATTAATAAATTGAGCAAATTGTTAATGTATCAAGTTTTCTTGGGCAAATAACACGGACAGTAAGTCGCCTCTACTAAACTAAACATTTTAAGTTGGAGTTATTCAGATACCACGGAAGTACATTGATTGGAAGAGTGGAAAGAGCCAATAAAGTTGATGAAACGGAAGTACATTGATTGGAAGAGTGGAAAGAGCCAATAAAGTTGATGAAACGGAAGTACATTGATTGGAAGAGTGGAAAGAGCCAATAAAGTTGATGAAACGGAAGTACATTGATTGGATGTGGAAAGAGCCAATAAAGTTGATGAAACGGAAGTACATTGATTGGAAGAGCGGAGAGAGCCAATAAAGTTGATGAAACGGAAGTACATTGATTGGAAGAGCGGAAAGAGCCAATAAAGTTGATGAAACGGAAGTACATTGATTGGAAGAGTGGAAAGAGCCAATAAAGTTGATGAAACGGAAGTACATTGATTGGAAGAGTGGAAAGAGCCAATAAAGTTGATGAAAAAGTCGAGATCACCCCTCACTACTGTGGTTACACCAATACCATCGTCAATATATTGTAAATTCAGGAGCGCTTGTGTGTTCATCATGCACCATGAAAAGACAAGCAAAGCAGGGTCCCATTTAAGTGACCATGGCAACACCGCTAATTTGGGCGAAATTGAGGCTTAGAACAAGCTCAGCCAGTCAAAGAAGGGTATAGTATAAGTGGTAACAAAGGATAAGGTTGATGTTCGATAAAAATGTTAGAACTAAAAGATCATCTGCATGTGTGGAGGGAGCAGACATCAAGAAGAAACATCAGGTGTTGATTATTGGGAGAAATATTGAGGGACTGAAAACTTAACAAAGTGTGGTTGGTGAACGTTGGTAAACCAGCTACAATGGGTTGGAAATTACCATCAAGGAATTCAGAAATATGCTCTGTTGGACAAGAGAAAGCTGAGACTCTGTCTGGGTGTTGCTCTGTTGGAGAAGAGAAAGCGGAGACTATATGTCTGCCTGTTGCTCTGTTGGACAAGAGAAAGCAAAACTATAGGTCTGCAAGGGTTACCAGATTTGTGTATTTTGGGAATGACGTCAAGGTTTTTTTCTTCTTCGGATATCCGTCCGTCAAAATGGAACCCATGTAAATGATACAACTTCGTACCATAATATTCATTGCGTCATTATTATCCGCCGACAGGACTCCATCTCTGGGTTTAAATTCAGAGTTTGTCTTCTTCTAGATGAATTCACATCCAAGGTTAAAAATTCCTATCCCTTTGGGGGTGCTGGGGATGTTTTTGCTTGTCTAGGGTTTGTGGGAATTGAACTCCAGACCACCATGTTTTTGGATTGACTCAGTTTAGACCTCTTGGTCATTCAAGCGTCGTGATAACCGATGATCGAGATAACCGAAAACTAATGTGGCGGCAATATATTACCATGTGCTTGAAATTTCTTTATGTGCGTTAATAAATGCAGGTACTTAACTAAAAAAAAAATATTACAGTTATTTCGAGCAAATTTCACATTAAAAAAAATGAAACCAGAATCAACTGTTTTAACTTGAGAACTTTCTGAGCTAGGAATTTTTAAAATACGAGTTCCTTTGGTATTTTCTATTATAATTTACTATTGACGAAGCCTCAACATTTTGTGAAATCATTCTGCTTATCGTGTCTTGCGCAACGACTATATAGTTTATATAAGGCAGGGGTGTCAAAGTCAATTGCTTGGCGGGCAAAACTCAAATCACATGTAAGGCTGCGGGCTGAACAGGATAAACATCCAATGAGAGGAAAATTACTCTTTGTTTTTAAAACATTTAAATAAATAAAAACAGAAAAAAGTTGTAATAATTTAAAAAATCAATGGCATACCTATTTTCTTTATAATGCCATTTTGTGAGAGCTGGATGTTTGGCACATTTTCTTGGATAAAAAAAATAAATAAAAAAATAACAAAACAAGTAAGTTCGTTTATGTTGGGAGTAACGTTCCATGTCATTGAGATTCTCATGATGGACTGCAAGTGTTCATCAGTGAGACAACTCCTGTGTGAGGTTTTGTCTTCATCACAGAAAACAGCTGCTCACACATGTATGTGCTACCAAACATGCCCAAGGCTCGAGCCGCATGTAGACGAAGCTGGGGCATCTCTTCAGTAAAGAATCGAGTGATAAATGTGCATGCCCAACTGTATCGTACTTTTACTTTAGTGTCCCATTACACTGCAACTCTATTATCTCCTTCTGCAAATTTACAGGGGCAGTTTCCACGTCTGTGACAAATGGGTTATGAAACAGCTCGACATTACATTTATGTGCTTCAAAGTCACTAAAGCGCCGTGCGATCTCTGCGCGAAGTAAGCTGAGTTTTTTCATCGAAGTGTGCATTGGGAAACACCATCGCGTTAACTTGGAAATAAGTGTACGCCGATCAAGACCTCGCCTGATATAATTTTACGGCGGGCCGGATGTGGCCCGCTGGCCTTGAGTTTGACACATGTGATATAAAGCCACGCATCCCCCTATTACTAAAATACTATTTAGGGACTACTTATTTCGAACTTTCAACTTTGGCACATACATATTTAATTAAAGCTTTCCCTGACCAATGGTTTAATAGCTTTGGCACACTGCAAACTCTTATGAATGAAACTCTGACGTAGTACCACGGCATAGCAATTATGCAAGTGACCGTGAATGGCTGCCCTTGACAACTTTTGCACGCGCCAAATTGTGATCATTTATAAAATGGACTCTACCGAGTTTTTAAACCTCGAATTAAAGCATATTTATTTAAATTACTTCTAGGTTCATTCTAAAAAAAACAAGTTCCGTATTTTCAGAAATAAATAATTAATTTTAATTATGAAAAACTCGTTCATTTGTTGTTTGCTATTTCTTCTTGTGGCGTTCAAAAGCCGGCGATTGGTCATGAGGATCGAGAGAACCAAGGTTAAGTAGCAAATTTGGCCGCCTTTTGTGCTCGAGGTTCCAGGGTTTGGCGTCATAAAAGAATCGATATAACCGAGAGGAAAATGCTAAGACAAAGAGGGAATAAGGCGGTTCCACTTCAAAAACGTCGACATAACAGGGTTGGCGAGTTAACTAAGGTCGACATAAGCGAATTTGACTGTATATGTAGTCATATGCATTTTTGAAGACAATTAAGATGTACAGAATATCTGTTTTTTAAAAACAGTTTGAAGGCAAGCTCCTTACAATTATTGAATAATTTGGGTGGATGTGAACTTAAGATTGTCAAGATAGAGGATTGCAGTTGGTTAATAGTTTTATTGTAGTTGTAGGAGGACAAAGTGAGAGAGCACAAAGCAAGCACAAACCAGTGTCAAGTAGGAAAGACAATGGTACAGTGTATGTGTATATAATAAGATGTAAGTAGAAAAAGTAAAAGTGAGGACGGAACAAATAAATGAAAGAGGAAAAATACCCAGAAAAGCCCCAAGACAAAATCGAAGTTAAATGTGGGGGCTGTTCATTTCAAAGTGCATATAAATAATAATAATAACTTTTATTGGCAACTCTACGTTGCTCAGAGAGAAGATTTCTCTAGTCAACATCTCTTGATCAACACCATTGTGATACCAAGTCATGCCCTTATCGATCTTATCAAAGCACATTTATTTCTATCATTTTAAAAACGTTTAGGATAACTATAAATCTATGACTGAAAAGGGCAGACCAGATGGGCTTGACATAATGCGAGAATGCCACACAGCAAACTGAACTGTCTAAACCACGCCTGCACAATTCAAAATGTAAGGCGGGCCGCAGTACTTTATGAAAAACTTGTGCGGGCCATAATATTTAAAATAAATAAATTTAAGTGTATTATCAAGTATGCAACAGATGTTATGAGTTTCTCCATATCTTACAAAAAGCCTACGGGCAATGTGTGTTTGTACTGTATTCATATTGGTGTGGAATGTTTTAGCTATCACATATAGGGGGCGTCCATTATTACGTCCACAATTTTAAAGCAATTTTTGAGCCCCGCCCCCCCTCCCCCACAGTCAACAACTGTGAAACTTTCAATGACGCCCCTCCCTAGTAATTATGTAAACTTTTCTATACCCCCGCCCCCTTAAAAAAAAATGAGTTATAATATAAATAAATATATATAAATACATTTTACTTTGTGCTGATCTATTTTAATAGGACACAATTGTAGGAAACACATTTTATTGCATCTTTAGCTTGTTATTCAACAAGTTCAAATGTTATACAACTAAAAATTATAGATTTATTTTAATTTACACTCATGCCATTTAAATTTGTTAAAATAATGTAATAACAAGTCTATTTTTAGGATAAACATTTGGATAGAGAACATGTGATTGTTGACTTCAACTAATCTAACCCCAATCCCCCTTTTCAACAATTGTCAAACATTTCCTACCCACTTTCCCTATTTTGTTGACATAATTAATGGACGACCCAATAACTGCTTATATCCCTGTTTGGCAGAATGTCGAAGAGCTGAAATTCAGTACTGCTACACAGCTTAGTCTCAAAATAACTTTGCAAAACATTCTAATTAGGTAGAGATCATCAATTTAAATGTTTTGTTTTAACATATGTTCAAATCTCAACCGAAAAAAAAGGACAGTGGTGTATTACTTCTTTTTGGCCATGGTTCAGTTATGGTTGATTAAAATTCCCTGCAAAAAGTTGGAACTTATTAATCCGTTTTCTTTTCAAAATTTCATCAGCATAAATCAGTTGATTTTGGATTTTTATAATCTTTGCATACAATGTGTAGAACTCTATTAGCCTTCATTGTTCGTGAACCAATATTCAAGTTACTAGTCTGTACATTTAAAAATATATTTTAAGCTGAAGCCCAAACTTTGAAATCCAAATTTATTTGCTTTTATAAAAAATTATAGTTCTCAGAATTGAAGAAGACTTTTTACCAGGACCAACCTTATCTATAAGAATTATATCTTTGTGGCCATCCATAAGACAAAGTAAATTGTCTGGACTGTCATAGTGGAGTACAGACTTGGTTTCACCACTGCCTAGCCACAGCACACCTTCTGTAATTGATCGCTGGAATCCTCCGCAATGAAGACATTGTGGTACTAAAATTAAGTCTTAAAAGAGAAAAAGCATTTTTTTACAAATCTAAGTGAAAATGTATTTATATATGAATAGATGAAGAATCAAGAATGATTAGGATTATATTGCCAATATATAAAAAATAAATTTAAAAAAATACAATATAGAATTTATTGGAAGTATGAAAATGCAAAATGATTTTTAAAACTTTCTCAAGAAAGGTAAATATCTCAATTTTAAGCCCCTTGGTGCTATACATGAAATAAACAGAGTTTCAAAATTGATTTGATTCATTATGATATAATTATTTAAAAAAATTGAGACATATTTTAGATCTTTATGCAACATTTAGGTACCTTTTATTTTTGCGGTCCCGTTAATTGCCTGTACCATGTAAACATCATCAGTGTTATATACATTAAGAAACTCTTTTAAGGAGACGCTTCTCAGTCTTTTTGGTTCCTCTTCTTTCTTTGATAATTCAACCTCCACTGTCAAATCACCATATTTTTTCCTGATAAATATTTTTTTTTCTTTTGGTTACATGAACCATTTAATTTCAAGTGCAGTCAGAAAATGCCCGGTGGGTCTCATTTTCTACAACATTTGGCAGCCTTTAAACAATAGGCCTACAGACAGCCCTACACCATTCTCATAGCTTTGTAATGATTTATATAATAGGCGTCTCCCCCCCCCCCAAAAAAAAAACAAACTTTTTTACTTGAGTTCTCACATCACCCATGACAGCCTTTTTTTTTCTCTCATTCAGTACTATCTTTTAGCACTATTAATATCAACAATGTTTAATTGGGGGGTAGAGGGGGGGGGGGGGGGTTTTGAAATCCCCAAAAAAAAAAACAAACTTTTTTACTTGAGTTCTCACATCACCCATGACAGCCTTTTTTTTTCTCTCATTCAGTACTATCTGTTAGCACTATTAATATCAACAATGTTTAATTGGGGGGTAGAGGGGGGGGGAGGCGGTTTTGAAAAGGAAGCAGGAAACACCAGAAGCAAAATATTCTGTATTCTATGGAGTGAATTTTTAAGGAAGTGAAATAAGATAATAACATTGCTTAATAGTGGTCATGGTCAGCTATGTCAACATTACAACATTAACCTTTTTCTTTTATTCATCCTAATGTTTATTTTGATTTTAAAATTTTTATATTTACTATAAATGCATGGCAATAATAACAGAATAATATAGTTAATAGCTTTAAATATAAACTGTGGAAACTAACCTTAAAAACTCATCAGTCCATTCTGTTAGCCCTGGATGGTTAACACTTTGAAGTGCAGATTTCATCCATAAAGGTTTACTGGCTTTAACAAAATGAGCATAGAAGACAGATGGATTGGAAAATTTGCCTATCACTGTAACACCTCGCCCCTGCCTGTGGGATCCCAATTTTTTAAACTGACCCTCTGTACCTGCATAATTTGATGACATTTGCAACAGACATAGCAGCACTGTAAATGTTATTGAGGAAAAATCCATTGTCTTCATTTAAATGTTTTTGTTTGTATTGCAACTGTGTAATTCAAAGTACTGGTATCATGACAAAATCATGAACAATCTATAGTGAATAAAGAAACACAAAAATATTAACATAAATTCTAACATAAAAGTCGATGTTTTGTTTGTTTACATATGCCTATGCCAAATTACAATATTTCAACAAAATTACAGAAGCTAGATAAAAAAAATATTCGTATTAGCTGGAAATTTTTATTGCACAATCTGGCAGACTCACTGTTGGAGCACAATCTTTAGAGAGCTAACATAACACTCACACACAAAGAAAGCACACAGTAAGGAAAAGCAGAAGTGCCTCTAATTCCACTAGGTCCCCAAAACATGTGTGTCCTACATGCGGAAAACTTTCTAGGCAAAAATAAGACTGGCAAGCCATCTCCATACTTACAATCAAATATAGCCTTGGCTATCTTTGCATGCAAAGGACAAACAACACAGTCAGAACTAAGGCAACAGTAAGCCCCAACTTAAATTTAAGAACTTACCTTTCTCATATAAGTTAGCCTACATAGAGAAATTGTGTCAAGCTACTAAACATAAGAAAATATTCAATTTTATCTTGAACTAATTTGTCCTAAGTCTAAAGTATTGTTCATACTTATGTTAAGTGAACTAGGCCTACTGTAGACCTACAGAATTATATTCTATCCAACTATAACTATTATCATAGTGTCAAAGCAAATGATTACAAAATTTAGTTGGAACATGGGTAGGCATAACATTTTATAATTGTCTATCACTGTTTTTACTTCTGTATGTACCAAGAGAACAAAATTAAAATTTGGCCCCTTTTAAAATTAAAAAGGATTATTTTATTGCATTGCCATATGAGTTGGGGATTTAACAAAAATTAGATTTGATGTTGAATTTTAAATTTGATTGTAAATTTAAATTCAGTATTAATTACAGAGTGGTTATTCACAGTTGGCTGGGAATAATAATTGCTAGCGGTAGTAAACTATATATTGGCCGCGAATAATGCTGAGTGTTATGCACATGACACATTTGGCTGGGAAGACAATTGATGCCTACAGCATACTTATAAAAATTACAATAAATAATATAAAATTGATAGGCAATCATAGGAATGCGGGTCCAAATTCAAAACACTAGTAAAATGAATTGAATGAGCAGTTATTTTGTCAGTTAAATAACATTTTGCGAAGAACATTGTCGAATATGATAATTGTCACTCAACAGCATTGTCAGCAAACATGTTCTTTGTGGAAAGCACTCATGTAGCTTGGAAACAGGCCACGGCGTGTTCCACCTTGAACTTGAAACCCATTGCGAACATCATAAAAGTTATAATTTACAATTGTCTGGTATCACAACTTTCAATATTTTCAAAGAGCATGACATACTTGCATCACTTTGTAAAGCCAATAGAATATCATCATAACGATTTTCTGTGTGCTTAGCCCACAGTTGCAAAAAATGAGCCTGTGCATACACTACATGTTGCAATGCACAGATGGAATTTCCATCAGGAGACTCAGCACTTCAGACTAAATTTAAAGTATTAAAGACATGGACTTTGACAGTTTTTAGATGGTGATCAGCAAGCCAGACTAACTGTAACTGAAGCATTCTGTCATACAGTGCCTTTGTAGTGTGTTGTAAGGTTGCAGAATGTTCCTTTTAAAAATTGTGAACTATATGAATATTTAAAATATTTTTTATATTGCTTCATTTATTTAACACATTTATGTAGAGATTAAATCATAACTTTGATCAATTTCACTGAATTAATTGATGCATATGTATTTTTAATTATTGTAATTTTTTAATAATTAGTGAAAAATTTTTATTAACAAATTTTTAAAAGAAATACCATAAAGTACCTGTGAATTTCACAAATGCTTGCTTTTTCCAATTTGAATTGAATCTCAAATGAACATACTAGAAAAATGAAATACGCTCTTCTAGGTAAGGCAATAATTGATTTTCAACATAAGATAAGCTCATCATTCACAGAAGCCTTCTAAACAAGCTGTGCAAAAATTAGCTTTTAAAAATATGAAGACAGGTACTCTAATTTGCTATATTCAAATACATACACAGGACCAATCTACTTAAAATAGGGATTGATTTTTAAGGTGGAATTTAATATGCTTCATCAAAATGCAGCAATGGTTGTCACAATTTTCTTTTGTGACAACAAGTGATAAAACAATTAAAAAAAACTTTTTTAATGCAATAAACTGAATCTGAATTTAATCATTTTAGTTTCTTCCATAACAAAATCTGCAATACCAACATCAATTAATTTTCTGTTCTTTGAGATTTAATTTTAATTAAACTTTAACAAATATGGAATTATGGTAGTGCAACTTCTACTAACACCCGTGGTTGTCCCTTTTAAATGAATGAACTTTAATTTTCCTTCCTTAGAGTGAGTAATTTAGAAAATCTATTTAAAAAGGTTAAATTTAAATAAAATTAATTCAGCTTCTGGGTTATTAATGTGATAAACAAAATTGGAAACATGTATGTGAGGAATTACCATGTTATTATGAATTAACGCTGCTCAAAATATTTACAACTGGCTATTTTGAAAGGATTTTTGCAACTGCCAATGGCATTTTGTAGCTATAATTTTAGCCTGAGTTTCAATAAGATTTTTAATAATGTTAGAATAAAACCATAATTTATATAACATTAAACTGACAAACTACAGCAGATAGCTTAAAAATAAATTTATTTGGAATGCAAAGCCATATCCAATGTACAACTATTGGAACAAATGAAATATCTACACTTAATATTATAACAAAATAATTAAAAACTTTGTGTATAGACTATTTAAAATAAAAAACCCAAGTAAATGAGCACACTAAAAAAAACATAAACATTTTGTTCCTAAAATATGCTACTCTGAAAAATACCAAATTTGCTTTAAAGCAAGCAAAACTTACAAGAGATTCTGTTTTAATAATAATAATAATAATAATAAGAGGTCTTATATAGCGCAGTACCCCAGCCTAGGGCTGGGCTCACCGCGCTGTACATACAAATTTTTATCAAAAGAAACATGATCATGACATTAAAATAAAATACATTTATGAAATAAAGAACAGCAATGTATATTCACCCACCCCACCACATAAATTTTACAAGGCAAACCATGGACGGCAGCCAGCAAGATCGTTTGTCGGTCAGAGGAGGGGAATCAGTCAGGGTAGTATAATTTAAAAAGATATGTTTTGAGTGCAGTTTTGAGGGCCTGGGTGGTTGGTATATTGTGTATGTGTAGTGGAAAGGAACTCCATTGTTTGGGGGCACAGAAAGAGAAAGATCATTCACCATATGTTTTAGTGTGTGTCTTGGGAACGGACAGAATACGCGTGTCTGCACAAACATCACAATTTAGCTATTCACTTTCATGAATTAATATGGTCATTTAAACAGAAAAGAAGCCAAACTGCTTATAAACAGAGTCATCATATAGTCATATTAGGATAACAATTTTTAATATAGGTTCATCAAACTTAAGCAATACTCCTGTAATGAACCCATGAAAATATTAATAATTTAATAAATGCAAAAGTCAAGCAAATAAACAGAGTCATCATATAGTCATATTAGGATAACAATTTTTAATATAGGTTCATCAAACTTAAGCAATACTCCTGTAATGAACCCATGAAAATATTAATAATTTAATAAATGCAAAAGTCAAGCAAAAATTTCATACAACCTGTTATTATGATTCTTTTGATGTTTCTACAAAATGTTTAGAACTGAAAATATGCAGATACAAAGAACTTGTCACATTCACAATCATTCAACAATCCTGATATGATTTAATAGTTTATAACATCATAACTCTGTTTTAGGTTTTAATCTTTGCTTGCTTTGGTTCTCATTAAGCCCAGAGGAAGACTTGGGAATTTTCTCATTAATTTCCCCATCATCCGATTTCAGGACCATATTTACTGGTGTGTCATCATTCTGTGTTGTTGATGAGTCAAACATAGGGTCATCAGGTAGGGGTTGGTATGCTCTGCCCGAGTCATCAGCCATCACATCTCCATCAACTATGATGGGTTCAATAATGTTATCATCACCAGTTTCAGCAATGAAATTTAAAGTGGAGGTAATGGGATCGTACAGAATGTTTTCTTCTGCATTAACTTCAACTGGGTAGCCATCACATCTCCATCAACTATGATGGGTTCAATAATGTTATCATCACCAGTTTCAGCAATGAAATTTAAAGTGGAGGTAATGGGATCGTACAGAATGTTTTCTTCTGCATTAACTTCAACTGGGTTCCCAGGGAGTTTAAAAATGTCAGGGAAGTTTAGAATAGCTTTATCAATGTTGAACCCGTAGAGCTCACTCCAGGATAACACTGAATCTTTGTACTTATCAATGGCATCAAAAAACTGAAAATAAAATGAAATACAGCTTGATTCCAGTGGCAAACAGGGGGCGGGGTAGGGTGCAGCAAAGAGTGCAAACTCTAAGCTGGCACTTTGGCAATTTTTTTTGTGTGAAACACTAGGCCTTTCTGCGTAATCATGATTTTTTTAAAAATCATTGTCCTCTCTTGATTTGCTAAAATTCAACTATTGACATGAAATTAAGTGAATTAAAACGTAACAGTAACAGCAATTTGTCATTTGTATTCCATTAGGCTACTCCAAGTAACATCTAAGGCAGCACTCTGTTCTGGGGAAACCCCCTTTGGGTGGCACCTTTTTCTTGTGTTTAACTTAGATATATTATAAAAATGAATTAAGCAATATCTGTTAAATCTGTTTGATGGTGACCCCTGTTAGGGTGTCACCCAGTGCGGTCCACACAAATTGATTTTTTGTTTTGTTGTTTTACAGAATTGAGCCTACCACTCCCACTTCAAAATGACCCATATTTAATTCATTTTAAAAGTTCCATGTGACAAAAAACCGTTTATATTTATTATTATGTACTTCAAACAGAGACAACTATACCTTAGAGCAGTGCTTCCCAACCTTTTTGAGCCATGTCCCAACTAAGCCTTTCTAAAATTCTTATGCCCCTAATGCTTTAGGAATGAACAGGATTTACGGAGAAATTTTAAGGAAACATGGCAAGTAAATTTTGAAAACATATAATAGAGAACTGTAATTCGAGTGAAAAAAAAGAAAGATTTTCTCAAATATTTTAATTATCTATCATTTCATTTATTACTCATTTTTCAAAGCAGCCATTTCTTTGCCCATCATATATGGAGCACCATCTGCAGCACAAGATATTATATTTTATTTTTTATTGTTATATTATTGACATCTAAGTAATTTTTTTAGCTCATTATCTCTACCTTTGGCAGTAGTGGTGCTTTTTAATGATTTACAAAACAATATTTCTTAAGTTATCAGTACGGCCTCACTGTCTCTCAAAGTTGATTTATCCATTTGCACCGACAATTTTTTTGTTTTCATCTTTTTAACAAGTTGTATTTCAAAATCTTCACTCATTTAATTTCATCTATCTTTTTTTTGCTAACAGTATTGTTCCTGAGTGGCATAGCTTTCACGTTTTTGTCATCTTTTCCCAAAACAATTTTAAAAAATGCTGATTTTGATTAAATTATCTACTATAGAATGATTTTACCCAGATTTAGCTATGAGTAAATAAATTTCATAATTAGCCTCAAGAGTATGATTGACAGTTGCAGTATGAACAGTAAACAAAGACTTTAAGGTTGATCTTTTTCCAAAATTTTTATTTAACGTTTGAAAGTAATTTAAATCTGAAATAAAATGACAGCTATGTTTTGCCTTCACATGCCCCAAGAAGACTGGTTTTCAAAGTGTAGACTGCTCATTTTCAAATTGCCCCCCTGTGAGGCGTGGGCCCCACGTTGGGAAACACTGCCTTAGAATGTTATATTACTTACCTGTGCTCTTCTTTCTTCTGTGCTGCCTTCCAAAGTAGACACAAAATAATGTTTTGTAAATAACTGATTTGTATCCAGCTGATCCAGTAAAGTAGATCTGTCAAAAGACAATCATTCTTTAATGTCTAAATTATGTTTTTGTTTATAAAAGATAATTGTTGAAATGGGAGTTGAATATTTTGGGCAGGGTTGATGAAAAAGGTTCAGTCAAGGATACTACTTCAAAATGTATACAATAAAATAGAAATAAATTGACCAGGGCAGTGATTGTTTTTGAAAAATAATTTTTGGACAATGTCATTGAAATTATTTATAATCAAACTTAAGCACTGTCCACCTTAATTATTTTATAAATTCTGAATCTATTAAATAAATAATCTCGCAACACTTTTACACTAAATTATTTGTTTTAAATTGAAATACCTGTAGTACTCGTTGGGAGAAGTAAAGCCGAACGTTGAAATAGGCTCCAATGGTTTGTAATAGTCTTGATTAGTAGAACAATTTGATGAATCGAACCAATGAAGATGATCAAACCAGATATTTATGGCCATGTGCCGTTTGCCACCGGAGTTTACTTGATGATACCATCTAAAGAGTGAAAATGAAGTTATTACATGAGAACATCTCCACTTACTGATAGTTATGTTATGAGAGAGGGAAAAAAAACAACAAAAAAAGAAAAAGGTAAGTACTTAAATTGACAACATATAAAACTAAAGTTCATGAGTCAGTGTTGAAACCTCAATACTATTACTTAAGTCCTGGAATACGTTTAAGCTTCAAAATAAACTTTACAATTAAAATGAGAATAAAAGTTTGGCCAAACTAAGGACAGGGCTGAAAATCTCCACCAACCTTCTAGGTATGAAGATGCAGTCTCCTTTGACCAGTTTAACATGATAGAATTCAATATCTTGTAATCTTGGAAATCTTTTGAAGTCCACTTCATCCACATCCACCAAGCTGTATCCACCACTGCTGACAAACCCATCAGCTTCAACACTGTCCCTGAAAGTCTAAAAATTAGTAATTGAAAATGATTATTATTTAGTAGTCATTCATCTAGGGTGTTGTTTATAATAAAAAGTATTGAGGGACTGAAAACTTAACAAAGTGTGATTGGTGAACTTTGGTAAACCAGCTACAATAGGTTGGAAAATACCATCAAGGAATTCAGAAATATGCTCAAGAGAAAACTGAGACTATAGGCCTGCCTGTTGGACAAGAGAAAACTGAGACTATAGGCCTGCCTGTTGGACAAGAGAAAACTGAGACTATAGGTCTGCCTGTTTTGTGTATTTTGGGAATTAGGTCAAGGTTTTTTTCCTTTTCCCGTCACAATGCAGTCTTTGCAGGATGAAATCACAAGGCATGGGATTTTTTATTTAGGAGGATAAGCTGGTTCCCTGGACAGAAAATATTCTCTCTCCATGAACCTGGGTAACCCAAGGGAACCCGTTAGGATGATACCAGCTTCGTACCATAATATTCATTGTGTCAATGTTATCTGCCTACGGGACTCCATCTCTGGATTCGAGTCCAGAGTTTGACTTCTATTAGATGAGTTCCCATCCAAGGTTAACGAGTCCGATCCCCCCAGGGTGCTGGGGATGTTGTTGTTAGACTTTGGTGGGAATTGAACAGCAGAGCACCATCTTTTTGGATAGACCACTCAGCATTTTAGGTTTACCGAAGTCAATATCAAAGATGTGGGGAGAAGATGCAAATTTAGATAGTGTAGAATCTGCAATTAAATCTTCAGTAATTTTCTTAACAAAATCGTAGAATTTTTTATATATTTTTTTTATAGGGTCACTGATTCTTCTCTGATAAAATTAAATTAGTTATGCCTCTTTATTATATAGATTTTTTTCTGACCCAACACTTTATCAGCGGGTTTATGACAGTCTCATCAATCTGGCTGCATGGTTTTGAAAATGCCCTCAACTCTTTTTTTGAGAGGTTAGAGTGGCAAAGTGGAGGGAGATATAGTTTCCGAATATCATGTTCAGTTTTGCTCATTTATAGGTATAAGGCTTTTGAATTGTTTCAATGGAGGTGTTCGATTAATTGCGTTCCGTCTTGGAACGGAAACATATTGTCATCTGGAGGGGTTGCTGTTTTTACCAACGAAATGGTATGGGCACAAAAGAAACAATGTGAGTCTGTTAGCAGCTGATAGCGGTCGAAGGATGGTTTAAAGGGGGGGGGGGTGACTTGTAGAAGACATCTTGGGTCATTGGAAAGTACGAGATCAGGGGGGACACATACAACCAAATTTTACCTGTAATAGGTCCTTTACATGTTGGTTTAATTTTTGGCTTTAGATTATCAAATTTTTTCTTCTTATTTGTAGTAAGGAAATTATTCATATAACCGGTTGAGCTGGTGGGTGATTACTCTAATAAGGATAAATAGCAGCAGAAATACGATCTTCAAGTGTATGAATGGAAGCAATGAGGTTAGAGATAAAATGTTTATGACTATTAATGAGAATGTGCATGTGTTAAAATACCAGCTTTCTATCAAGAGAAAACTTATGTCTATTAGGTTTATTTTTGTTACTAGAGTTAATAGAACCTGTTGCAGGGTTAAAATTACTACTGAAACCTTTTGGTATAAGAATATAAGATAAGATAAGATAGATAAGGTTATTTAATTGATCCAAATAAATGGAAATGTTTTTTGATTGCATTATATATCTTCAGCACATAAATAAAACAATTTGAACACAAGACATTTATAATAAATGATCTCAAACAGCCATTCAGTGAGTTCTCTTAGCCATATCAGGGACTTATTAGTTCTCATGAAGATGTGTGACTTCAGAGGGAGCATGCCGGTAAATTTGTACAGATTGGGGAACAAAAGAATTTTATATCTTTCAGTGCTCGCCTTAATGGAAAGAATTCATCCCGAACGACCTGATCCAAAGTATTTGTGATGAAGAGGGTGGGATGTATCATCCAAAATATGTTTAGTTTTACAAAAACATCTTTCTTCAAATAGTTCTTCAAGTGAAGGATGTTTATTTTTTGTTATGTTCCTAGATTTCTTGCTTAATCAGTTTATGCTGTGTTTAGTATCAGACGTTGAATTCCCACACCAGCAGGTAATACTGAAATTAAGTAGGCTTCCAATTGTTGCACTGTAGAATAAGTTAACGACTTGCCTGTTTACCTAGAAATTGTAGTTTTTTAAGATAAAACAGTCTTTGGTTGAATTTCTTATACAGCATTTGGCCGTGCTCATGCCATGTTAGCTTAGTATTAATGGTGACACCTAAGTACTTGAATGCCTCCACTTTCTCTACACTCTGATTTTTTATGTTGAGATCTGTAATCTGGTGTTTCCCACTCCTGAAATCAACAACCATTTCCTTTGTTTTTGAGACATTCAGCTGGAGAAAATTTTCATTGCACCAATTGATAAAGCTTGTAACTAAATTGCGGTATAGGCCTTCTCCTTCAGATATTAAGCCAACAATGATGGTATCATCAGCAAATTTTAAGATTGGAACAGTGTTGCTTGAGCTTTGAATATCATTGGTATATATGGTATACAGTACAAGAGAGAGAACGCAGCTTCGTGGTGCCCCTGTGCTTATTTCTCTGGTTAGGGATAATTGGTTATTTACTTTGACATATTGTGGTCGATTTGCTAAAAAGTTCAGTTTCCAAGCCTGCATATTTAAATTGACACCTAACGAGGAAAGTTTCTTTATCATGACGTTTGGTTGGATAGTGTTAAAAGCTGATGAGAAGTCTAAGAAAAGCACTCTTAGCATATGTTTTGGGACTTTCTAGGTGATGATAAAGCCTCTCCAACAATAGTAAGGTTGCATCCTCTGTACTTCTGGCAGGTTTGTAAGCAAATTGGTGGGGGTCAAGTTTTTGCTCTACTTTATTCAGAATTATTTTCTCAAAACATTTCATTACTATAGAGATAAGTGCTACAGGTCGTAAGTCGTTGTTGCATGTTAGCTTACATAAGATTTATTAAATATGTAACAAAAAATGTAGACACATGCATTTTTGAAGACAATTAAGATGTACAGAATATCTGTTTTTTAAAAACAGTTTGAAGGCAAGCTCCTAACAATTATTCAATAATTTGGGTGGATGTGAACTTAAGATTGTCAAGATAGAGGATTGCAGTTAGTTAATAGTTGTTGTGTAGGAAGACTAAGTGAGAGGGCAAAAAGCAAGTACAAACCAATGTCAAGAAGAAAGACATTGGTACAGTGTATATGTTTTTAATAAAGATGTAAGTAGAAAAAGTAAAAGTGAGGACGGAACAAATAAATGAAAGAAGAAAAATACCCAGAAAAGCCTCAAGATAAAATCCAAGTTAAATGTGGGGAATGCTCATTTCAAACTGCATATACATAATAATAATAAACTAAATAAATTAAAGACACAAAATAACAGTTGCTTTTATTAGCAACTCTACAGTGCTCAGAGAGAAGATTTTTCTAGTCAACATCTCTTGGTCAACACTATTG
Organism: Lymnaea stagnalis; assembly: GCA_964033795.1. Classification (NCBI taxonomy): domain Eukaryota; kingdom Metazoa; phylum Mollusca; class Gastropoda; family Lymnaeidae; genus Lymnaea; species Lymnaea stagnalis. The sequence continues at coordinate 4,597,423 of CAXITT010000001.1, read as the reverse complement.
TGATACCAAGTCATGCCCTTATCGATCTCATCACAGCACATTTATTTCTATCATTTTAAAAACGTTTAGGATAACTACAAATCTATGATTTAAAACTGAAAAGGGCAGACCAGGTGGGCTTGACATAATGCGAGAATGCCACACAGCAGACAGCCTAAACCCTTAATTTAAGGTAAAGTATTAAGTAAAAATGCTCTGATGGTGGCCAGAAAAAAAATTATTAAGAGACTTCCCAAGACAGTCACTAAAATCCATGGACATCCCTGAACTCATGGAAAACATTAGATTGCACAAGCTGATGAGGCCGATTCAGTGTTGGAGCACAATCTTCAGAGTAAAAACATAATGCTAATGTACAAAAGAAAGCACAAGCAAGGAAAAGCAGAATAGCACCCAATACCACTAAGACCCCCAAAACACTTGTGACCTACAAGTGGGAAAGCTTTCCGGGCACATATAGGACTCAAAAGCCTCCTATGTACTCACAATCAAATGTATCATTATTCATCTTCACAAGTAAAAGACGAATAAAATAAATTTAAATGTATGGTATGTAACAGATGTTATCATTTTCACTATTTCTTACTAACAGTCTAAGGACAATGTGTATGTATTTATATTGGTACGGAATGGTTCAGCTATCACATATAATTGCTTATATCCCTGTTTGGCAGAATGTCGCAGAGCTGAAATTTGGTACTGCTACAAAGCTTAGTCTCAACATAACTTTGCAAACCATTCTAATTAGGTAGAGATCCTAGATTTAAATGTTTTGATTTTAGATATGTTCAAATCTGAACCGAAAAAAAGGATTGTGATAAATAACTTCTTTTTGACCACTGTTCAGTTATGGTTGATAAAAATTCACTGCTTTTCAGCTTAATAAATGAAACAATTTGGAACTTATTAACATTTTTTCTTTTTAAAATGTTGTGTAGAAAGAGGTGAGAGGACAAAAAGCAAGTACAATCTGGACGAATTAAACAGCAAGCTCCCCCTGAAGTCACAAATCTTTATAATACCTAATAAGTCCCTGATATGGCCAAGAAAAATCACTGAACGGCTGCTAGTGAAAAAATTTATTACAAATGTTTTGTGTTCAAATTGTTTTATATATGTGCTGAAAATTTACAATTTAATAATAAAACATTTCCATTTATTTGGATCAATTAAAGAATCTTATCTTATCTTATGATAAATCAGTTGATTTTCAATTTTTAAAATCTTTTCATACAATGTGTAGAACTCTATTAGCCTTCATTGTTAGTGAACCAATATTCAAGTTACTAGTCTGTACGTTTAAAAATATATTTTAAGCTGAAGCCCAAACTTTGAAATCCAAATTTATTTGCTTTTATAAAAAATTATAGTTCTCAGAATTGAAGAAGACTTTTAACCAGGGCCAACCTTATCTATAAGAATTATATCTTTGTGGCCATCCATAAGACAAAGTAAATTGTCTAGATCGTCATAGTGGAGTACAGACTTGGTTTCCCCACTGCCTAGCCACAGCACACCTTCTGTAATTGATCGCTGGAATCCTCCGCAATGAAGACATTGTGGTACTAAAATTAAGTCTTCAAAGAGAAAAAGCATTTTTTTTACAAATCTAAGTGAAAATGTATTTAAATATGCATTGATCAAGAATGATTAGGATTTTATTGCCAACTCACTTAATAAAAAACAAGTACAACCCAATTTATTGGAAGTAAGAAAATGCAAAATGATTTTAAAAACTTTCTCAAGTAAGGTATTCTTTTTGAAATACTTGAATGTTAAGCCCCTTTGTGTTGTTAACTCCACATGAAATAAACAAAGTTTTAAAATTGATTAACAATAATTATTAACAAAAATTGGGAAACATTTTATATCTTTATGCAACATTTAGGTACCTTTCATTTTTGCTGCTCCATTAATTGTCTGTATCATGTAAACATCATCAGTGTAATATATATTAAGAAACTCTTTTAAGGACACGCTTGTGGCTCTTTTTGATCTATCTTCTTTCTTTGATAATTCAACCTTCACTGTCAAATCACCATATTTTGTCCTGAGAGATAATTTTTCTTTTAGTTACATGAATCATTTAAATTAAAGTGCAGTCAAAAAATACCCGTTGGGTCCAAGTGTTCAAAAAAAAAAAACCCGGTGGGTCCAAGTGTTCAAAAAAAAAAAAAAAAGTTGGGTCCATGTGTTAAAAAAAAAAAAAAGATTTCTTCTATATATTAAGGGCCTACGATCAATTTATTGATCATTCTGGCTCTTACGCATGTAGAGGGGATTTGCAATGTTTCTGTGCCTGGTGTCGAAGAGGATATTTCACTGGATGGAAGGGCTACTCAGTGAGGGTATCATGAACTTGGGGTTGGAAGGCCTGAGGCAATAGATGCAAATGTTTCAAGTGTGGTCGCCTCAACTGCTCCTTTTGGGACCTTGTTCCAGACACTGATTGTCTTTGGCAGAAATTAAGTTTTGTAGGAAGACAAAGTGAGAGGGCACAAAGCAAGTACAAACAAATGTCAATATTGGCCAGCCTTTAACCAATAGGCCTACAGACAAAGGCTCTTTACTGATTAATATAATAGGTGCCTCCCCCTTAAGAACTTTTTTACCCGAGTTCACAAGTCACGCATGACAGCTTTTTTAAAATCTCAGTACTATTAATATACAAATGCTGAGTTGGGGGAGAGCGGTTTCTTCTTCTATATATTAAGGGCCCACTATCAATTTATTGATCATTTTGGCTCATATGCATTTAGAGGGGATTTGCAATGTTTCTGTGCCTGGTGTTGATGAGGACATTTCAATGATTTCCAGTGCCACTTTGTGAGGGAATCATGCACTGGGTGTTGGAAGGCTTGAGGCAATGGACACAAATGAGTCTAGTGTTGTCGCTTCAATTGTTCCTTTTGAAAGCTTGTTCCAGTCCCTGATTGTCTTGGGCAGGATTGAGCAGCTCCTATACTGGCTTCTTGCTGGTATGAGCCTGAATTGCCTGTCATGGCCTCGTCACTGTCTATGGGGGAGAGGGACGAGTTTCTGTTTAATACTGGAACAGTGGACCAGCCCATTATTTATCTTGTACATAATGGGGACCCTGGATTGTCGTCGTCGTTCCTCCAATGGTGACCAGCCTAGTGTTTCCAGCATGCTGCCAACACTAAGAGGTATTCCTAAAGCGGTTCAGGACAAAGCGTGCTGCCTGTCGCTGGACCGCCTCCAACCTGTCAATGCTCTTCTGGGTAAATGGGTCCCAGACTTAAGATGCATGATCTAAAACCCGACGGACAAAGGCTTTATATGCTCTTTCTTTCACACAGGAGTTTCAAAAAGGAAGCATGACATATCAGAAAAAAAATTTATATAAAAGAATTCTGAATTATATAAATAATTTTTAAGGAAGTGAATTAAAATAATAAGATTGCTTAATAGTGGTTATGGTCAGACATGTTATCATTAACCTTTTTATTTTATTCATCCTTAATTTTATCTAATTTGATATTTAATAAATGTGTACTCATACTATAAATACATGGCAATTATAACTGAATAATATAGTTTATAGCTTTAAATATAAACTGTGGAAACTAACCTTAAAAACTCATCAGTCCATTCTGTTAGTCCTGGATGGTTAACACTTTGAAGTGCAGATTTCATCCATAAAGGTTTACTGGCTTTAACAAAATGAGCATAGAAAACAGATGGATTGGAAAATTTGCCTATCACTGTAACACCTCGCCCCTGCCTGTGGGATCCCAATTTTTTAAACTGACCCTCTGTACCTGCATAATTTGATGACATTTGCAACAGACATAGCAGCACTGTAAATGTTATTGAGGAAAAATCCATTGTCTTCATTTAAATGTTTTTGTTTGCATTGCAACTGTGTAGATTCAAAGTACTGGTATCATGACAAAATCATGAACAATCTATAGGTTGAATAAAGAAACACAAAAATATTAACATAAATCCTAACATAAAACTCGATGTTTTGTTTGTTTACATATGCCTATGCCAAATTACAATATTTCAACAAAATTACTGAAGCTAGATAAAAAAAAGTTATTGTTTTTAGCTAGGATTTTTAATCTGAACCAAGTGAATTCACACAAATACTTTAAGCTTAAAGGGGCAAGAGCCTATGGCAACTGTGTCATTTTGTGAATGATGCAACAAATGTTGCTGTTGTAACAAAACTATGATAAAAATTAAAAAATAAATAAATATAAAACTCTTTTCTCAGCCAACATTGCAACAATAAGGATAAGACATAAAATTGTTGACCGCATCCACACGATATTACTAAAATTGAAAAAAAAAGACAAGCGAGATGGTCAGGACATGTTACGAGAATGACAGACAGCAAATTGCCTAAAGAATTAATGTGCTGTGAAATTTCCACAAAAGAAACCCTCAGCTTGAGGGCAGAAAAAACACTTAAACACTGTCTAAAGACTACACTCTAATCCATGGACATCGAACTAAATTCATGCGAAATGATTGCTTTGGGTTGCATAAGCTGGCAGACTCACAGTTGGAGCACAACATAACACTTACACAAAAAGAAAGCAGACAGAAATGAAAAGCAGAAGTGCTTCTAATTCCACTAGGTCCCCAAAACATGTGTGTCCTACATGCGGAAAACTTTCTAGGCAAAAATAAGACTGGCAAGCCATCTCCATACTTCCAATCGAATATAGCCTTGGCTACATTTGCATGCAACGGACAAACAACAACACAGTCAGAACTAAGGCAACAGTAAGCCCCAACTTAAATTTAAGAACTTACCTTTCTCATATAAGTTAGCCTACATAGAGAAATTGTGTCAAGCAACAAAACATAAGAAAATATACAATTTTATCTTGAACTGATTTGTGCTAAGTTTAAAGTATTGTTCATGCTTATGTTAAGTGAACTAGGCCTACTGTAGACCTACACTACAGAATTATAGTCAATCCAACTATAACTATTATCATAGTGTCAAAGAAAATGATTACAAAATTTAGTTGGAATATGGGTAGGCCTAACATTTTATAATTGTCTAGCACTGTTTTTACTTCTGTATGTACCAAGAGAACAAAAATAAAATTAGGGCCCTTTTAAAACTATAAAGGATTATTTTATTGCATTGCCATATGACTTTGGGGATTTAAAAAAAAATAGATTTGAAGTTGAATTTTAAATAAGATTGTAATTTTAAATTCAGTATTAATTACGAAGTTGTAATTCACAGTTGGCTGGGAATAATAATTGCTAGCGGTTAGTAAACTATTTATGGGCAAGGAATAATGCTGAGTGTTGTACACAGGAAACATTAGGTTGGGAATAAAATAGGTGCCTACAGCATACTTATAAAAATTACAATAAATAATATAAAATTGATAGGTAATCATACAAATGCCAGGCCCAAATTCAAAACACTAGTAAAGTGCTTTGAATGAGCAGTTACTTTGTCAGTTATAGGCCTATATCGTTTGGCCAAGAACGTTATATAAAAAAAACAATGCAATATTCAAAACAAAATTATCATCTCAATATTTGATCGGTGACATCACTCAACAGCTTCAAGCATTGTCAGCAAACATGTTCTTTGTGAATAACACCCAAGTAGCTTGGAAACAGGCCATGGCGTGTTCCACCTTGTTGAACTTGAAACCAATTGCGAACATCATAAAAGTTATAATTTACAATGGTGTGGTATCGGAATTTACAATGGTGTGGTATCGGAACTTTCAATGCTCTCGAAGAGCAAGACACACTTGTATCACTTCCTAAACCAATTAATCATCATGACGATTTTCTATATGCTAAGCCCACAGTTACAACATTATTTGCAATATGAAATTGAATTGGTGCTTGCAGTCCGCCGGCCATGGTATTTTTAAGTTTTATATTTTTATTATTACAATACAAGCAATAAGTGAATAATCTGCACTGCAAGAAAACTTAATTATTTAGAATCATAATCTTAGATGTAAATGATTACATCAACATAATCTGGGCCATCTGGTACTTTCTAACTAAAAGCACAGTATTTGACATTTTGCGTTTTGTAGCCAGTGTTTGGAGGATAGCCAATTGATACATTCACCTCACTAGTCCTAATTAATAAATAGTCAATTAAATATTTAGCGGCCACATGGTGTCCACACTCATACTGTACAGTCATAATTATGATAATAATTGACATTTATTTCATGAATGCTTCAATCATTGCTTCTTCATTCATATTCATGGTAAAGAATCTTTTTATTTTTTGCTCTTAATCTTGACTTTGACTCCACAAGCCCGCTAATAAAGAGTCAAACACTCAAACTCATTAAATTTTATGTTAAAAATAAAAAGATAAGTTATCACTAGATAACTGGTTACTGAACAGGAATAGCCTGATGAGCATGATTCTATAATGTAAATGTATGTACAGTATGTATGAGTATGATATTGAAATCTGACAGGGAATTGAAATGAATGCAGGCGTTCATGACTTGAAACAAGTCAAGTACATCTAGTAAAAGTATCAGACTCAGAACGGTATGCTACAAATAAAAAAAATGAAACGGTTAAACTAAGGTAAGGTATTATGGGTACTGTAAAGGTTTTACTCAAGTTACCAATACTACCATTCTTAATGGATTTCAGGTGAAGTTGTAAAATGCATGGCACGTTTTCTGTATTTCTTTTCACTTTTCAAGTTTTGTAAATAGCAAAGGGACAGAACTCTCAAAGAATGCCGCTGGAAGGGGTGTAGAAACGTTTTTCTGGCAACTGGGCCTTGTATCGATTTTCACACAGGCTGCGGACATAACGCAAGAAGAAATAACCCCAAAATATCATCAAATAAAATAATGCGATGGATTAAAGACAACTCTTTTTACATGCTGGGAACTATGCAGTCTTTATTTACCTCTAATTTTAAGATAAAAGATTTATTTTAAAGCCATTAATTTAAAAAAAGTTACCGCTTGATTTTCTTGTGTAGTAATTTTAGCTTTGATATCCACTACAGAGAAATTACAGACTTCGCCATTACCCTATATTTCACGTTAGAATTTAGAAACAAGGCCAAGGGTAAGAATTATTTTTCAAAGTAACAATTGAGCTACGCTTAGTATTTTTCAGTTTGGCATTTTAAACTAAAAATCATGCACAAGAATGCAAGATTAAAAAGTTAAAAATGGCTTTTTTGACTTAGACTTACCTAAGCCTAAGCACATAGGCCACTATGTGATTATATTATCAACTACATGCTATACGACAGTGGTTCAGTTTTGGCAACTCATTTTTCAGTTTTATAATTGTTTTTAATAATTGAATTTTCATTAAACACATCTAGATATTCCAACACATCTAGATATTCCAAGACATCTAGATATTCATCTAGAATCTATTCTAGGCTATCTAAACTTAATTAATTAAAAAAATAATTAGTTAAAGTACTTTATTTTCATTGTTGAAAATTCAAGTGAGTCACATAACTGTGAGTACAATTTAATAGTGCATGTCAAGCACAGTTATTTTGAGTTTGACCATGCAGAACTGGTATAACCTCTGAATGGGTCTAATAGAAAAATACGGGGAAGACTTTATTCAAGTTTTAAACAAATGCGTATAAGAAATATATACTGGGTAAGGAAAAACTGTCCTGAATGAGGACAATACAAAATAGTGGATGTTTCGGCCAGGAAGCATTCAACAGCAGAAATAAAGAGACAGACAACTTAGCTTGAAAAGATATGTAATTGTAGACATAAATTGGTAGGCATATAATTCAATTACGGAAGTGTCACACGAAATTTAATAATTTGTGTGCGAGATTTAATTTTTTTTATTCATGTTTAATCTTTTATGTCATTTATTTTTTTTTTATGTTCTGTTAATCTCATTAGCATATTCTGCTAGATGTGATGCCATGACAACATGAACAGCACAGTGTGCTTAAACAGTGCAAAATCAGAGACCTTTCGAGTCAGCATGAGTGTACTACTGTGTACAGTGTAAGTGTAGCACAGTTGTGATCTTGCATGAACCCCCTCTGTCATCTTTTTGTCCTTGCTCCTCTTCAAAAAACAAAAGATATTTTTTATTGCACGAAAAAGAAACTGGGAACCACCTGTAAAAATTTTGAAAATGTATATGTTTCTGTTTGCAATAAAAAGACTATTTTGCATATCACATGTAACACTTGGGTTGGGTGAAGGGATCTAGTCCTAGAATGTTAGAGTTGGAGGTAGTGTTTTTGAAAAGGTGGCTTAAAGTGTCAAACATAGTAGGTTCACAAGATTAGAAGAATCATATAATTCAGTGATTTGCAATACTTTTCAGCATTTATCAGTGTGGAAGGAAAGTGGGTGGGATGTTTAATAAATGTATCATGTCACTAGTCGATGCTGATTTTTTTTGTGGTGAATTATTGATGATGAAGTCTGAATTTAACAAAAATGTATGATGTCATGTATGAGTGAATTGAATGACTCTTAAGTTAGCTATTTTAAACATAGTGATTTCTATATTTTCTCATTCCAAAATATAACCAAATTCAATTTTATTTGCTGTTACCTCTGCTTGATAGGTTAAATTTGATAACAAAAACATAAGAAAAAAGCTTATATGGCACAAAATGATAATGTTTAACATTATATATGTTGTCGTAAGTGCGTATTAAGATATAAATTATGGCAGAGAATTTCATCGTTATAAATAAATATTACGTAAAATCTAATATTTGAAATGGATCAACTGCATTTTTTCAATATCTTCCTTGTTATATTATATTTAATTTTGACTCTTTTAATATTCATCACAAAGGAAAACTAATTTTTCATGATATTTAAATAAATATTAATTTAACTTTTAAAGCAATTATGTTAATAAAAATGAAATTAAAATTCCTTGCTACTGTAGGCCCACAACAGCTTTTATAAATGCTTTGTCTGAGTAGAGGCTGGTGCATTTTTTACAGTACATTATTATGAGGCATAACTTACAAAACACTCCTTGTATTTTTGTTTTACTTCTTCATCATCAAATACTTTATCATTTTCAATTAATAACATATTATTTTTTTTTTTTTGTTTTTTTATTTTTTTTACAGGTCAGAAAACATGAATTTTTCTTGGTAATACCTTTTTAAATGGGAGAATATTCAGTGCAATGAACTGCTTAATGTTTCACAATAATTTTACTAAACACTTGCTACAGAAAATACCAATCTGTAACAGAGGACACATTACCAATTGGAGATAGCCAGCAGGAAAACAGTGTTTTAAAAAATGAGCTCAGTAAACGAGAGGAGTTTGGAACACATACAAGCATTAGAGACTGGTCTTAGCAACCCAGAATCAAATATTCAGCAATCTCTAAATGGATCTAGTTTGGAAATTGCTGATTATCCCCCTAAGTCTGGATTACCAGAGCCAGTTAAAGAAAAAAATATTATTCAGGAAAAAATATTTTCTTTTGAAAAAAGCTCTGTTTCTAGTGAATTAAATGTAAGTGAAGAACATAATCATACTGATAAGTCTACAAATGAACTTTGCTTGCAAGAGATGAATTCTTTAACAGTTATTCAAGATAAGGATGTGGGACACAATGCATTTGAAGGAGATGTCCCAGTAACTAATGTTAGATGTTCACTGAAAGGTGATGAGATCCCTTCTGGTCAGAAATGTGAAATCTCTCCTGGTCAAATATCACCTGAAGATAATCAAACCTCCATTGTCAGCAACCTACATTCCGACTGCTGCCCTTCTGCTTGTGATGAAACCTTACATCAAAAGTCAAGTGAGCAGAGTTCACCAAAGACAGATAAAACATTAATTTCAAGTTCTCCCCCCTTGTCTGTCCCTGATTGCAAACTGATCTCATCTGATTTGCCTGATGATTTAGCCAATACTTCCAGTGGTTTGATGCCTGCTTTGTCCGTTGATGAGGCTGTTATGAATGACTTGCCTGATGCATCCAGTACTCAGTCTAGCAGTAGCACAGAATTTCCTGAAGTATCTGCTGGTCATGCAGATCTTGTCAATGAGCTTATTCCACATACATCTGATGCATCTTATAGCAGTAACAATAACAACCTTCCACACAAAAAACTGTGTTCTTATATCTCAGAACCTTCAACAGAAAGTCTTTTACCAGAACCGAGCAATGGCTTTCCTGATGTCTCAGACTTTCAGCCGCTTATTTTAGATGTTCGGGGATCCTGTAATGAAAATTTACTGGATTGTCCTACAGATATTCAAGAGACTAATAATTCTAATGCTAATTGTGTGACACAGCAAGTAGAAGGTAAAGACAAATTTTTGGATACTATGGAATCCATTCCAAAGAGTGCTATGGAAATGTTGAGAGGTATCATGCAGCTCAACCAAATTAATCAGTCAAAAACAATACCTGAAGCTCATGTAATATCAAATTCAGCCAATAGCAGTCAGGAAATGGTAACTGAAGAAACAGAAAGTGTTATAACTAAACCAGGATGCTCTAACAGTTTATTGCAGAATGGTACACCAGACAGTGCATTTAATTTACTGAGCCAGGTCGCAAATAATAAAGTGGATGGCTCCGATCAGGTAGCCACTCAAGTGGCTTCTCTCACCAGTTTCCCATTAACTGCAGAACATGCGAGCCAGCATCCACATATGATTACAGTTAATAGAATCCCTGTTACATGTGTCCTTGTACAAGATACAAATTCAGTGTCTTCTAACAAAGTTACCTTAGTCATAGCAAAACCCGGTTTATTGAAACCTAGAAATGCTCTAGGTGCAGAAGATTCCAATAAAAATAGGCAAATTTTACCTGCAGGGTCAGCCACAGATAATGCATCTAATGAGACAATTATTAATGCGGAGAATTCAGTTCCCTCTTCACCAACAAAAATGACTACTATTAAAGAGAGAGTTGCAAATCTTGTTGATAAAACCATAGAAAAATTTGTCATGAAAGGAAGAGACTTGGAAAATAGTAGCATTTTGAAAATACCTTCCGACACAGAACTGAAAGCCATGACACATTCAAACAGCAGTGTTCAGTGTTCTGTTTGTGGTGAAATTTATCATAATAATGTAAGTCTATCAAATCATTTGGGAAGAACTGTTTTCAATCTCTTGTATGAATGTCCTATTTGTAAGATAGGCATTGTGTTTTATAACAAGTGCGCTCTGTGGAAACACTTGAGAAACCATTGTAAGACACTCCAGTATAACAACATCTTACAGTTCAAACCCTATGATTTTAAAACCAACCAAACTGAAGAAATAGAATTAGTTTCCACAGCGGACATAGCTTCATTGCATACTAGAGACAAAACTGCTGACCATATTAGTATTAGCAAGATGCGTACTTTACCATTATTGCCAACCATTTGTGGTTTAAATACACTGGAACAAGGCAGAAGTGAATGCTTGTTAAAGTGCAGTATGTGTAACCTTGTTCACCTCCAGGTAACTCAGATCCAAAGTCCCCAAGTTTCAGTGGACAAGACTTTGATTCAATCTTGCCCCAGCTGTGGAATGTTTCTTCCAAGCCTGTGCTCATTTAGAGCTCATATACGGCTGCATTCAAAAGCAGTTAATAATATGATCTGCCCTGAATGTGGCCATATCACTTTGAAGAACAGTCTATCACTAGATGACATGAAGAAAGCTGCTTTTGACCACATGGATGAATGTAAGCATTTCAACAGAGTTGTTGTCCTGTCATGTTTTTGTAAAGAAGAATTTATGCTAGTGAAGCAACTAGCACACCACTTTATAAATAAACACCTTCAGACATTATTCAAGTGTAAATTTTGTCTTTTAGCCTTTACTCAGCATGAGCACTTGTTAAACCATATCAAAATCCTTCACCAAAACCAGTATTTTGCAATTGAGCCCAGTGGAATCCATGTTCTCTGCACTTACTGTCAACAGTTATTAAAGAATCCCAATGAGGCTAAAAGCCATGTTGAGACCCATGTTTTAAACCAAAAGCACAAAGCCGTGTTCAAGTGGAAGTGCTTCTTATGTTCTAAAGTATTGGAAAATAAAGAAAAGCTCAGTGAACATTCTGATAGAGAGCACCCGCACAAACCGAAACGCTGTATGATTTGCTTCAGTTTATTTTGCAGTCGACAAAATCTAGTAGACCATATAATGTTGAAAAAATGCAAACAGTCGACACCAATGATATATGATCAATGTGTGGACATAGAACAAAATCTTCAGCTCCCAGATTTGAACTATTTCAAGCTGTTCATGGTGCCTGGATCAGACAATGGCCCGTCTAAAGCAACTGTCGGTTCATTAAACAGGAAATTTATAAGAATCGCTCCTAAAGAACTGAGTAAGTTAAATGATTCAAATTGTGAAACTGAAAAGTCCACAAGCGGACCACGTGATCCCTCATCTCAAGAGCAATGCATGATTACTGAAACACCTGTCTGTCTGAATCCTAATCTGGGCATCCAAAAAAATGTTAGCGCTTCTGGGAAAATGACAGCAGTTCAGCGGATAAGCATTAATCCAGGAAAAAAATTAACTCTGACTGGAACAAAATCAACAACTCTAATGCAAACTTGTCAGGAAAGTCCAGAGAGTCAACTGGAAAGCACTTTTACTGTGAGAAAAAATATTAAAAAAGTGTTTTCCTGTCAGGTATGTCAGCAAAAATTTGCTGCAAGAAATTACTACAACTCTCACATGAGAGCTCATGAAAAAAAAGGTGAATGGAACCCCAATGAAAAGTGTGATGTATGTGAAATGCGTTTGGAAACCTCTTTCTTGGAAACTCATCTGAAAGAGCACCAAGCAGAAGGGGTAGTAATCTGCTCAAGTTGTCAGAGTAGGGAATTTCAGGATATGGAGGGAGCTCTGAAACACCCAGATACTGGATGTGCGTTAACAAGGAACACTGGTCTAACAAGTTCCACTCAACCTTGTCAAAAAGAAATGTCTGAAATCCCAGATGAGCCTTGCAAAACTAACATATCACAAGTAGTTGAAAAGGGGGTTCATGCAAATGCAATAAATGCTGAAAAAAACAAAGAAGAAGAAGAAACTTCTGTTTTTCCGTGTCTTCTGTGTGGTCTAGCTTTTCATACTTTGGCAATGAGAGAAAACCATGTAAGTAGGCTGCATGATGGGACAAGAATAGTTTACCAGTGCCTAAAGTGCAAGAAGAAAAAAATGTCAAAAGTTATTTTTTCCAAAAAGGAATCGGTTGTTCGTCATCTGATAAAAAGGCATAGAATTTTAAAGATGGATTCAGTTGAGAAATTTATTGGGATTGAAGAACAAAATGCCAGCAGTGGACATAGCCTTCAGCAAACTGAGTCTGTAGACTCCGATGATTCTTCTGATCCACCCCCAAAACGTCTGCGAATTGCAGAGAATGGAGACTATATGTGTGGCAAATGTGGTTTTTTGACCACAGACTCTGGAGAGTTTTGCAAACACATTGCTACTCACAATGCTAATAACGAACCCCAGTGCCCAGAATGTGGTCTATGTTTCACTGTTCTTCCTGCATTGATGAAGCATTTATTTGCTGTGCATAAAATCAGAGCTGTTGAGGAGTTTCTAAAATCCAAAAACATAAAGATGCCAGAATTTGAAGCTGATGAGCCTATGGAGGATGCTGTGTTTCCTGTACCTACATCCCCTGAGTCCTATTCAAATCTTAATCGTCACAGATCATCCCCTCAAAACCCTCTGGAATGTACAGTTTGTTACAAGGTTCTTGAGTCTGAATTAAACTTGAAGACACATATGAGAAACCATGGCATGGCATTTATTCGTTCTAAGAGGCTCCAAAACATAGATGATCCAGGTAATAAAGATTAATTGCCAGACAATTTTGAAATAAAGTAAATTTGTTTTTTTCCCCCTCTTTACGACCTTTCAACTTTGACCTATTCTGGGTCTTTAAATATCTTTTATGCTTAGAAAAATTCCCCAATTTTGCAAAATTCATGTAAGAATCACTGATTATTCAATTTTGAATTATTATTGTTATACTTTCATTAGCTGTGTTATTTGAAAAAGTTATTTAAGTGAAATATCATTACTTCATCTAAATCTGATAAAAACATATTTTCTGTTAAGCAAATTAGTTTTTGTGGTATAGTATACATTGTAGTTCAAGGGTGCATTTTTTGTGGAATCATAAAGACTTTGTAAATATTTCTCCAAGCATTTCTTACAGGGAAGGGTTTTTACCAGGACCAAAAAAGCATACAGTACTCATTTCTTTTAGCTCACTTTTTCTTAACTAAACTATGTACCAGTTAAAAGCAAAAGACATCTAAATCAAACCAATCTTCAGTACCAGTAACTAGTACAATTAAAACTGCATGTTTCACAAAGTTTCCAAATGGATTCTTTGCTCTTACACTTAAACCTCTTAATGCCATCACAGAGTTACACCTACGATATGAGCCAAAGTAGGATTTTGTTGGACTCCATTACTGAATAGAGGAAATAGGCATTGTACTGACAAATACTGAGAGTTACTATGGTATAATAAAATGGTACTAAAATTTCAATTCTGAAAAGCCTCTGAGTCATTATTGTCATAGGTTAAAATTTTATAGGGTAAGCTAAATGGGGTAACTTATGTTAATGTTAACAATTAAATATTTGTTTAAAATTTATATTTTATGTGTCAAAATTGCAATAGTACCCAATATATTTCAAGAAAACATGCCTGTATTGTGAACATGTGTGATAATCAAGATCAATAATACATAAACTAAACTTAAGTTTTTGTTGTTTAAAGCCCCATCTTTTATTCTGTTTATTGTCCATAGTAAATTCATTAAGTCATTAAGTGATCATGTGTCCTTACCTTTTATTGACATTGATTAACATATATATTCTTAAACTTAATCAGTGCTCAAAGTTTATAAGTCATGCATTGACCAAGTTATCTTTAAAACTTAAGAAGTTTCAGGGAATATTAAAACATGATCCCTAAAAAAAAAGCTGGGGTCATTCTCCTAATAACTTGAACCAAATAGATCAGTATTGATCTTGAAATAATATATAGTAGTAAAATAATTTGTCCTTAAGAGTTCATTATTAAATTTTGTTATTTTTGCATTTAAAGTTATTTTGTCCAGAGAATATTAATAAATGCTTTGTGTTTTGTTGGAATTTATTCTTGATATATCAAATGATATATACTGGTTATTAGTGTTAAATTACCTTTGGCGACACCTGTTGATAAGTTTTCACCTGTTATTAATTATTACACTAATAATATTTCCTTACCACTCAATGTTACACTTGCTTTTTTTTTACATTATCTGTAAATAATCAATATGAAATGTTTGATTTTCTACAGGTGTGGATATTTTTCTTAAGAGATTGTGTTTTGCTATCAAATTTTTCTTTGTGGGTGGGAGGTGGGGTGTCTTTTTGTATTTTTAATAGAAACGGAGCCAATTAAGCTTTTTGACAACTTTAAGCAAACATTTTTTTTTGCAACCCTTTATTTTATATTTAATTATGAAACTTAAATTTGGGTATGTTTGACAGCAAGTGAAAATTTTCATAATGTTGACAAATAAATTTTGTTATTCTAAATCGAAAAACGTTTTACAATGCTTACTTAAAAAGATATTTTTTTAATTTTAATTTTTTATTAGTTTCCTCTTTCTACAATTTTACTGGCCTCCAAATTTGCCTCTCTGGGCAGTTGTCCTGCTCTGCTACTGCTTGTGCCACTCTAGATCTGGCCCTGAATAGAAATTGATATTTATACTATTCTGGCATAGTTAAAATTTGAGGGTTATATTTAAAGTCTCCCTAACTCATGTAATTTTTTGTCATTTAATTCCTAATGTAAGGTCTATAGTAAAGGCATGGCTTAAAAGTGTGAATGCTTTAAAAAAATAGGAATAAGATGAAATTTCACATAGGTGGTGTAATTTTTAAATGGCCATCAATAGCAGCGAGGAATTGCCAACCTGGGGTGCTTGCATCTCCAGGGGTACTGGGTGGCATTTCAGGTGATGCAAGGATTAAAGAAAAGAGGAGCCATCGAGTGAAGTTGGGTGGCGGCGATGTTTAGTGGAGCTGTTGTTGGAATTCTGTCCGTAAGCCTTACATTGAGAACTTCATATGGAAATCCAAATGTGATAAAAAAAACAACACATCTCAACATACGGTACTTCTGTTCATTATCAAAGTCTAGCAGTTATTAAATATGAAGTTACTATGCTTGTTATGTAGAAAATTTTTTGCAACTGGCTGAACAGAAATGCTTGAATATGCAAAACTGGTCCTATCGGAAACTCTGACTTAATTTTCTAATATTTTTTAAATTATATTGTAGTATACAAGAATAAAAAACAACAGAGTTGATTGCACTATAATAGCATTTCATGTTTAATGAAACATTTAATTATATTTCTAGCATTTTCATTACAATAAAAGCAATACTCTATTATCTTTGTAGCATTAACATTTAACATGGACAGTGATGTACGAATAGATCCATTATTAATTAAGGATACAAACATTCTTCCTGAAAATCAATGTTTCTTTCAGACTATTTTTTCCGGGGTGGGTGGGGGCTGCCAGTTGTGTAAGGAAGGTTGGGCGGAGGGATCTGCCCCGCTGCCTTTTTCATTTAATGGAGGGGGTTTTTCTTTGGCCCACTTCAGAGTTCTATCATGGAAGGGGGCAGCAAAATTCTTGGCCGGCCCAGTGTAGCATTTACTGTAACTACGCCGCTGAGCAGCGACCAGGATGAGCCATAAATCCCCTCATTGGAACAAACATAAACTAAATTCATTTCAGTTGAAGGTATGCTGTGCATTTTGACGCGGCTAAGTTTCACCCCTGGAATCTATATAGTTCAACTATATATAATAATATATTTGTCATTTCAAGAAAATCATCGTAATTACTAAAATCCAGTGTTTTTTTTAAGGTGCTGTCGCTGTCATTTTCATTAGTATAGGGAGGGGTCTTCCCCTACTCAGAAAATTTTTGATCAATTGAAAATTAAGGGGTGCAGTTTGGTACAGTGTTTCAGAAACTGTGATCCAGAAAGGGGACATTTCAGGGTGATAGTGGGGGATTATGGCACCAGGTTTCATAAATAACCTGAACCCACAACCAGAAATACAGGATATTCTTTTGGTCCCAACTTTGAGGGAACATTGAGCACTTCCTAAGAAAATTTTTGATAAATTCAAAATGCAGAGATGCATTTTGGCACATATCTAAATTTAGTTTTTCATCACTTTGCACTTAACTGGGGAGCAACAGAACTTAGTTGTCTCTTGACCTGGTTGTGTTTATACTTGTACTATATTTTAAGTTGTTACCAAATAGTAATTTTGTTTGATATTTTAAAATTTATTTGAATTATTTATTTCGTTAAACTGCTTCATTAATAAATATATTATTATACCCATACAAAAACGTGGGTGTCATAAAAAGCAAGTATACTAATGACCTTCTAAAATGTTTCCAATTTTTACCAAATACAAAAAAAAAAAAAAGAAATATTGTCTTGTAGATAAGATCTATTTATGATGTATCCTAAATGACAACTTTAATAAATTGCTTACAAAAACGTGGGTTTAATAAAAAGAAAGTATAATAATGACCTTCTAAAATGTTTCCAATTTTTACCAAATACAAAAAAAAAAAAAAAAGAAATATTGTCTTGTAGATAAGATCTATTTATGATGTATCCTAAATGACAACTTTAATAAATTGTTTACAAATTATACCGGTACTCATAATATACTGTGTTATTACACATACTCATACTTCCGGCAAAAACAATGTTGATCGCTCATGTTTTTAACTATACTCTATTTCTTGTTGTATTTTCACTTGTCCTGTCTGCCGAGGAAGGCTCTTAGCCGAAACATTCACATCTTATTGTCCTGTCTTTAAATTCAAGCTTCCACATACTTTGTTCTATTTTACTCATAAGTATATTTTTAAAGCATGAAGACAATATACATTTAACACCCTGCCCTAGTTTAAAAGTTGATACTTATATTGTAAAGAATAAGAAATTAAAAACATTTAGCCAATGTTTGATTTTTAGCAAGAAATAATTCAAAATCTAGTCCTTCATAGCAATGGCACGTTAGTTTAATTCCGTACTGTTCAGAGTATAGGCAGAACTTTTCCCCATAATGTTAATCTTTAAACAAGGTATGTTGCAAAGAAATAAAAAAAGTGGTTAAATATAAATTATGAACATCAAATATATTGAGCATAGCGGAATTTCATCCCTTCCACCATTTCCCTCATTTTATTAGAGTAATGTGTACCATGTGCAACTCTTAAAAAAATAAAATAATTTTGTTACTTTTTAAAATTATTTTTTCATTCTATTTTTAAACACTTTTTTCTCTAGGGGGTTGGGGCAGTCACATGCTGTGCCCCCCTCCCCACCCCCCCCCCCACCCCCAGAGCTGCTTAAAATAAACACTGGTTGTGAAAAAAATATTAAAATACAGATAATTATGACGTCGTGCGGATTAAAATCGGGAGTGGTCAATAATGCATTAATATATATACATTATTAAGAGTTGAATAAAGTGTCTAGATTTGCCTTCAATATTCGGGTCATTTATTGATCATAGCAAAATTTAATTTGTTCCACCATTTCACTAATTTAAAAGTGGCGTAAAAAAAAAAAAATGACATTATTTTTAAAATAAATTATATTATTGCTGTATACATTTTTCTCGTGGGGGGTGGGGGTTGACTTTCTATGGGGTTGGGACAATGGCGCCCCCCCTCACCTGATATGCCTGAAAGAAACACTGCTGAAGATAACATCACATTTAACATAAAGTAAAATTAGGTCTATTGTTAGCTACAGAATTTTCAACAAAACATTCGTCAGTATCCAAATGCATTCAGACCCACTGCCCATTATGATTATGTCAAAATAATGAAAGGTGAAGCAGCTTCTACTTGCAAGTAAACAAAAATGGTGTATAAATTATACATAAATGTACAAAATTGCATACTAAAGCCATTTCATTTATGTTATTAAAGAAGATTTTGAGGTAAGGGGAATTATTTGAAAAAGATGAAACAAGATAATAAAATAAATAAATAGTGGCCTGTCAAAAATGTGCTATTGCTTTATAAAATAAGGTAGGATATGTTATTCATTGATATCATTGGAATTCTACAACTGACTTGTTACACAATTGACTTATGAAAAAGTCAATGATAGTTTAACCTCACTGACAAGTCAACACATTATCTAAATTCTATTTAAAAGCATTACACTTAATTTAAACATGTTAACAATTAGGACAGTACTAAAATGTTCATTTCGGTACCGGATATAAAATCAAGACCAGCAATTTTTTAACATGAATATGAAAGTACAGGTTCAAGACATAAGCTAAATGTTTGAGAGATAACAGTCAACACCCTCTCTATAAATTATTTGAACGTTATTTTCATCAAATTTATGGTTAAAAAACATCATCTGTACTAAAGTTGTAATTACCATTTCTTTGGGGAACAAATCAATGTAGGCCATCATATAATTTTTTTAAAAAGCTTATAGACATACCATTGTAGGAATCTCAAAAAATGTTCCCTTTTACTTTTACATAGCATTGTATTTTCAGTTCAGCATAAAAAAACAATTCATAATCATAAATAATTTTGAGTAGAAACCTACAATTGGTCAGTTTTAATGAAAGGAGTTGTATCAGTGTTAATTATTGTTTGAAATTCTCTTCAGTAAATGACAGCTAGAATATCAGTTGATTGTCCCTCAGTTCAGGCTGCTATGTCCAACACGAACTGAACATGTGTCATGGAGGAATGAAATTTAGCCACAATATAAAGCATACAGCTATACACAATGTCAACAACATTAACCTCTTTTATTAGTTACATATTAAAAAATGCAGCCATTACACATGAATATATTTATATATATGCATACATCTGGTTAAAGAACAGCCTTATATGTGAATGACATTAGTTAAGTGTCATTTGGAATGCCTGTAAATAACTAGTTATGCCCCGACATTACTTTATATACCAAATGAGTAAATATAATGTATATATCAATTATCATGCTTATATTCAAAGTGATCGAACTTGCAATATGAACAACAGCTTTTTGGTCACTAATTAGCTATTTTGGGTACCAGTACCATTAGGCCTCATCAGCTGTAGAAGTGATCTATTTAGATGTAAAATGTTTACATCATTTTTCCAGAAGTCTAGTTTGTAAAACTTAGTGAATCTTTTACAAAAGAATTTGAAAATATAACTTTAAAAACAAATTATTTGACTATTTTCTAATTTCTTTAAAAGTATGTGTCATTTTCTTTTCATGGAAAAGAACTCTTCAGTTTTTTACAAATTATTTTGTTTAGGAGCTTCAATCAAAAGGGGTTTACATATTTTATAATACTAATAGCATGATTTTCTTGTATTTAACACTTACATAATATAAAAACTACCACTTCCCAAATTATTGTTTTTCTGTTATATCTGTTGTCTTGAAACATTTTATAGAGTTGTAACAGCAAGGGTTGAAATAAACGGCACTGGGTATCAATTTCTTTCCATTGTCTAGTTTAATTTAAGTGTTCCTTATAGTATAGACAAGAAAGTTCATTGTCAAAAGCACACCAGTTTAACTATGCATATTCACTCATGATTAAAATGTACCCAAAGCACACAAAACTTTACAAAATTCTTTTTTACTGTAACTCATTTCCAATATATATATATTAATATATATCTACAATGGATTCCAAAAAAATGTATTAAATATAGCTATCGTTGTAGATTCATTTAAATACAATAGTTTTAACAAGCATTCACATAAATGTCTTGAAAATGAAGAATTTTTCTTTAATTTACATAATTTTTCTTTCAGCAAGGGTCACTCCACATCTTTTCTATATAAAACAGTAACATCTATTTTTTAAAAATAAATAATGTAGTCCCATGTTTAATATAATAATTAAAGGACCGCATTCAGGCCTAGTAAATGAAATAGCAAAATGAGGTATGTGGAAGCTTGAATTAGAGAACAGGACAAAAAGATTAGATTGTTTTGGCATAGAACTTTCTTCAGCAAACAGGACAAAAGGCTCTATGCTGAAACGTCCTAATCTTTTGGGCCATGTTCTCCAAGTCAAGCTTCCACATACCTCTTTTTACTATTTCATCCCCTGTTTAATACATGCATTTATAGCCTATGTATAGGCCTACCCTTCACACCTGTGTTTTTTAAAAAAGGGGGTCATTTCTAAACTCAGACTAGGGCAACAGTAGGGCCTACTGGTAACAATACATTTTCTCCGGCACATTTAACCTTACCTTGTTCATAATTGTGCCTCAATGTCTCCTTGAACAATAACTTGAATTATTGGGATGAGAGCCGATTCATTTCATGCACAAACTTGATAATAACTAAAAGAATTTTATTTATTGAAATTATTCAGCCATTTAAACAGTTCATACATTAGACTGCCATATCTGATATAGTCAAATAAATAATTCAAAGAAACATTTTAAAAACTGATTGTCAATAATAATTATATGCAGGTCTACAAGCACAAACAACAGAGCAGAAATGTATGTTATTTAACTGAGGTCATCAGACTAGGCATGTTATACTCTTTGACCTCAAATTATCAAACTATTCAAAATTAATTTACAGTAAGAACATTGGTGAATGACAGAGTTTTCATAACGCAATTATTTGAACATAACAAAATTAAAGTGAATTTTATTTATATTTAACCCATTCTTTTGAAGGTTTGGGGTACTGGTATGTGAGAAAACTATGCATCAAGATTCACCAATAATTTCAAACCTTTAATTTCTAAACATCAGAAAATATTTCCCATATCATTATGGTGTTATTAACTTCATTCCTCTTCCATGTACTAGCACAAATATCCCTCCTACCTGTGCTAGAACAAATATCCAAGCAAATCTAATACAAACAATCATGATTGTTATAAAGCTGAGGTCCTTTTTTTTTAGTTCCACAAATCAAGTATAAAAGTGCTGTTATGCAGCACAATGCTGTGGTTTTTCCTTCACATGGGATGACTTGGTCTCATAAATTGTTAATGACATGGGTCAGTCAAGTCACCATACTTTTTGTGTTATGCTTGACTACAGATGGCAGTTAATGTTAATACTTTTGAAATACATATGAAGCAGTTGATTTTTTTTCATATATATTTCATTAATTTCAATAAATCATTTCTTTATCCCACCAAGCAAGCCTTAGACTGTTAAGGGTCGAAAAGACTAAAATTACATAAAAATTGTTTTGAGCTGCAAATTATATAGCCCATCCCAAGATTAGACAAACAAAGATACCGGTAAGTGTACTAATAAATGCAAAAATATATATAATACAATAACCAACCAGTACTTTCAGAATATAAAATACACATTCACAATTTCTTTTTTTTCAAAGTTAATGCCTACCGTTAAAAAGAAACATATGAAGGACCCTTTAATCATTTTATGACTTCACTTCTATACTTCATAGTCAGCTGATTTAGCCGGAAGTCATTAACAATCCAGTGTTTGGTGCTCTGCCTACTGTTAAAAGTATTACTTTTCTCTTTGAGATTAAATTCTTAGGATAAGATGTTCAATGAGGCTTAGGGTCAAGTTTTCGACACGTTTGACAGCAAATGTTTTTGTAGTGTGAATAATGACATAATCGAGCTTGCTTAACCAGCTGGCACCAACGAGAACTTTGGCTATCAGTACATGCTGTATGGCCTGAAATAAGGTGAAAATGACAATAATTTCAAATTCTTGCTAATGCATCTATTTATTTTTAAAACCAGGTTTTTTAAAATTTAGTTTAATGAAATTGGTTAACATTTAATGAAATGGGTTAACATTTTTATGGACCACAAAAAATGTCTTTATGATGCTCTACAATAGTTTATTTTTCAGATCTTCTTAATATTGTAGCTTAAACTGTTGAAAGCATACAAATGGTACGACACTTCAATGACCTTTTTAAAAAATTATTATAGACCTTTGATGCCGTCATTGGTCTTTAATATGCTGTGCCAAAAAATATTTGAAGCCAGTAAGACCTCTTAACATATAAACCTTCAAATGAAATATTTATAAACATAAATTCCATAAATAAGGCAACAGCTTTTAAAAACTTTTATGAAAGATCTTTATAATATTTGAGGTTACCGGAAATTTGTTTGAAAGAAATTTCGTAGACGGAAAATTGATAGACGGAAGATTGATCAAACGTAAATTTTATTAAATTTTTTTTCTTCAGTTCACATGATCTAATTTTCGTAAAATTTCTTTTTGAACTCACTATACTATATAGTTAAACAAAATAATGTGTTCAAAAAGAAATTTGACGCAAAATTAAATCGTGTGAACTAAAAGAAAGTTCATTCAAACTTCAGTCGATCAATTTTCCGTCAAAGAAATTTCTTTCAAACAAATTTCCAGATACGAATATTTGAATATATTATAAAAATAATAAAATGATATGAAATTATTTATAATTGGCCATTGTCCATTATTTATCTGGACAGTTTGTTTATTTCCTACTAGTTAGAAAGCTTTATTAGAGAATCAATATTTTAATCAGTTTTAACCTTAATTAGCATTAGGAACCTGGGGATAGACTAATCAAAATATTTTATTTCATTTACATGAAATGTTATAAATTAAAATTAAAAGATGTTCAAGTTATATTTTTCGTAAAGAAAAAAAAAATAACTGTCTTTCTACATCGGTATCAACAATGTGTCATTAAGACTGATCAATTTTAGTGATATTAATAAGTTAACATATTCACTAATGTATTAATCTTTTCTGCTGAGATGAAATAGGATTGGATAATCAGAGTTTGAAAAAATACCACTCTTTTTAATGAGTCTTACAATTTGCAAACACATTTGTTTGGATTAAGATATAACTTTGAGTGCTTCAAAGTGAGTACTGGTACCTAAAAAAAAAAGGTTATGAAACAGTCATTTGATTTTTACATTTCAATTTTAAAAAAAAGACTATTTTGCATTCAGCTCAGAGATAAAAAGCCACGTGCTTCCTTTGCTAGAGAAGTCAAATAAATAGTTATTTGCATTTTAAAGTTATAATTACTATATTCTCATAACAAGTGTCAAGAGACCGAAACAATTTCATATAAATTAGTCAAAAATGCAGGGTTAAGGTCAGTTAAATATTATACCAATAAAACCTGAAACCATGATCAAATGATGAAGTTAACATGCATTGCTGTTGAAATATGTTTAAGGCATTAGCATGCTAGCTACCACCAAATAAAATCTGTAGAAAATGACACAACAAAACATCAGGCTATAGCAGCCCATCAATGGCCATTTTGCATTTAGTTTAAACACAAACTCAAAGAGTTATAGCGCATCGCCTTGGGTACAAAAAGACCTGTTAGATTAATTAACTTAGGTTTGGACATTTTCAAAACTGAGTAAATATAATAATATAAATTTATTCTTTTCATTACATTTTTATGTTAAATTAAAATCAGAGTGTTTTTATTAAAGAAATTCGAGCACTGCTCTTTTCTCTCCCCTCTACTCACATACATTGAAGAACATTTATTGCATTAATAAAATGGTTGGATATTTAAATAGTAGAATTAGTATAAGATATAGTAAAACTGAGTTTCTGGGAGAAATGCTCTATATTGTAAATTCTAGTCTACACTTCTGGTCTTGGCGATTCAACTGAAAAGAAATATTAATTTAATAAAGGTTTAAAATCTTCTTTGTCTCAATGGGAATCTTAGTTGTTGTACAAATTAATGCTCAAGCAGATTGCAAAAACAACATTAATAATATGAAATATAACTTACAAAGTAGGGGTAAACCTAATAAAATGTTTTCAATAATTTCCTAAACAACATAATTGCAATGGAAAGAAATGGTAGTAAAATGAATTAAAAATAAATTGATTTCCATTTATTCAATTACACCGGTACTGATCATGATTTGCACAGATGTGAATTTTATTGTGGTTTACTGTAGCCAGATCACTCTTCCATTTCCATTTTTTTGAATACTTATAAATAAGAAAAAGGCAAATTTATTTTGAAGCAATTCCTTATTTTTTAATTTTTTTAAAATTAAAATATTGCTCTATTTATATTTTAGCTGGATACCATCTGTACAGGAAAAAGATCCTGTTAGATTTTAGCCAAGAAATTATCAGTTAATTTTAGTTCATACTAACTGACTAACTCTAATCTTTAAATTTGTGTCAGTTGGCAAAAAAAAAAAAAATCTTGTTTAGAGCTAAATACAGCATGATTTTGTTTTGTGCATTTAAAAACACCATATTATTAAGTTGGCCATAAGTTTTAATGCCATCTTCACAAGAAATAAATTATTTAAGGCCTGAAATTAAAAGATTCTTAGTTTTCTTAGGTTATATTAAACAACAAAAAAGTTTATACTGCATTTAATTTTCTACTAACTAGCGGTACCCTGCAAAATAACACTGAATAAAATAAATAAAAGATGTATATTTTACTAAAATAGGAATATTCTGCATATTTATTTTTTATTTACAAAGACATTCTTTTTTTTAATATTAATTTTTAAAATCTCAGAAATCCAATTTTTTACAGTATTATTTTAAACCTTAAAATATTGAAAACTATTTAGGTCTCATCAGCCCATTGTTTTCTTAAAATTTCACCAATTAAATTTTTTTTTTTTACATGTTCCCACCTGCACTTGTGGCCACAGCTGACCGATCCATCTGAATTGCTTCATTTATTGTGCTCAGTGGAGTCTCTGACAACTCCAAAAAATTAGAAATACAAGGTTCCATATTACAAGGTTGTCTGCGGTCTGGCCTTTTGCTTTTGTCACAGTCTGGACTTGGTTGGTGGTTAGAGTTGAGGCACTTGACTTCTCTAATCTTTACACCAATACCACAAGATTTGCTACACTGTTGGAATTGTTACAAAATTGAAATGTTCATTTGCTGTTAAAGAAAAGCATGCCTAAAAATATAAATACTTAGATGTCCATTAAATTAAACTTTTCTACATGTGTTTCATAATACAACTACAAAAGAAGAGGTGGCAGGCAAAGTGAGGCCGTTTAAATATTTGGTATGATTGCTCATATGGTTTGATCCAGGAAATCAGTTTTGTGTAACGGGGACAAAACTTGAATTTATAAATTTAAAAAGTATCTCATGATTCAGAAAGGCAAAAATATAGAGAATAATCTTTTTAAAATTTGAACTAACATGGGAAAAACCTGTCATAAACCACTGAGGTTTACACTCAGGGAAAGGGCCGCAGGCTTCAGTAGGTGAAGGCTTATCTTCTTTTGCACAGTTATGTTCCTTAACTATGTGCTTAACTGTGCTGCCATGCTGTTTTATACAAAAAACATCTCTGTGTCTGAAACCGGCAGGTCCACAACTAACATTGCACTGTTTCAAAAAAATTGAAAAAAAAACGAAGAGTTATTTCTATAAAAAATGATACATATAAATAAAAATAAATTCTAAAAATCTTAAAACAAGATAATAGTTTGATTTTTCTTAAACTTAATTGATATAATTAGAAAAGATAATATTGTAAAGTAATGTAGAAAGTTCCCAAAATCTGCCAATAATGAAAAGGTTACCCTGCTTATATTTGATTATTTTATCGCTTCCACTAATGACAGAGTGAAATAATGTAATAATAGCCTATTTAAATTTAATGTTAACAAGTACAACAGTCTAAATTATGAAAAGTTTACTATGGGAGGACTGTGTTCACGTTGAAGTAATACGAAATACCTGTATACAGAAAAGGGGAAACTGAGAACAGGCGGTTTTCCCCTACTCTGTATGTTATATTTTAAATTATGAAAAGAAGGTTAATCATTTTAACATTTAGGTTTTCAATGCATAGTCCTGTTGACCAGGTTTATCTATCGGCCTGGAGTCAAATAGCAAATAAGATGAATGGCCAATCCATCGGCCCAATAATACAGGCCTCGAGATTGGCTGGCTGGTCTTTGTACCAGCTAATCAGATTTCTTCTTCTATTTCTTGCTCTGCTATATCTTCCATTGATAGTTTACTGTGTTCTGTCGTTTTACAGAATTTTTAGTTTACCTAGTGGCCCTTTAAATGCTTAAAAAAAAATGTGACCTTGAAATATGCCAAAAGCATAAGTACCCGCATTGGTATATTTTATTCAGTTTTTTTACATTGAATTTCATTCAAATGTTTTTTAAAACTTATTTATTCTTAAACAAACAGAAAAATTAACAAAATCCTGCAAGAATTGTAAGTGTTAAAAAAAATTATATAATTTGCATAATAGTTAACATTTCATTTAAATTCATATAGATTACAAAAGTTCTTTAAATTCCCTACAAGAATATTTATATTTTTGTATTTGTAAAGTAATTAGTTTATTTAAAAAAAACTTTTTTTGCAAAATAAGTGCAGGGCTTGTGAAACAGGGCTCACTCTTCTTGGCACCCACACTCCAAAAAGGATCAGTCTCAAGAGGGTTAACAGCAGTATTAAGAACTCCAGTTGGAGTCAAATGTATCGATTGATTTTTACCTGTGACCATGGACCTGTAAACCAAAGACCTCCACAAGGTTTTTTTGATTTACATGACTTATGTTCACGGGGTTTGTTCTTTTTTCCACATTTTTTCTCATCCAGTTTGGCACCATCTGCAGCAGAACAATAAACTTGTCTAGAGTAGTGTCCCTTACCACATTCTGCTGAACACTAAAAAGGAAAAAAAGAGACAAATTAAATCTTAATACTAACACTAGACACATTTTTAATTGTAATTTTATTTTAGTAAACCAGAAAAATTATTTGATTATAATTATTGTAAAGGCACACAGTAAAAAAAAACTAAACCAACATACGTCAGGTTATTTTAAATTTTTTATCCCATTTACCTATTAACCTTCAGCAAATTAAAATAATCAACTTGTGGAGTACAATATTCCATGCATGATGTATATGTAACCATTTGGAGGAATTGAGAATTAACTATTGAGTTTTTTTTGGACGGAAATAACTTGAAATAATTAAATTATAATTTTTTAAATTGTCAATTTGTATAGATTTCCCTTACTTGAAAAGTAATGACAGAAGCCAACTGCTTAAAGTTAAACTTAAAATGCAAATCAGAAATGAATAAACTCACGTCAGAGGACCATCGTGTGTGAAACCAACCAGAAGCACAGGAGCCCATGTCACAAATTTCCTCAACAGTTGGCTTAGTATGTGTACACAAGCTATCACTAACAACCTTGTCTTGCGTATTAACACATTTGACATTTCTTGTCCTCTGCCCAAACCCACAATCGGCAGAACACTAAAGTCATAGAAAATATTCCTTTATCTTGTAAAGCAATTATTTGAATATAGAACGAATGATATATTAATGAACTTTTATTTAAGTATTCGAGGTATGGGGAAATTACTCAAATCCCCCTTTAAAGAAAACTAAAAATAATGGTATTTTTATGAAAATTTACTTATACCATTTTATTAATTAAAATATCAATTATGCAAAACATCTTATAATATATAAAAATCCTTGAAATAAGTATTATGGTATCTAGGGGCCATCCATAAATGACATCACGCAAGTTAGACCCCCCTCAAATATAACGTCACAAATCTCTGCACCCCCCCCCGCTATAAAAAGTCCCTGTGTCCATTATTGTCCTTTACAAACCCTTAAGAAATTCGCCTCCCATGGATATTAAATTACTGCACCCGTGTCAGAAACATTTCACTACGAGTGGTTCTTAACCAGGGGTACAAGTACCCCCTCAGCCTTGAGGTGTGGAAGACCAAAAATTTGTATTCATTGGCATAGCTAGGGGGATGCGGACCGGTCGACACCATCACAGAGGGTGACACCAAATTGAAAGATAGCGAGCGTCATTACAGAGCACACGCTGCTCGGTCTAACCGAAATTCATAAGAGGATAACAGATGACATGTTCATTTTCCACCCATGTAACCAATAAAATTGCGTGTTTCGTTAATATTAAAATGTCAAGGTTGATGCCAAGGCAATTAGATTACCATATTATTAGGTCAGAAACACACCGTTTTGACCATGTTTCAATGCCGAATGAAGTGTTTGGTAACTTACTTTTGTAAGTGACAGGAAGGTATATTTATCTAAATTCTGAGAAATAGAGCTATCCTTTGACAACAATCGGCAAATCTAAGTACAAGTAGCATTTCATTGGCGCATTGCGTGTATAGTAATTTTTTTCCCGTTTATAAAAAGTTAATTAAAGAAATAAAACTACGATAACTAAATTATTTAATTATTTTAAATTTTATTACAATATAATTTATACGGGTGGGGGGGATGTTTAAAACGGAGTGGGCCTGCGGCGCTGCAAAAAAGGGTTAAGAATCCCTGCCCTAGATCATTTACTAAGATAACCCCCACCCTCGCGGTCAACTTCCCCCCCCCCGCTACATCCCACTTCCCCTGTCCAGATTTAGCCATAAATTCTCACGCCTGTCGTTGTAACGACATTCCGATTCTCCACTACTGGGCGTCCTGTAACTTGGTCTGAGGCCAATCTTNATAATAGTTGACTTTTTGCTAGGGCCACTGTTACCGGTAATAATAGTTGACTTTTTGCTAGGGCCACTGTTACCGGTAATAATAGTTGACTTTTTGCTAGGGCCACTGTTACCGGTAATAATAGTTGACTTTTTGCTAGGGCCACTGTTACCGGTAATAATAGTTGACTTTTTGCTAGGGCCACTGTTACCGGTAATAATAGTTGACTTTTTGCTAGGGCCACTGTTACCGGTAATAATAGTTGACTTTTTGCTAGGGCCACTGTTACCGGTAATAATAGTTGACTTTTTGCTAGGGCCACTGTTACCGGTAATAATAGTTGACTTTTTGCTAGGGCCACTGTTACCGGTAATAATAGTTGACTTTTTGCTAGGGCCACTGTTACCGGTAATAATAGTTGACTTTTTGCTAGGGCCACTGTTACCGGTAATAATAGTTGACTTTTTGCTAGGGCCACTGTTACCGGTAATAATAGTTGACTTTTTGCTAGGGCCACTGTTACCGGTAATAATAGTTGACTTTTTGCTAGGGCCACTGTTACCGGTAATAATAGTTGACTTTTTGCTAGGGCCACTGTTACCGGTAATAATAGTTGACTTTTTGCTAGGGCCACTGTTACCGGTAATAATAGTTGACTTTTTGCTAGGGCCACTGTTACCGGTAATAATAGTTGACTTTTTGCTAGGGCCACTGTTACCGGTAATAATAGTTGACTTTTTGCTAGGGCCACTGTTACCGGTAATAATAGTTGACTTTTTGCTAGGGCCACTGTTACCGGTAATAATAGTTGACTTTTTGCTAGGGCCACTGTTACCGGTAATAATAGTTGACTTTTTGCTAGGGCCACTGTTACCGGTAATAATAGTTGACTTTTTGCTAGGGCCACTGTTACCGGTAATAATAGTTGACTTTTTGCTAGGGCCACTGTTACCGGTAATAATAGTTGACTTTTTGCTAGGGCCACTGTTACCGGTAATAATAGTTGACTTTTTGCTAGGGCCACTGTTACCGGTAATAATAGTTGACTTTTTGCTAGGGCCACTGTTACCGGTAATAATAGTTGACTTTTTGCTAGGGCCACTGTTACCGGTAATAATAGTTGACTTTTTGCTAGGGCCACTGTTACCGGTAATAATAGTTGACTTTTTGCTAGGGCCACTGTTACCGGTAATAATAGTTGACTTTTTGCTAGGGCCACTGTTACCGGTAATAATAGTTGACTTTTTGCTAGGGCCACTGTTACCGGTAATAATAGTTGACTTTTTGCTAGGGCCACTGTTACCGGTAATAATAGTTGACTTTTTGCTAGGGCCACTGTTACCGGTAATAATAGTTGACTTTTTGCTAGGGCCACTGTTACCGGTAATAATAGTTGACTTTTTGCTAGGGCCACTGTTACCGGTAATAATAGTTGACTTTTTGCTAGGGCCACTGTTACCGGTAATAATAGTTGACTTTTTGCTAGGGCCACTGTTACCGGTAATAATAGTTGACTTTTTGCTAGGGCCACTGTTACCGGTAATAATAGTTGACTTTTTGCTAGGGCCACTGTTACCGGTAATAATAGTTGACTTTTTGCTAGGGCCACTGTTACCGGTAATAATAGTTGACTTTTTGCTAGGGCCACTGTTACCGGTAATAATAGTTGACTTTTTGCTAGGGCCACTGTTACCGGTAATAATAGTTGACTTTTTGCTAGGGCCACTGTTACCGGTAATAATAGTTGACTTTTTGCTAGGGCCACTGTTACCGGTAATAATAGTTGACTTTTTGCTAGGGCCACTGTTACCGGTAATAATAGTTGACTTTTTGCTAGGGCCACTGTTACCGGTAATAATAGTTGACTTTTTGCTAGGGCCACTGTTACCGGTAATAATAGTTGACTTTTTGCTAGGGCCACTGTTACCGGTAATAATAGTTGACTTTTTGCTAGGGCCACTGTTACCGGTAATAATAGTTGACTTTTTGCTAGGGCCACTGTTACCGGTAATAATAGTTGACTTTTTGCTAGGGCCACTGTTACCGGTAATAATAGTTGACTTTTTGCTAGGGCCACTGTTACCGGTAATAATAGTTGACTTTTTGCTAGGGCCACTGTTACCGGTAATAATAGTTGACTTTTTGCTAGGGCCACTGTTACCGGTAATAATAGTTGACTTTTTGCTAGGGCCACTGTTACCGGTAATAATAGTTGACTTTTTGCTAGGGCCACTGTTGCTAATAGTTGACTTTTTGCTAGGGCCACTGTTGCTAATAGTTGACTTTTTGCTAGGGTCACTGTTGCTAATAGTTGACTTTTTGCTAGGGCCACTGTTGCTAATAGTTGACTTTTTGCTAGGGCCACTGTTGCTAATAGTTGACTTTCTGCTAGGGCCACTGTTGCTAATAGATGACTTTTTGCTAGGGCCACTGTTGCTAATAGATGACTTTTTGCTAGGGCCACTGTTGCTAATAGTTGACTTTCTGCTAGGGCCACTGTTGCTAATAGATGACTTTCTGCTAAGGCCACTGTTGCTAATAGATGACTTTTTGCTAGGGCCACTGTTGCTAATAGATGACTTTCTGCTAAGGCCACTGTTGCTAATAGTTGACTTTTTGCTAGGGCCACTGTTGCTAATAGTTGACTTTTTGCTAGGGCCACTGTTGCTAATAGTTGACTTTTTGCTAGGGCCACTGTTGCTAATAGATGACTTTCTGTGAGACGTGACGTCATTTATGGATGGCCCCCTATCTATATTTTGGGTTGTTCTAAAGGTGCTAGCAGTTTAAAAAAACATAAAAGTAAGACGGTTCAATTAATGATGGAATTTAAAAAAAAGATGCTATGGAGCTACAGAGTATTCTTTAGTACCGGTATTTTAAAATTAACTTAAAAAATATAATTAAATAATTCTAATGTATAATAGCATATAGACTGTGGAACTTGCAAAATGGCTGCTACCAAAAATGATTCATCCATGCATAATTTACCTGTATCATACTGTATGTAATTGTTTATTACATGATTCTTAGGTGATTGTTAGTTGTTAGGTCACTGGGTTTCATAGCATAATAATTTACAATGGACTATATCCTTAATATATTATTTTGATTCAAGAGTACGATTCTACATTTTTAATTGCAGGGATATAATGTTGAAGTAATAAATCTGTCCAACCTTTCCCCACTCAGCTGCCTTCCATGTGAAGCATGGCTCCAGTTGACAGTATTGTCTTGACTGTGGCTGAGGTTGGGGACAGTTTGTGCTTGACACAGAAATGGTCAACTTATGGGAAATTCTCTGTTTACATTCAACTACCCTCTTCTGTAGCCCTCTGCCACATGTCACACTACACTGGCTCCACTCACCCAGATCCCAGCTAGAGTGAAAAATATACAAGTGCACATATTTTTATTCAGAAAATACAGACTATGAACATGAAGACAAAAGACACTCAATACGTATTGAAGCAATCTAGATTACAGAACCAAAGAGTGTGCCAAACATAATGACATGCACTACGGTCAACAATCGTACAGATGGGAGCCGTAAATCAACGGTAGGCTCATGTTGTGTCTCTGGCTATGATGTTGTCATGACCTTTTAGAAATAATCAATACAAGCCCACCAGTTAGGTCTAACTAGAGTGAACAATTTCACAGCACCTAGAAAATTTGCTAGGGCCACTGTTGGTAATAGTTGATTTTTTGCTAGGGCCACTGTTACTGGTGATAATAGTTGATTTTTTGCTAGGGCCACTGTTACCGGTAATAATAGTTGATTTTTTGCTAAGGCCACTGTTGCCGGTAATAATAGTTGACTTTTTGCTAAGGCCACTGTTGCCGGTAATAATAGTTGACTTTTTGCTAAGGCCACTGTTACCGGTAATAATAGTTGACTTTTTGCTAAGGCCACTGTTACCGGTAATAATAGTTGACTTTTTGCTAGGGCCACTGTTACCGGTAATAATAGTTGACTTTTTGCTAGGGCCACTGTTACCGGTAATAATAGTTGACTTTTTGCTAGGGCCACTGTTACCGGTAATAATAGTTGACTTTTTGCTAGGGCCACTGTTACCGGTAATAATAGTTGACTTTTTGCTAGGGCCACTGTTGCTAATAGTTGACTTTTTGCTAGGGCCACTGTTGCTAATAGTTGACTTTTTGCTAGGGCCACTGTTGCTAATAGTTGACTTTTTGCTAGGGCCACTGTTGCTAATAGATGACTTTCTGCTAAGGCCACTGTTGCTAATAGATGACTTTTTGCTAGGGCCACTGTTGCTAATAGATGACTTTCTGCTAAGGCCACTGTTGCTAATAGATGACTTTTTGCTAGGGCCACTGTTGCTAATAGATGACTTTTTGCTAGGGCCACTGTTGCTAATAGTTGACTTTTTGCTAGGGCCACTGTTGCTAATAGTTGACTTTTTGCTAGGGCCACTGTTGCTAATAGTTGACTTTTTGCTAGGGCCACTGTTGCTAATAGTTGACTTTTTGCTAGGGCCACTGTTGCTAATAGTTGACTTTTTGCTAGGGCCACTGTTGCTAATAGTTGACTTTTTGCTAGGGCCACTGTTGCTAATAGTTGACTTTTTGCTAGGGCCACTGTTGCTAATAGTTGACTTTTTGCTAGGGCCACTGTTGCTAATAGTTGACTTTTTGCTAGGGCCACTGTTGCTAATAGTTGACTTTTTGCTAGGGCCACTGTTGCTAATAGTTGACTTTTTGCTAGGGCCACTGTTGCTAATAGATGACTTTCTGTTCCAAAAGAAAGTGAAAGTTATCTAATTTATATCAAGTCCCATGCCTGTGAAAATAATTTTGCTGCCAGCGTACCTGGGTTCACATGGTTGATTGTTACAGACGATGGGTGTGGTTTCAGGTTTAGTGTTTTGGTCACAATTCTCCTCCATCACTTCCACCTGGGAATCCCCCTTGATGCATATAATCTGGGTTTCTTGCAAGCCTACAGCAGAGTGACAAGATAAAATTTGTTTCTAATTAGAAGTTAAAAAAAGAGAAATCTTTTATATTATATTCATCTAATTTAAAGACAAATATTTTTCATTAACATGAGAGCTTACTGACCAAATACTCTGCATATTAAACACTCCAGACAAGGACTGTGCTGTGAAAAGCTGCGCCCTGGTCTAAGCTTGAAAATGTTGCCCTCTCTCCCCACTGCCTTTATAAATTTTATAAGATAAAGACATATGCCCTTTATATATATAATTATTTATGATAATTTACGATTTTTGTGTCCCTGAGGCTGGCAACCGGGGTATTAACCCCTTCACCAACCCAGCCCCCTTCCACTTTGCCCTGCTCCTGACTAAGAAGGCTTGGGAAGACTGAATTTACAAACGCTTCACCATAAATAAATTGTTATAACATTTCTTAAATAGAAAGTCATACTTCATCTTACATTAAAAATAAATAACAGTAAAATATCTACCTACCACCACCACATGGTTCTGAGCAGGCAGTGAAGCCAGAAATACGCCATGAATAAAAATGCCGCTTATCAGGGTTGTCAGACAGTCTGTTGTCATAGCCATTATAAATTCTTGAGATGCTATTGGCCCTAGGTGGTATTGGGGCAATGTTCTGCTGGGCCTTGACTGAGGCAGCTATAACAGCTGGAAGTGATGAAAACCTTTCAGGCGGCTGGTACTGCGTTGTGCCACTGAACTCGGCATATCTTAAATATTACACATCAAAATGTTATCACCATGTAATAAGCTAGTGTTTAAAAAAAGGCAAAGTTTTCCAAAAAATAAAATCATCATCTAAGACAGTGGTTCCCAAACTATGCACTACAGAGAATAATTGTGACCAAAGAGAAAGGTAGCTGCAGTGGGAAAATTCAAATAAAATTAAAGGATTTAAAGCAATATCCATAAAAAATGAGGATTATTAAGTTTAAATTATTTTACATAATTTAAAAGCATCAGTAGAATTGTCTAAATTGGAATGCTTCTGTCATCTAGAATCTAGTTATATAATTTATACTCAAGTATTTGTTTTAAATACTTTATTCATTAATTATTAATACTTTTAGACTTTCATATTATACAGTAGAATTCTAATTACTTGACTTGTTTGGGTAAGTTTAAAAGAAGAGGTTTTCCCTGTACCCCCAATACCAATTCAACTTTTACTTTACCACTGAAAAGTGGATTCTAAAAACTAAATCAAAATACAAGTCTTTCCAATAAAATCATTTAATAAACTCGTACCTCTTTAATTAAGAATATTTTACAACTACTCCCAGTTGTTCTATATTGAACAACACTCGCACAACACAGAATCATTTTCTGAATTCTTTTTTTTTTGACTTCAAAATCAAGCTGGAATGTTTGTGCATAATACAAGAGATAAATAAATAAATTCAAAATAATTACCTCCCATCATGGAGATCGTTACTTTCAGTCCATACAGGTTCTTTTTTATAGTTAAGTCCCTTTGTATTAGATTGAGTATCCTCAGCAGGTATAATCATTGGTACATCTCCAAGATCATCATGTTCATTGGTATGATAGTAGTGCTTGTACTCAATAGATTTGTTCTCTCCCCTAAGGTACAGGTCTTCATTGGTTGTTTGGTACTGACCCTCAACCTTTGCATTTGCTTGACCCCGAGGAGGGTTATGTCTTTTTCTTCCTGGGTCTGTCTGTTTACCACCATTCTCATCAGTCAACTTATGATATTTCTTGTCATGGGTTGGTGTGGGTTGTTTAGTGTGTTGCCGTGATGACTTCAGTTGATGATGTTGGCCTCTCCCATTGTTGTCTGGTAGGTAAATTGGAGACTTGCCATGGCGGATTCGGGGAATGACATCAGCACGAAGAACATTTGGGTCTTTGTTGAAAGTGTTTGAATAAAAAGTAGTTAAAGTATAGAATTTTTTATGTTTATCCTTAGGGAAATGAATTATAACAAAAGATCTTTGTGCCTAGAATAAAAAAACAACAACTAAGTCTTATAAAATAAGAATAATATGTTGCTGGTAAAGAATGCAAGTTGGCATTCATTGGATTACTGTTGGCAGCACTTTTTGGATTTAATAGATGAAAAAAAAATTTCGTTTCATAAAACTAGTAAATTATAATTAATTTATAAGCTTATTTGTTTGTTTGTGTTTTGGGGGTGGGGTATGCCCTCCTTTTCAGATTAAGAAGCCCATGTGACATGACAAAAAATATAAAGGCCTATGTTACTTTTTCTATACGAAGGAGTCTATAGATATATAGGGACTACCATCCCAGTGTTAGTTGTACAACCTGGCCGAAGATGTTAATTATATCCCTTGTTTTTTAAATTTATAACTTAGAATTTGAAGATTAAACTTTGTCACTTCAGTTATAAGAAAAAATTTAACAAATTTGAAGATTGAGCTTTTCTATACTTTCTAGTTTTTTAATCAGTCAACATAAGCTGAAATAGACATGCTTAAATAGACAGAGCAACAAATTCAAAAACTGTCTGTCTCACCTGCATCTTTTTGTTCGTCTTCCTTTTGTTCCGCCACAAGCGTAGATTGCTGTTGTGTAAGTGTTTGTGGAGTATCCCTCGGCGTAGTGAACTCATAAGAAATGCCTGGATTTCGTCCAAAATAAATCAGCTGAAAGAATATGGTCATTGCTAGAACCAGAAGTGTTGCACAGTTTGAAATATTAAAAAAAAATGTGTTTAAATTGGGAAGTGTTAATGTAAAACATATTTTCTTTGATTTCATTTGTAGGCCTATTGAATTGCTCTTGAATTTTGAAAAAAATATGACGCTTATGCCAGTTTGAGACCCTCTAACAACCAAACTAAGTTCTTTTTGGATGGCACTAAGTTGTATTTAATTTAATATCACATTCATTTGGAGTCCTCTACTTTTTGTTAGTTAAACCAAGCTGAGAGAGCTTAATTAACTAATTATAAAAAGTGTTACACTGCAATTCAATAAAGCTTTAAAATAGATTAATAAGACACTAACAAATTGTGTCAATATAACAATATAAGTATAAGTTACGCTTTAATAATAATTATACATTATACAGAAGTAAACGTTCCGGCACATGCCTTCATCAGTACATACACAAAACTTTAAATAAGTATAAATTAAATTTACATAATATCAATATACATATCCTACCTAAAAAAGAAAAAAATAGGAGAGGGCGCTAAAACCAGACAAAAACAAAGTAAAGAGGAGTAGAAAGGAAGTGATTTGCACATAATTGTAAAAACCGTGTGAAATTAATAAACTTAAAACCTATCTTATACACAACGAGGGGGGCTTAATGGCTTAATAATTTTTACCTACGGTACTATGAGAAGTGGACGTAACAGTTGCAAACTGCAGCACACCGTTTCAACATACCTCAACTCTCAAGCTAGTGTTTAGAGGCCCCGGTGCAGATAAACACTCTCCAGGGCAAGCATCATTATTCCCTCTGTTGTACAAGAAAATAGTTCCTGCACCATTGACACGACCTTCACCTTGAAGGCGCATGTCACCATTCAGAAAGTAGCCTTTAGATGTCGACAGAGCTAGAAATATTCTTGCATTTAACATTTTTTTGTATTTTTAAAGTTTAGAAACAATAAATAAAATACGGTTTAAAATTCAATGTAAATATTGACTGCAGTAATCAATCGAAATATGCCGTTGCTCTGATGAACATGTAAAAAAATTGTTTTATAATTTATTTAATCGAAACAATACTATCAATTGGCAAACACGGTAGGCCAACAATTTTCTTCATCTCTTCACTTTAAACATAAACTCATTAATTTTTTTTTTTTTTTTAAATTTTTTTTTTAAATTTTGAAAAGAAAATTTGAAACCCTTTATAAGAAAATTTTAGACCAATTATCCCTTTCATGTCCTCCAGCCTGGGCCGTGTGAAAAATTGTAACGGNACTGCAGTAATCAATCGAAATATGCCGTTGCTCTGATGAACATGTAAAAAAATTGTTTTATAATTTATTTAATCGAAACTATACTATCAATTGGCAAACACGGTAGGCCAACAATTTTCTTCATCTCTTCACTTTAAACATAAACTCATTAATTTTTTTTTTTTTTTTAAATTTTTTTTTTAAATTCTGAAAAGAAAATTTGAGACCCATTATAAGAAAATTTGAGACCCATTATCCCCTTCATGTCCTCCAGCCTGGGCCGTGCGAAAAATTGTAACGGGTGGGGTGGGGTGGGAGGGATAAAATCTGATGTACTTCACAAAGACAAGTTGTGACAAGATTGCTTATTTACTGTTTCACCATGGGCGGTACTTCTTCCGATATCTATTTGGGGTGGCATTTTTAGTCTCCGCCCGGGGCGCCGCGTTTCCTCAGCACGGCCCTGCCTCCAACCCACCGATTCCATTGTTTGGTGAACTGACCTAGGTGGTTCTTGCTCCGACTCAACTCTGTGATGTTGATACTGCGAGCACCAGCGGGAATCGTCGCAACAATGTTGTACCCCCGCTCTGTCAGATGAGTTCTAGTGAAGATGCCCCGAATGATCTGACATGTTGAGCCATCACCCCCACACGAGCCGCACATGTCAAGTTGAGCAACTGAACCCAGCACTCCGTCACAGCCTGTTGCCTGTTGGTAAACATAATTCAACAGTTTGCCGTTTTGAAAACACAGATAGGTTATTTTCATACAGAATTTGGAGCTAGCTGTTTGTGATTAAGAAAAAAAAAAATTCCGGTTGGCATCAGAAAAACAAAAGGAATGACCACCAAAGCCATGTTGGATATGAAATTAGTTAGAAGAGAAAGCGTGTGTGCTTTTTTTTTTTGGTGGGTGGGGTGGGGGTGGGGGGCGTGGTTATGGGGGTAGAAGTGTGAATTTTATCGTAAGTTAGATAAAAACCCTGAAGGAATTGTTTGGGCTCAGTCAGGTATTTCTGTAATAGAAATGAATGACGCCCACTCTTCTGCGATCGGTATAACAACTGACTTTATTCCACATTCTACACAAAATGATTTTTTTTCCACATTCTACACTCTTTTTATACTACACATTCATTCAACTTTTCCCACGCGTTTCCGTTTAAGTTTCAAACATTCATAAATCAAAACAACTCGCCAATCCAGTCATGCCACATAACAACAACACAGGCCAATCCAGTCATGCCACATAACAACAACACAGGCCAATCCGGTCATGCCACATAACAAATCAGGCCAATCCGGTCAAGCCACATAACAACAACACAGGCCAATCCGGTCATGCCTCATAACAACAACACAGGCCAATCCAGTCATGCCACATAACAACAACACAGGCCAATCCAGTCATGCCACATAACAACAACACAGGCCAATCCAGTCATACCACATAACAACAACACAGGCCAATCCAGTCATGCCACATAACAACAACACAGGCCAATCCAGTCATGCCACATAACAACAACACAGGCCAATCCAGTCATGCCACATAACAACAACACAGGCCAATCCAGTCATGCCACATAACAACAACACAGGCCAATCCAGTCATGCCACATAACAACAACACAGGCCAATCCAGTCATGCCACATAACAACAACACAGGCCAATCCAGTCATGCCACATAACAACAACACAGGCCAATCCAGTCATGCCACATAACAACAACACAGGCCAATCCAGTCATGCCACATAACAACAACACAGGCCAATCCAGTCATGCCACATAACAACAACACAGGCCAATCCAGTCATGCCACATAACAACAACACAGGCCAATCCAGTCATGCCACATAACAACAACACAGGCCAATCCAGTCATGCCACATAACAACAACACAGGCCAATCCAGTCATGCCACATAACAACAACACAGGCCAATCCAGTCATGCCACATAACAACAACACAGGCCAATCCAGTCATGCCACATAACAACAACACAGGCCAATCCAGTCATGCCACATAACAACAACACAGGCCAATCCAGTCATGCCACATAACAACAACACAGGCCAATCCAGTCATGCCACATAACAACAACACAGGCCAATCCAGTCATGCCACATAACAACAACACAGGCCAATCCAGTCATGCCACATAACAACAAGACAGGCCAATCCAGTCATGCCACATAACAACAACACAGGCCAATCCAGTCATGCCACATAACAACAACACAGGCCAATCCGGTCATGCCACATAACAACAACGCATGCCAATCCAGTCATGCCACATAACAACAACGCAGGCCAATCCAGTCATACCACATAACAACGACGCATGCCAATCCAGTCATGCCACATAACAACAACGCAGGCCAATTCAGTCATACCACATAACAACAACGCAGGCCAATCCAGTCATACCACATAACAACAACACAGGCCAATCCAGTCATGCCTCATAACAACAACGCAGGCCAATCCAGTCATGCCTCATAACAACAACACAGGCCAATCCAGTCATGCCACATAACAACAACGCAGGCCAATCCAGTCATGCCTCATAACAAAAACGCAGGCCATTCCAGTCATGCCACATAACAACAACACAGGCCAATCCAGTCATGCCTCATAACAACAACACAGGCCAATCCAGTCATGCCACATAACAACAACACAGGCCAATCCAGTCATGCCACATAACAACAACACAGGCCAATCCAGTCATGCCACATAACAACAACACAGGCCAATCCAGTCATGCCACATAACAACAACACAGGCCAATCCAGTCATGCCACATAACAACAACACAGGCCAATCCAGTCATGCCACATAACAACAACACAGGCCAATCCAGTCATGCCACATAACAACAACGCAGGCCAATCCAGTCATGCCACATAACAACAACACAGGCCAATCCAGTCATGCCACATAACAACAACACAGGCCAATCCAGTCATGCCACATAACAACAAGACAGGCCAATCCAGTCATGCCACATAAC
Source organism: Lymnaea stagnalis (assembly GCA_964033795.1). Classification (NCBI taxonomy): domain Eukaryota; kingdom Metazoa; phylum Mollusca; class Gastropoda; family Lymnaeidae; genus Lymnaea; species Lymnaea stagnalis. Next base: position 4,555,927 of record CAXITT010000001.1, on the reverse strand, counting down.
AACAACACAGGCCAATCCAGTCATGCCACATAACAACAACACACGCCAATCCAGTCATGCCACATAACAACAACGCATGCCAATCCAGTCATGCCACATAACAACAACGCAGGCCAATCCAGTCATACCACATAACAACAACGCAGGCCAATCCAGTCATGCCACATAACAACAACGCAGGCCAATTCAGTCATACCACATAACAACAACGCAGGCCAATCCAGTAGCATAGTTCACTCACTACTCACAATAATACTCGTCAGACATGCTATCACAATTTCTATACACAAAGCGCCAACTCTTTCAAAATGACCATCAGCTGTCAGACGTCATTGGTCCGATGTCCAGTTGTTTGTTGCGTGCTTTTTTTAAAATGGGGGCTCAATCCATTTATTACATAATATGCAGTATTGACGATGGCTCATTTATTAAAATTCGCTTGCATATTCTGTTGTGTTTGATTTATCAAGGTGTGAATTTATTATAGACTGTATAATGTTAATCAGTGACTAGAGACCGACCGAAAGTGATTTTTGATTTCGAAACCGAAACTAGGCCGAAATTTAAAAATCACTTTTGGCCGAAGCCGAAACCAAAAGCTTAACGAGACTTTTGGCCGAAACCGAAACCAAAAGCTTAAAGAGACTTTCGGCCGAAACCGAAACCAAAAGCTTAAAGAGACTTTCGGGCCGAAACCAAAGCCGAAATATTTAGATATTTTTAAATTCGTTCACGCATGCAATCTGCATGCATCGAAAAATGGGGGAAAGTATCAATATTTAAATTCTTTTCTATAAAAAATGAGATCATCGTGGATATTAATAAATAAGCATCTAATGTCTTTTACCATTTTAATGTAAAAGTAATTTAAATTTCTCAAAGGTGTTGTTTAAAGTAATATGGAAAGAGAAAATTTGGGCGCGGGGGGGGGGGGTAAAAAAAAAGGGGGGGGGGAGAAATTAATGCAAAATACACCCTTGAGTGCCCTTTGCTTTTATATGGTAGCGAAGTGTGGACCACATATACCAATCAGGAGCGGAAACTCAACAGATTCCATCAAAGATGTCTGCGTCGCATTTTACGCATTCGTTGGCAGGACAGGGTGCCTAACGTGGAGGTGTAGGAACGTGCACCCATGTTTAGCATATTCTCCTTTCTTATCAAGAGGCACCTTCGCTGGTTAGGTCATGTACGGAGAATGGAGGAAGGACGTATCCCAAAGATACTGCTGTATGGAGAGTTGGCAGAAGGGACAAGACATATTGGACGACCGCACCTGAGATTTATTGACGTTTGCAAACGAAGCATGAGGGAAGCCAATATTGAAACAAACGAATGGGAGTTCATTGCCGAACTTCGCTCCAACTGGCGAACAGAAGTGTTTGAAGGAGTAAAAAAGGCAGAATATACTCGAAAGAGGCCCTTAAATCAAAAAGAACAATTCGGAAATCAAGATCTAACCGGGATTCAATAATCTCCTGCGAGAGATGCGGCCGTGATTGCCATTCAAAGATTGGCATAGTGAGCCACTCGTCAAAGTGTAGAGCTATAGAGCTACTTCATCGTCTCACGAAGACGGAAGGATGCCATATATATATATATATATATATATATATATATTCAAATATCACCCAATGTTACGCGGTTACTGTCATGCTGCTTTGTGATTTCATGAATAGCTGGCAAGAAATCGCTGTATTAATATTTAGCCTAGTACTAGTACCAAAATACTATAGTCTTTCTGTGCTATTGACGTAATTATTTCGTTCGGCGACCAACCTCCCTCACCCCCATCGGTGGGAGATTTTTTTTAAAACTGGGTCTCTTAAGCTTGTTGTTCTGACGGGTCTCGACGGAGAGTAGCTAAATACATCTAAATTGGTCGCCAACATCATAGAAGTAAAAAAGGTTTGCAGTAGTCCTACTAGATAACTATTATACGAACCCGTGATATATGCACATGCGTGTTATTTCGCCAATCGCAATGTTTATCAGCACGATAATGACGCATTTCAAGAAATGAATTGAAAAAGCTTTAGTTTCCTTAATTCTTATTTTAAAACTAAATAAAACAAAAACAATAATGGAAATATTACCATTCGCCGTGATTATTAAATATTATTCACCTTTGCCTATGACAACATGAGCATGATAATGAAATACCAAAATGAATAACTCAAATTAGAGACCGACCGAATTTCGGCTTCAGCTATTTTATCACTTTCGGCCAAGTTTCGGTTTCGGCCGAAACTGAAAAGTGAACTTTCGGCTTCATTTCGGTTTCGGCCGAAATAGAAAAGTTAATTTTCGGTCATCCTCTTGTTAAAAATCTTTTAGTTTGTTTTTAAAGATCGCTTAGTTTGTTCTTAAAGATTGATTAGTTTTTGTTTAAAGATCTTTTAGTTTGTTCTTAAGGATCATTTAGTTTGTTCAAAAAATATTTTTCTTAAAGATCGCTTTGTTTGTTTTATTAAAAGATCGTTTAGTTTGTTCTTAAATATCGATTAGTTGTTCTTGAAGATCATACAGTTTGTTCTTAAAGATCATTTAGTTTGTTCTTATAGATCTTTTAGTTTGTTATTAAAGATCGTTTTGTTTTTTCTTAAAGATTGCTTATTTTGTTGTTGAAGATTGCTTAGTTTTTTCATAAAGATCGCTTAGTTTGTTCTTAAAGATAATTTATTTTCTTCCTTAAGATCGATTAGTTTGTTCTTAAAGATCAATAGTTTTTTCTTTAGGATCATTTAGTTTGTTCTTAAAGATCTTTTAGTTTTTTCCTAAAGAACATTTAGTTTTCTGTTAAAGATCGCTTAGTTTATTCTTATAAATCATATAGTTTACTATTAAAGATCATTTGTTTTGTTCTTATAGATCATTTAGTTCGTTCTTAAAAATCGTTTAGTTTGTTCTTTAAAATTGTTTTGTTTATTAAAGATCGCTTAGTTTCTTCTTAAAGATCGCTTAATTTGTTCTTAAAGAACGATTAGTTTGTTCTTAAATGGCGCTTAGTTTGTTGTTAAACATCGCTTTCGCTGAGTATTAGTCATATATAACATACAATGACAGCAAGACGTCGATCACTAATGAATATCAGATTGTCGGCCTAGAGACAGACAGACCGTCTGACTTCTGGTAGATGACCGAAAACTTCAGTCACTTTCGGCTGAAAAAAACGTTAAAGTTTCGGCCGAGGCTGAAACTCGATTCCAGTGAAGTGATCAAATAGCAAATTTGGCGTCGAAACCGAAATTCGGTCGGTCTCTATCAGTAACTATTAACTGCCACTCAGCTGATGTGAAAAAATCGTTATACGCTCAATGCTTTCTACTGGTATTTTATAAAAGCGTTCATAATCGTTTTTTTAAATGTTTAACGTTTCCAGGACACGAACGAATGGAAAAAAGAAAAAGGTTGAAATCTGGGTTCGTGGCAAGCTTGAAAATCGTAAATATACCCGGCAAGAAAATTTAGTAAAGAGAATGTGAGAGCTAAGCAGGTTAAATTAATTCTAAGAAAACAGCAGATGGCATGGGCTTGGCAAAGTCAGATACACATCAGCCCCCCTCCCCCCTTTTCCCACCAGTCCCATCAGAGAAAGTGTGTGTGTATGTGTGTGTGTGTGTGTGGGAGAGAGAGAGAGAGAGAGAGAGGGAGAGAGAGAGAGAGAGAGAGAGAGAGAGAGAGAGAGAGAGAGAGAGAGAGAGAGAGAGAGAGAGAGAGAGAGAGAGAGAGAGAGAGAGAGAAAGAAACATCGGATCTTTAATTCATTTACACCTAAGAGTCCAACACTGTGTCACGTTCCCATGGTATAGAAGACGAAGATGATTGTTCTCCATGATATATGAAGTAAACATCAACTTAACTTCATATTAAATCTGCACCTGAGATTAGCAGATGTACGAATTATCACCGCCGGCATCTCACGGTTGCCTGGCTTCGGCCTCAGGTTACACAAAGCCGCCAGATATAAATTCAATTAGGAATGTATTTCCCGGCATTTTTTTGGTCACATGCGGTTATCTGACCCAAGCGTCATCTCCCCCCTAGATTGTACACCGAGCCATTCGGGCCACCCAGCTGTTTTATAATATATACCGTGGCTCTTGACTCATTTGCGCTGTGAGATAGTATACCCTCCACCCCGCCTTCATGATATCTTTCACCGCATTTCAACTGGAAGTTATTTCAATGTTGCACCCTTTGACAAATCCTTGTAAGCAAGAATGTGCAAGTTTATATTGTATTTGTGAAACACAAAAATCTACCGGTGAGGGGTGTTTTATCTTTGTTTTTCAGAGCGTGGGCTGGATCCAATTTCTCATTCTGCTTGGCATTGTAAAAAAAAAAAAAAAAAATAAATAAGTTCAAATGATATGAAATGAAGGTAAAATTTAAGAAAAAAAAAAAAATTAAAAGCTTTTTGAAAACAAAATAAAATTTTATTTTTTTTTTTCAGAGCGTGGGCTGGATACAATTTCTATTTCTGTTTGGAATTATAAAAAAAAAAAAAAAAAATGCATTAGTTCAAATGATATGATATGCAGGTTCCATTTCAGAAAAAAAAAAAAATTAAAAGCTTTTTGTAAACGAAATTAAATTAATGTTTTAAACGCTGAAGATTGCTGTTTCAGAACAGAATCAAACCATAAAAATGCAGTTTTTTCGGATAAATTCTTGACATGCATTTTAAACATTCTTTTATGCTCTATTAATTTCCTCCTGTCCCACCCGCTTCTCACACCGCAGATTTAGTTCACCAACTATTTCATGAAAACAAAAGAAAATGTAAACGCACTTGCGAGTTATTTTTTTAAAAGATCTCGTTCGACGCAGTTATCGGGAATTTTAATTCGTGAATTCAATGGCATCACATTTCCTTCATCTTCCCCGTGAAGACTGACCTTTTGCGGGTTGGTGGTTGGGTCTGAAAATTTAATATACCCGGTACGTGTTGTCATCAGTTAAAAGTCTTTATGCCGAATTTCAGCTCGATGGGTTGACGGGAAGTGGGTCAAATAGCTGTCCGAAGATTTTACCACCCACCCAGAGGCCCACGAACAAAAGCGAAGTGAGTAAAAAGAATTTAAAAGCCCAATTTCTTCGCTTATTAAAGAAAATGAAATCTCCCCAAGTTAGTCCTAGGTAACACATAAACCCGTGGTCCCGGCACGGTCTCATAGTAACATGCAAATTGGGGGCCTCAGTGGCTTAGGTTAACAGACCACGTGTGAGCCCTGAGAGCAGAGTTTATTTCAACTATCTCTGCGGGGGCACTGCCCCCCCCCCCCGGGAAAGTCAAGTGCCCCACGGAGCAAAATGTTAACACCAATATAATGGGTACATACCTTTTAAAAATTTAAAAAAAAACTATTAAATTGTTATTTTTAAACAGTTTTAAAAAGAGTGGTAGGCCTATCTGGTGTCTTTAACCGAACCGATTACAATTATTTGAATCTATGAAATATCGCTACGTTCGATACATTTGATGATCCATTTATATAAAGCCAATCTTGTTAAAAGCTTACAGTATTCGATTAAAAATATCGTACTTGACACCCCTGATCATTAAGCCAAAGGCTTACTTCTTGATGTTCGCATTTATCCGTCTTTTTATTCATTTATTTCTCGCAACTTCAAAATTTAAAGACTTAAACAACACTGTATTAAACTACCTTAACATCAATATCAAGGTCTACAATTCAAAAATAGTTCTTGCCAAGTATCAAACGTACGCAATCTATTTTCAAATGATATTTCATTATAAAAGCATAACTTTTAAAGTTGGGATAGGTGTTAATTTAATTAAATTAAAATTATTTTTTTTTATTAGCAATATTATAACTGTACACGATTCCACGAATCTTGAGTTATATAAAATGGAAACGTAATTTAAAAAAAAATAAATATTATTAATGGTTTTATATAGCGTAATACCCCAGCATTGGGCTGGGCTCACCACGCTGTACATACAATTTAACAAACATAATCATGAACTTAAAAATTAAACAACCCATAAAAATACATACAAACAGTGCACACGTCATCAATTATTACATTGAAAGCGTTTGTGTTTTCTTTAAATGTGTTAAGCTTGTTTAAAAAAAAAGTTTCCTGAATAACAAATGTTTTAAAATTTGCCTATTTTTTTAAAATTAAATTCCCTACTGCTTTTGTTTTTAGTATCAGAATAATAAACAATCTGTCCCATCTAGTTGCCAGGGACGTAATTTGGGTAGGGCAGGGTGGAGCATTTGCCCTCCTCCCCTGAATTCGCAGGTTTTATTTAAATTGTTATATGCTGTGGCACCAGCATTAATATACAAGCTGACCAAGTTTTGGTTTTTGTCTGTCCGCCCCCCCCCCAACCCTTTTCCCAAACACGCCACGGCTAGTTGCACGGATTAAAAATAAAAAAAAGTATTATTATTTTTATTTTCAAGATGAGAATCTACCTGACAGCATATAAAAAGATGATTTTTTTTTTTTTGACTTAGCATTTCGATTATCATGTTACTTCCAAATTTTTTTTTGACTTAGCATTTCGATTATCATGCTACTTCCAATTGTTTTTTTTTTACTTAGCATTTCGATTATCATGCTACTTCCAATTTTTTTTTGACTTAGCATTTCGATTATCATGCTACTTCCAATTTTTTTTTGACTTAGCATTTCGATTATCATGCTACTTCCAAATTTTTTTTTTGACTTAGCATTTCGATTATCATGCTACTTCCAAATTTTTTGTTGACTTAGCATTTCGATTATCATGCTATTTCCAAATTTTTTTTTGACTTAGCATTTCGATTATCATGCTACTTCCATTTTTTTTTTGACTTAGCATTTCGTTTATCATGCTACTTCCAAATTTTTTTTTACTTAGCATTTCGATTATCATGCTACTTCCAAATATTTTTTTTACTTAGCATTTTTTTTTTTTTGTCTTTGTATTTCGATTTTTATGTTTTTTCTTTTTTTTTTGTTGTTGTGGTATTTTTATTATCTGTTTTTTTCTCTTTTTTTTCTCGTTTAGCATTTCGATTATCATGCTACTTCCATTTTTTTTTTGACTTAGCATTTCGATTATCATGCTACTTCCAAATTTTTTTTGACTTAGCATTTCGATTATCATGCTACTTCCAAATATTTTTTTGACTTAGCATTTCGATTATCATGCTACTTCCAAATTTTTTTTTGACTTAGCATTTCGATTATCATGCTATTTCCAATTTTTTTTTGACTTAGCATTTCGATTATCATGCTACTTCCAATTGTTTTTTTTTGACTTAGCATTTCGATTATCATGCTACTTCCAAATTTTTTTTTTGGGGGTACTTGTTTTAGACAAAATTCTTATTCTTAATTTGTCAATTTAAAATAAATTCTATGGTTTAGGGAATAAATAAATGTTTTAAAATATTTTCAAGTGGTAATTTGTAATTCATTTGAAAAAAAAGTTATAGTAGTTTGAAATTCCAAATAATAATTTCAATCAACTTAATATTGGGAAATGTCTACTTTATTTTGTAAACATCTCATGTCTTCTTTACATAATAATGGCGTTCATAGACGATTGATGGAAATGACCCGTTTTGACAGCCAATAAAAAGGTAGAGATTTTTCCACTTAACTGTTTTTTTTCCTCCCTTTTTGACTCTGGTAAAACTTGGAAATATTTAGCAAAGGTTATTATTATACGTAAGTTGATTATTATAAGTAATTTATTTTATTTTGTGTTCAACGTGTAAAATGATGCTAACAGTGACTTTTTTGTGATGGAAACCTTTTCTTTTTTCTCCTAAAAATCTATATTTTTTTTAAAAATTAATTATGTAGCCAAGTCCCAAAAAGCTTTAAATAAAAAATGAAAGCCACATTTAATATTTAGTGATATAAACATATTTCCATAACACAAGCAGTTCATGCAGAGCCGTCGCTCGACTTTTCGAGGCCCCTTTTGTTCCTTTTTGGTTTTGTCCTCCCCCAGGTTGCATTGAAGATGATAAGTAAGAAAATATCCACATCACATCGTTAAGCCTCTATAATATCCGAGGCCCATTGCAGTCGTAGGGGAGGCTGGGCTCACACAATGCTTCTGAGGTTAAGTGACCCCTACTTTAAAAAAAAAAAACTAGCATTTCTTCCGTTGCTCTCCAAGTGAAGAATGCTGCAAAACTAAATTAAAGTATTTGCTAAAATGCATTCTTCTATTTGAATTTGTCAAAAAGTTTCTGGGGACTAAAAAGATTTAATAGGCGATATTAAGCTAGGGAAAATGCATACCCTCAAGGGCGCCAAAACTAAAATGAATTTAGTTCATGTCCCCGTGGCGGCGTTAAAGATCTATTTAATCATTATTATGGCTAATTTTGGCGCTTCAACACGAAATTTAAAATGCCACCTCAAAATTGTCTGAAAGAAACACCGAATTCAAGTCAGCGCTAAAATGCACTCCTGCATTTCGAATTTCCGTGATTGTTTTCGGCACCCTCAATTTCTGCACCCCTTCCCTCACGCTGATCAATGTTACAGTACGGGGTTGAAAATAATCTAGTGCCAAAGATTACCCTCTAGCACGCAACAACCAAAGTGAGTTCAGCTGTGTATGACGCTGGCACCATAATGCCTCCCCAGATCCTTAAAAAATTAATTTTCCTGATCCAAATGTCTGATAAAAACATTGAATTCAACTATACTCTAAAATGCGCTGCTTGATTTTGAAATAATTTTTAAAAAATTCTTTGGATAAAGGCCCCACAGAACCCTCAACCGCTCAAGATTCATCTTACATACGCACTTATGCCTTTTACCCCGTCTGGGTCATATGGCATCTACAAGAATTTTCCATTCATCTCTGTCCACTGCGTTCCTTTTCATTTGCTTCCATGTGTATCCCATACTTTGTGTGTCTGCCTCTAGCTCGGGTCTCCATGTATTTTTGGGGCTTCCTCTCTTTCTTTTACCCCTTGAATTTCATGTTAGTGATTGTCTGGTGATGTTATCTGGAGGTTTGAGGAGAGTGTTCCAAATCAACATCCATCTTTTCCTGATGATGTCTTCAGCAATAGTTTCCTGGTATGTTCCATCTAGTAAGTCTTTGTTGGTGATTGTGTTTGGTCATTTGATCTTCAGGATTTTTCTAAGGCAAGTGTTTATGAATGTCTGTACTTTTTGCGTGATGCTCGCTGTTCTCCAAGTTTCTGCTCCATATGGTAGGCTCGTTTTGACATTTGTGTTGAAAAATCTGATTTTGGTTTGAAAATTCAGCTCCATTTACTCCCATGTTTTCTTTATCGCAAAAATACTGACTTAGCCTTTCCAATTCTAACCCTTACTTTCGCTTCGGATTCACGATTTATGTCGATGGCGCTGTCTAAGTATGTGAAGGACCCCACTTCTTCCAGCGCATTTCCTACCCGAGAGAAATACTTTTGTTGGGTTGAATTTACAATGTTGATCCTCGTCTTGCTTTTTAAAAATATTTATATAAATGAAAGAAAGATTCATTGGCAACCTGGATTTCTACCCTCCCCCCCCCGATGAAAATGTTCGATAATTTTGACTACGAAAGATACACTACCTAGAGGCGTAGCTACTTCTGGTGTCACCATGGGGGGGGGGGGTCAAAAACTTTTGCCGCTCAACCTTTCGCGATAAAAA
>CAXITT010000001.1:4507238-4525206 GCA_964033795.1 Lymnaea stagnalis | reverse complement strand
AATCTATCTGTCACTTGTTTTTTGTGGTAGGGGAAAACATAATCTATCTGTCACTTGTTTTTTGTTGTAGGGGAGAACACAATCTATCTCTCACTTGTTTTTTGTGGTAGGGGAGAACACAATCTATCTCTTACTTGTTATTTGTGGTAGGTGAAAACACAATCTATCTCTTACTTGTTATTTGTGGTAGGTGAAAACACAATCTACCTGTCACTTGCTTTTTTTTTGTGGTAGGGAGAACACAATCTATCTGTCACTTGTTTTGTGTGGTAGGGGAGAACACAATCTATCTGTCACTTTTTTGTGTGGTAGGGGAGAACACAATCTCTCTGTCACTTGTTTTGTGTGGTAAGGGAGAACACAATCTATCTGTCATTTTTGTGTGTGGTAGGGGAGAACACAATCTATCTGTCACTTGTTTTGAGTGGTAGAGGAGAACACAATCTATCTGTCACTTGTTTTTTGTGGTAGGGGAGAACACAATCTATCGGTCACTTGTTTTTTGCGGTAGGGGAGAACACAATCTATCTCTCACTTGTTTTTTGTGGTAGGGGAAAACAGAATCTATCTGTCACTTGTTTTTTGTGGTAGGGGAAAACATAATCTATCTGTCACTTGTTTTTTGTTGTAGGGGAGAACACAATCTATCTCTCACTTGTTTTTTGTGGTAGGGGAGAACACAATCTATCTCTTACTTGTTATTTGTGGTAGGTGAAAACACAATCTACCTGTCACTTGCTTTTTTTTGTGGTAGGGAGAACACAATCTATCTGTCACTTGTTTTGTGTGGTAGGGGAGAACACAATCTATCTGTCACTTTTTTGTGTGGTAGGGGAGAACACAATCTCTCTGTCACTTGTTTTGTGTGGTAAGGGAGAACACAATCTATCTGTCATTTTTGTGTGTGGTAGGGGAGAACACAATCTATCTGTCACTTGTTTTGAGTGGTAGAGGAGAACACAATCTATCTGTCACTTGTTTTTTGTGGTAGGGGAGAACACAATCTATCGGTCACTTGTTTTTTGCGGTAGGGAAGAACACAATCTATCTCTCACTTGTTTTTTGTGGTAGGGGAAAACACAATCTATCTCTTACTTGTTTTTTGTGGTAGGGGAGAACACATCTATCTGTCACTTGTTTTTTGCGGTAGGGGAGAACACAATCTATCTCTCACTGTTTTTTGCGGTAGGGGAGAACACAATCTATCTGTCACTTGTTTTTTGTGGTAGGGAGAAAACAATCTATCTCTCACTTGTTTTTTGTGGTAGGGGAGAACACAATCTATCTCTCACTTGTTTTTTGTGGTATGGGAGAACACAATCTATCTCTCACTTGTTTTTTGTGGTAGGGGAGAACACAATCTATCTGTCACTTGTTTTTTGTGGTAGGGGAGAACACAATCTATCTCTCACTTGTTTTTTGTGGTAGGGGAGAACACAATCTATCTGTCACTTTTTTGTGTGGTAGGGGAGAACACAATCTATCTGTCACTTGTTTTTGTGGTAGGGGAGAACACAATCTATCTGTCACTTGTTTTGTGTGTTAGGGGAGAACACAATCTATCTGTCACTTTTTTGTGTGGTAGGGGAGAACACAATCTATCTGTCACTTGTTTTTTGTGGTAGGGGAGAACACAATCTATCTGTCACTTGTTTTTTGTGGTAGGGGAGAACACAATCTATCTGTCACTTGTTTTTTGTGGTAGGGGAGAACACAATCTATCTGTCACTTGTTTTTTGTGGTAGGGGAGAACACAATCTATCTGTCACTTGTTTTTTGTGGTAGGGGAGAACACAATCTATCTGTCACTTGTTTTTTGTGGTAGGGGAGAACACAATCTATCTGTCACTTGTTTTTTGTGGTAGGGGAGAACACAATCTATCTGTCACTTGTTTTTTGTGGTAGGGGAGAACACAATCTATCTGTCACTTGTTTTTTGTGGTAGGGGAGAACACAATCTATCTGTCACTTGTTTTTTGTGGTAGGGGAGAACACAATCTATCTGTCACTTGTTTTTTGTGGTAGGGGAGAACACAATCTATCTGTCACTTGTTTTTTGTGGTAGGGGAGAACACAATCTATCTGTCACTTGTTTTTTGTGGTAGGGGAGAACACAATCTATCTGTCACTTGTTTTTTGTGGTAGGGGAGAACACAATCTATCTCTCACTTGTTTTTTGTGGTAGGGGAGAACACAATCTATCTGTCACTTGTTTTTTGTGGTAGAGGAGAACACAATCTATCTCTCACTTGTTTTTTGTGGTAGGGGAGAACACAATCTATCTCTCACTTGTTTTTTGTGGTAGGGGAGAACACAATCTATCTGTCACTTTTTTGTGTGGTAGGGGAGAACACAATCTATCTGTCACTTGTTTTTTTGTGGTAGGGGAAAACACAATCTATCTGTCACTTGTTTTTTGTGGTAGGGGAAAACATAATCTATCTGTCACTTGTTTTTTGTTGTAGGGGAGAACACAATCTATCTCTCACTTGTTTTTTGTGGTAGGGGAGAACACAATCTATCTCTTACTTGTTATTTGTTGTAGGTGAAAACACAATCTATCTCTTACTTGTTATTTGTGGTAGGTGAAAACACAATCTACCTGTCACTTGCTTTTTTTTGTGGTAGGGAGAACACAATCTATCTGTCACTTGTTTTTTGTGGTAGGGAGAAAACAATCTATCTCTCATTTGTTTTTTGTGGTAGGGGAGAACACAATCTATCTCTCACTTGTTTTTTGTGGTATGGGAGAACACAATCTATCTCTCACTTGTTTTTTGTGGTAGGGGAGAACACAAACTATCTGTCACTTGTTTTTTGTGGTAGGGGAGAACACAATCTATCTCTCACTTGTTTTTTGTGGTAGGGGAGAACACAATCTATCTGTCACTTTTTTGTGTGGTAGGGGAGAACACAATCTATCTGTCACTTGTTTTTGTGGTAGGGGAGAACACAATCTATCTGTCACTTGTTTTGTGTGGTAGGGGAGAACACAATCTATCTGTCACTTTTTTGTGTGGTAGGGGAGAACACAATCTATCTGTCACTTGTTTTGTGTGGTAGGGGAGAACACATCTATCTCTCACTTGTTTTTTGTGGTAGGGGAGAACACAATCTATCTCTCACTTGTTTTTTGTGGTAGGAGAGAACACAATCTATCTCTCACTTGTTTTTTGTGGTAGGGGAGAACACAATCTATCTGTCACTTGTTTTTTGTGGTAGGGGAGAACACAATCTATCTCTCACTTGTTTTTTGTGGTAGGGGAGAACACAATCTATCTCTCACTTGTTTTTTGTGGTAGGGGAGAACACAATCTATCTGTCACTTTTTTGTGTGGTAGGGGAGAACACAATCTATCTGTCACTTGTTTTTTTGTGGTAGGGGAAAACACAATCTATCTGTCACTTGTTTTGTGTGGTAGGGGAGAACACAATCTATCTGTCACTTTTTTGTGTGGTAGGGGAGAACACAATCTCTCTGTCACTTGTTTTGTGTGGTAGGGGAGAAAACAATCTATCTGTCATTTTTTTGTGTGGTAGGGGAGAACACAATCTATCTCTCACTTGTTTTTTGTGGTAGGGGAAAACACAATCTATCTCTCACTTAATTTTTTGGTAGGGGAGAACACAATCTATCTGTCACTTGTTTTTTGTGGTAGGAGAGAACACAATCTATCTGTCATTTTTTTGTGTGGTAGGGGAGAACACAATCTATCTGTCACTTGTTTTTTGTGGTAGTAGAGAACACAATCTATCGGTCACTTGTTTTTTGTGGTAGGGGAGAACACAATCTATCTGTCACTTGTTTTTTGCGGTAGGGGAGAACACAATCTATCGGTCACTTGTTCTAGTGATGGAGAAGAACACCATCTATCTGTCATTTCTTTTAGTGGTAAGGAAGAACTTAATATACCTGTCACTCTACCTGCCAATCAAAACAAAATAAGCGAACTATTTCAGAAGGTTGTAAACTTTTTTTTGTATCATGGTAGACCCCCCCCCTCCTCTCACCACCACCACCACTCCAGCCTCACCAGTTATCTCATGGTGTTTCCCTGTCATACTAGCGACCGTGCACGCAGATTGGGTCCGGGGTTTCATCATTTTGTTATAATTGGGAGGTGGGTGTGGTAGAGACCAATGTTATAAAACAATTCTTTTTTGTTTTTTGAGTTTTTAAACAATAATTCTTATTTTTGCCAAATTTCTTCTTTTCAAATTTATGAACTTGGCAAAGATTATTGCAATCTAAAATTTTCATTTAAAAAATTAAATTAATTTCTTGGTTTGTTTGTTTGAAAGTTGTTTGTTTCGCCTCATTGTGTGTGTGTTTTATTCCGCATTTTGTCTGACAAACATTTAGTTGACAGTGACAGTTGTATAATAAAAATGCTAAAAACAAAATTTGTGTTGAAAAATGTACATTAAAAAAATGGGGCGGGGGGGGGTGGTGGCTAGAAATGTTATATCATTTTAAGGGGGTGGTCAATGGAAATGGTATAACATTATAAGGGGTACAGGGTGGGTCCGAAATGACATATTTTTTATATGTTTTATGTAATATTTGCACGGCACATTATGGTGAGGCTGTGTCATTTTCATTTAGGTTAGCCACTGGACAGGTAGTGTGCAACCCATAGCCATGATCACGTGATCCAATTCACGAAACGTGCCAGTCAATGAAAGAGATTAAGATTCTCAAATACGGAGTGGAGGGGGGTCGGAGGTAGGATGAGGTATTTACATAAAGTCAAGTTTGCTTGCCAAGCGAATGAGTGGAATGATACAATAGTGATTGGGGGGGGGGGGTTGGAACGGTATCCAGCTCGGGAGCAGAAAGTAGATGGTTCTCGTGCAGGCATGAGGTGGGGGAGGGAATAGCTCAGCGCCGACGGTTGTTATACAATCTCTTTGGTGTGGGATACCATTTCACCACTGGTGCAAGGGGCGGGTAATTGAGTAATTGCGTCATAAAGCAGGGGTTGAAGTTTGGAGACGAAGGGAAGCTACTTTCATTTAAGGGAGATAATTGTTGTGCCCACTTAACCATCTCCCGATATCTGGCTATTAAAGGTCTCTTTGTGTGAAAGAATTCGACATGACAACGTCTAGCCCAGGCAGACAGAATGCTTAACAGGGTGATCACGTGTAACGGAATGTAACCAGTTACTGTAGTGTTGTTATTCGCAAGCGTTTATCTAGAAGTTGCATCGCATAGCGACATCCCTGATATTCAGTGATATCGGGGACTTGAACAACAACGTGAGAAATGTACGTGATGCCATCACGTGATGGTCGAGAGTGAAATTTGTGGATGTGAGACACGTCATGGCGCAGGACACTTTTTAGAGTGAGACACACCGTGATGGAAGACACAGACACGTAAAGTAGTCATTGACCTCAGTCACAGATGGAAGACAATTATTGGTGTTATTCTTTAAGCAATGTAAGATTATTGTATAAAATACGAACGGAGCCCACATTGGATCACATTGCAATGATTACATTTTTGGATTATTCTCATTGCAGACCCGAGCCAAGAAACACATGTTAGAAGAAAGATATATGTCTCTTTCACTTTAAGTAGTAATGCTTTAAATTGGACGGCCTTTCAAAGCCCTGTTCCTTTTTTCAGAATGTCTGTGACAAATGTCAATACATCGGGTATAGTGTGATGTCTCTGATAGATGACAATATATCAAATATTATGTCATGTGTCTGACAAATGTAAATAGATCAAGTAATGTGTCATGTCTGTGATAAATGTCAATAGATCGAATATTGTGTCATTTAAAGCCAGTTATTTTGAAGTAGCCATTTTGAAACAGGTAAGCTTAATTCAAAATGGTGTCCAGTATATTTGAAGCGCATACTTATCTTGATCAATGCTTTCACTCTATGTCGAAACATTGAAAGAAGGGGAATCCTACATTATATTTACTGTAGGCCTACATTTAAAATATATATATTTTTTAAGCTTTAAAAAAAAAATCGCCATTCATTTCCCTCCCGTACCCTTCATAACAATTGTACTGGCTGTACACTAGGTAACCCGTGCTGTCATGTAAGATCTTTTTTTTATGAATGATAAATCGTAACGTTTTATATTTGCAGTATGACAAACTTTGTTCATTCACTTGATAGTGAGATGAGCAGATACGCTCAGATCTAGCTACGACAAATTGTCTCATCTCGGTAACGGGAGGCATTATTGAAGCAGGCCTCGCCTCTGTCTAACTTCAGCAGAGGCAAGTACACAATTCCTTTATTTTGTGCTCCACGCAAGTCATTTGTAGTCTAGCGTTGTGTGGAAAATCGTGGAAAATTTAGGGGAGACCAACAATCCCACAGATTTTAAACATTGGAGTTAATTCCCCACTAAGCGCTATTTCCATTTGCTGGATTACAGAGGCTTGTACTGTTACTTAGACAGCAATTCATTAAGACATAAAATGAGATTTAATCTGTTCAATGGGATTTAAGGGGGTTAACTCGGATCTTGAAAAGGGAATTAATGACTGGAGAGACGTGTCATTCCACTGCATGCTGCTGCTGATGTATAGCCTGTTGGGCGACCCTTAGCGCGACATTAAAAAGTTAGAAGGCAAAAATAAATAAAGTAATGGGGTCAAACAGAATGTGATGGGGGTCAAACAGAAAGTGATAGGGTCAAAGGGAAAGTGATGGGGTCAAACAGAATGTGATGGGGTCAGTATAAAAGTAATTACCATTATTTGAAAGATCACTCGTTTGAGTTGCACAAAATAAAGTGGCCAGCATTTCGACATAGATTCTTTGTGTTACAAGAATACGCTATCAGATATCAATGCATATGGCAGATATTCCTATCGTGCTTTCATGGAATATGGTCTACATTTGCCCAACACACTGCTTGCTGTTCTGTATTGCTCGTCATTCTTTTGACTTTAGTCTGCTGTTTTGCAATATTTTTTGGCTTAGATAAACCTGTCCACTGCCTGGACTAAATTAAAAAATAAAACAATATTAAAAATACTTTTTTTTAAAAAACACGCTTTTCCAAAAATGTTTTAAAAAAAAGAATAAAATAAATGTTTCCCAAAAGATCAGAGTCGTTACAGTCATATGACTTCAAAAGCGTGGGGCGCCCCTGACTTAAAGAGCGTGGGGCGCCCCTGACATAGGAGGCTTTCGGATGACTTTACAATTGATTAATGTTACATCCTCACTTGGGCTGAGATTACCCTCTTATTGCCCTGGCTAAAACTGTGGCGGCCTGCCTCATCTGCTGGGCATCGCCGTAAATCATGTCCTCAACGCAGGTCTCTGGGTGGGTATCGACCTTCCGCCCACTTCTCCGCCGCCGGGACAGGCAACCACCAAGTGAGCCACTGACCCTTCTGCCTGGCCACAAAATCGGCAGTTTGATTCCCTCCTCTTGTCCAGCCTAATGGAGGTAGCTGCGCGTCGCGCAATGACCTGTTCTCACGTGGGTGATGAGGCTCTGGGTCGCCTCGCTTTAGCATCCACGAGGGGGTCACTCTTGCTCGGTCGCGGCATTTTCCGATAGAGCTGTCGTCCCGTTTCTCCTGCGGCTCAATCGCTGAGCCACTTTTCACGAAATAATCTTTCAACCAAAAAATTTATTAATAGAATGTTGGAAACATGTATAAGTTTGCATTACTGCAAGACAATTATGTGACACAATTTTTATGATGCAGATTATTTTATAATGGAATGAAATGAGCGATATCGCTGCGCACATGTCTTCGCGACTTGCAATGAACATTGAGTTCATGGGCACCCCACGCATTTTTTAGTCACAGGGCTCTGAAGTTTAAGGGGACATTTGTTTTCATACGTCCTAGTACATTTCTTGGAGAATCATGCTTGAACAAAATATTTTTACATTGTTTTATTTTATACTTTTTAGTACATGTTGACGGGAATGAGTAGGCATACATGAGAACACAGCGTAGGGAAAACCCGATGTCCCTATCACTTTCCGTCCATGAGATATCCGAAGAGGTCACTCAAGGGTCAGTGGAGGTGACGTGTGACCAACTGATCAACAAGGGGTTTTTTTGTCAACGAAAGGGGTGGGGGTAAGTGTAAAAAGTTTCAGCTCCAATGGAGGTCAGGAAGTGGGTCAAAATTGAGGTGCAAGATTTGGCCACAAAGGAACAAAAGGACAGAGAAACCGAAAAAGTTTATAAAATTCCTTCGTCTGGATGTCATCTAAAACCTTCCCATTTCTGGATTTCATCTAAAACCTTCCCATTTCTGGATGTCATGTAAAACTTCCCATTTCTGGATGTCATCTAAAACTTCCCATTTCTGGATATCATCTAAAACTTACCATTTCTGGATGTCATCTAAAACCTTCCCCTTTCTGGATGTCATCTAAAACCTTCCCCTTTCTGGATGTCATCTAAAACTTCCTATATCTGGATGTCATCTAAAACTTCCCATTTCTGGATGTCATCTAAAACCTTCCCATTTCTGGATGTCATGTAAAACTTCCCATTTCTGGATGTCATCTAAAACTTCCCATTTCTGGATATCATCTAAAACTTACCATTTCTGGATGTCATCTAAAACCTTCCCCAGTCTGGATGTCATCTAAAACCTTCCCCTTTCTGGATGTCATCTAAAACCTTCCCCTTCTGGATGTCATCTAAAACTTCCCATTTCTGGATGTCATCTAAAACCTTCCCCTTTCTGGATGTCATCTAAAACCTTCCCCTTTCTGGATGTCATCTAAAACTTCCCATTTCTGGATGTCATGTAAAACCTTCCCATTTCTGGTTGTCATCTAAAAAGATTATAAATGTCTAGAGCAGGCCCGCCGCACAACATACGGACCGCCAGCACCACCTTTGTGGCCCGCGAAGAAACGAAATATTCTTTATTCCTATTATTTTCAGGTTATTCATAAAGTATTACGGCCCGCCTTACATTTTGAGTTGTGCAGGCCTGGTCTAGAGTCTAGAACTTCATCACAGACATCCTGGTTTCTGGTATCAAAGGCCTGGAGGAAGTAATTGCCTAATTTCGATCATAAGATCGATATCGTTATCTGCCGATAATCGAACAGCCACTACTGTCGACGGCACAATGGGTTATATGTGTCTCTGTAATCGAGGCTCAGCCAGCTTTATGACACTGTGAAGTGTTACAAGCCAGTCTAGCACGAGGCTGTCAGATGGGGCCTGAGAGAATCCGCTTGTTGGTTGGGATTACAATCATGTTCCTGGGAAATTGGGAGGTCGCCAGGAATGTGTTCTTGTAAAGACTCGTCTGATTGGAACATTGGTGGCAACTTGTTCATGTCTGGGAGGGGTTACATCTGGGCGGGGTTTCATCTGGGAGGGTTTACATCTGGGAGGGGTTACTTATGTTATATGTGTATCACTTGGACGAGGTTATAGGACATTTTAACCGGATTAGTGAAGATTGAAATTTAGAGAGGAAATAGCTCTAAACCAGTGGTTCTCAAACTTCATAATACGACGATCCTTTAATACAGTTCCTCAAGTTGTGGTGATCCCCAACCATAAAATTATTTCGTTGCCTCTTCATAAATATGTGTTTTCCGATGGCCTTAGGCGACTTAGTCGTTCGATCCCAAAGGGGGTCGCGCCCCACATGTTGAGAACCACTTCTCTAAACAGACGCAAATTACAAGATCACCTATTCTCAATTTTGTATACTCTCACGTAAGACACGTGTCTTACTAGTTTTCAATCAAACTGTACAAATTGCTGCATTGTTTAAAATTGTTTCTCTCGTGTTATTGCAATATTGTGACAGAGGACGAAAGAATTCATACTGTTATATATCCCCCGTGTACTTCCTTTTCTATACATGTTCTTCGAAAACGTCCGGACTTCAGGAGTGGTGGTAGGGATAACAGTGCCTGGGAGTTGGTATAACAGTGCCTGGGGGTAGGGACAACAGTGTCTGGGGGTAGTAGGGACAACAGTGCCTGGAGGTAGGGATAAGACTGCCTGGGGCAACAGTACCTGGAGGTAGGGACAACGTTGCGAAGAGATAGGGACAATAGTGTTTAATTGCCCCCCCCCCCCCCCCGTTCACCTTAGGCCACCTCTATCAAATTCCTAACATTTCTCTATCATCCCCACATCCACCGCTGACAAGAGTCATCCGTCCCAATAAAGCAACATTCCCCTACAATCCCCCGACGGTGACTACCAACACCTTAGCGGGCAATACCAGAGTGTCACCCCAATCTCTGACTTAAGTTCTAAAGTTGCGAACCTAGTAGCCTTCAGTCATGACTAATCCAACGGACACGAGTCGGTCCTGGTACTCTTCAGGTACTCCCCAATGATTAAACACCGATTAGGATTCGGATAAACAAGTCTGGGATGACTCTATCACATTTTAGACATTTCAACGTCCCGGCTTTTGTGCCGGCTCGGCTGTCAGTGTCGGGGTCTCGGGCCAGCACGAAACACGATCGGTAACTCTAGACAAAGAGCTGTAACTAGGGGCAAACATTAAACTGATGATGTCCCGTGGGGGCGGGACTGCCGAGAGGGTTTCGATTTACAGCTGAGGCCACAGGATGGCAGAAGAAGAAGATAGACAGTTGACATAACCCTACACTTGTCACCTGCTCGCCACATTTGGCGGAATCTTCTTTCACTGGGGGGAATTTCTGAGACACGAATCTCTCAGTGCGTGCCAGTTTCCTCTTAGTAAACAGTCGAAATAAAAACGAGGCTATTACGCAGCAGAGGATGTAATGGGCCGACATTAAATGCATAAATAAATAGGAGCAGTGTGGAAGCAATCGAGACGGCCGTTTATAGATAAATATATGTTTAGTGGAGCAGCGGTTCTCACAGTTAAGAGTGCTGCCGCTGTCATTTAGTTGGTGCGAAGGGAATCGAACAGTGACAAGGTCAGCGGGGTTACCTGGCCTTGACAGAGTTGTGACAAAGCTCGTTAGCAGCACAGGGGCATAGCAGCACAGTAGCACATTAGCATAGTGGCCCAGTGGCATAGTAGCATAGTAGCACGGTAGCAAAGTAGCACCGTTGCATAGTAGTACAGTAACACAAAAGCACAGTAGCACAGTAGCGCAGTAACACAAAAGCACACTAGCACAGTAGCATAGTGGCACAGTAACACAGAAGCACAGTAGCACAGTAACACAGAAACACAGTAGCATAGTGGCACAGTAGCACAACAGCGCAGTAACACAGTAGCACAACAGCACAGTAACACAGTAGCAGAGTAGCATAGTAGCATAGCGCTTGCAAGCGTTGACTTATATCCTGTAATGGCCGCAGGGGTCAGCGAACGTTTGAAACCAATAAACCAAACTATATTTGTTAACGCCAACGTTACCCCAGATTTGTTTGGAAAAAAAATCGCATAACGATTAAATTCAGATGGTTAAGCGAATCGGTTTTAAACGGAGCTACAATTATTAACAAAGAAAGTAGAAAATAAAGTCGATAAAAATCAATTAATAAAATCCTCACAATGGAACAAAATAATTTCGTTGAAAAAATGTTCACTTCACAATTTAAAGAAATAATGTTTCATTTGCAAACAATGACATTAAAATTGGGGCACTTTAAAACTGAGAAATTCGGATCTATAAATTGAATAATAATAAATAATTGATTTTAATGTTTTGATTTTATGTTCATTAGAGTGAAAAAATCCCTGTTCGTAAAGATCAAAGGCTGTTGCATAAAGCAGCAAATATTTGACAGTCTCGTCGTGAGCAATTTTGAGAACCTTTGCAACTGATGACTTTTTTAAATAAGTAGTGGCATCACTAGGGGTTGCAGGGATCCAGACCGCGTGCTGACGAAAGCACTCTTAGGAGGGTGAAACACTTACAGGTGGATGACACCTCACAGGTGGATGACACCTTCACAGGGGAATGACACCCTCACATGGGGATGACACCAAAAAGAATAGTATATTTGATAGAGCTGGCCCAAATTTGTTTCATAATACATCCAAGTTCAATACAAGAGCAGGGTGCCACCTGCCACCAGAGTAGGGTATCGCCCTAGTAGAGTGCCACTATAGTAGGATAGCACCATAGCAGGGTACCACCATGATAGGATAGAATCATAGTAGGGTACCAGCATAGTAGGGCAGCACCATAGTAGGGTACCACCATAGTAGGGTACCACCATAGCAGGGTACCACCATAGCAGAGTACCACCCGAGCAGGGTACCACCATAGTAGGGTACCACCATAGTAGGACAGCACCATAGTAGGGTACCACGCTGGTAGGGTACACCATAGTAGAGTACCATCCGAACAGGGTACCACCATAGCAGGGTACCACCATAACAGAGTACCACCCGAGCAGGTACCGCCATTGTAAGGTACCACCATG
The DNA here is from genome assembly GCA_964033795.1 of Lymnaea stagnalis. Taxonomy (NCBI): domain Eukaryota; kingdom Metazoa; phylum Mollusca; class Gastropoda; family Lymnaeidae; genus Lymnaea; species Lymnaea stagnalis. The sequence continues at coordinate 4,512,832 of CAXITT010000001.1, read as the reverse complement.
GTAGAGTACCACCAAAGTAGGGTATACCACTATAGTAGAGTACCAATGGAGCAGGGTACCACCATAGGAAGGTACCAACCATAGTAGAGTACCACCATGGTAAAGTACCACCATAGTAGGGTACCACCATAGTAGAGTACCAACGGAGCAGGGTACCACCATAGTAAGGTACCACCATAGTAGGGTACCGGGGTAGGTTGTCATAAGAGAAGGGCATCTCGAGAGCAGGCCGTTTCGGAGGAAGCCAATGGAGACGTCTGAATGCAGGGACGCCATGAGTTCACTGCACTGGGTGACATCAACTCTTGTGATGCCAACGTGCATAAGATAAAATAGTTGAATAGGTCAAAATAACATATGCAACCCAAGACGGGAGCAGCTGCGAAACAACTTGAAGCAAAAAAAGTTTTGGATGCGTTTCAAATGCCACTGGCCTGATGGAGTGGTGTAAGAAAAATTGTTAAAAAATTATTTTAAAAAAAAATAAATAAAAAACAGACCTTATACATAATTTTATTTATGTCCATTGAGCCCTCGTTACCGCAAAGAATTCAAGTTTTACCCAATTTTAGATAATTTACCACTATAATTATAGAATATCTTCTGTGCTTGAATAGCGGTGCAAGAGAATGGAGAAACTGAAGAGGAAATATTCCACAGTAGTTAACCAATGTATGAAAGTAAGAATGTTTCCAAATCTATATGAACTATTAGGAGATGATTTCTAGGGTTAGTTTTGTATGGGCATTTTTTAACAAACAAAAAACAACAGCTTTGATGAAGACCATTGGCACACAGTAAAACTAGAGTCCAAGATACTTACAGTAAAACTAGAGTCCAAGATACTTACAGTAAAACTAGAGTTCAAGTTACTTACAGTAAAACTAGAGTCCAAGATACTTACAGTAAAACTAGAGTCTAAGATACTTACAGTAAAACTAGAGTTCAAGTTACTTACAGTAAAACTAGAGTCCAAGATACTTACAGTAAAACTAGAGTTCAAGTTACTTACAGTAAAACTAAAGTTAAAGTCTGATACCTACAGTAAAACTAGATTTAAAGATTCAGTAAAACTAGAGTTCAGGTCATTTAAGTAAACCTAGAGTTCGAGCTACTTACCGGAAATGGGCTGTTCTTCGAACACACCAATGACATCACTAGAATCGATGACACCAGTAGGGCAAGTGAAAGAATTTGTGGAACAGCCATGTCTTTTCTGAAATGGAATCAAAATTTAAAAAAAAACCGATGAATTTTAATTCAGTCATAAAATAGGAAATCATGAACTAGCTCGGTGATCTTATGGATTGGAGAAATGTTCCGGCCATCTACGATTAGGAAGTGGCATTTTTATTTTTATTAAAATCTTGGGGAAGGGGGGGGGGGCGATTCGTTACCTTCATTTATCCCCAGGCAGCACAAGATACGCCCCAGAATAAAGGAATGAATTTTATCAATAATGAACCTTTTTGGGCCCACATATGATTCTGGATAGGAAATAGGATGTGCACATTTTTTACGTGGGTAGTAAACTCTTTCAACCAATGATAACACAGTCATGAAAAGAGGTGTTACATTCTCTCTTTTTACTATTAAACAGGTGTTCAACATTTAAGAAAATCAAGGGCGTAGACAAAACGAGGATACATTTTCACAATTCCACCCATGGACATCAAAACCCAATCATTTTACACACGTAAAATGTCATCTTAAAAATAGAGCCATAGTTTTATTTAAAATTTACAGTTCATGGGCGTAAGCAAAGATGGGTTAAGGATTTCTTTTTAAAAAAATTGACAATTTTGTTTCGTTTTCACTTTGTGAAAAATAAAGTGGGTGTGAATTTTATGAGATTAAAAACATTTCTTAAAAATAATTTTAAAAAAAAAACCGAACACAAAATCCTCACGGCTGTTAGAGACGTGAAAAATGGTTAAGAAATTTGGTTTATGATTTCCCGACAACATGGTAGAAAAACGACGGAAAAGTTTGATTACATTTTTAATGAAGATACCAATATGACAAAATATGTTAATATCAAATATATATTCGTATAATATATAGGAGAAAAATTCTTCTCAGAATGATGTTAGAAACGCAAACATCATTACATAGATACTTCTTTTAAAAAAAAATAAGGCATTGTGATGAGTTTTCGCAATAGCAGGTAGAAATTATCCCAAAGTGCCTGCCACTATTATCCAGATAACATCGGGTCATATATTCTAGGATATATAATAAGAAAAGCCGTGATGTCTTTCCCCCTGTCTCTCTGGAATACTCAGCGCCAACAGGGAAAACCATTTTTTTTCCTTCGCCACAAGCGCAAACATTAAGAAAACGAAAGTTGGCGCAAACATTAAGAAAACGAAAGTTTGCGCAAACATTAAGAAAACGAAAGTTGGCGCAAACATTAAGAAAACGAAAGTTGGCGCAAACATTAAGAAAACAAAATTTTGCGCAAACATTAAGAAAACGAAAGTTGGCGCAAACATTAAGAAAACGAAAGTTGGCGCAAACATTAAGAAAACGAAAGTTGGCGCAAACATTAAGAAAATGAAAGTTGGCGCAAACATTAAGAAAACGAAAGTTGGCGCAAACATTAAGAAAAATAAAGTTGGCGCAAACATTAAGAGAACGAAAGTTGGCGCAAACATTAGGAAAACGAAACTAAAGTGTGATTTCCAGAACGTCACCAAAGATCCGTTGAGCGGCCAACAAAGTCAAACAAAGTTCGTGCGTCTTGTGACGTTTTGTTGGCATGATCGCTTCTGTGCTGCATCGAAACGTTGAAACTTTGATTTACAGAGCTTTGCAAACATCGGGGAACTGATTAGGATTGACGGTCATGATCGGGATGGGGGTGGGGGGGAATAAGGGCTGGGGGTAGGGGAGAAAAAAGTGAGGGCGCTGAAGGCGGATGGACTGGGCAGGCGGGGGGAGAGGGATATCCCCTCTGTGGTTCTGTGCTTCTCTGGTTTTACGCGGGTTATTCCTTGTATATTTACAAATAAATGTAGATGAATGTTTCCATGACTCAAAGAAATGTGAGAAATAAACTAAATACTTTTATTAGCTTTAGATCGGTATCGCAGGGTCATCAGGTTGGTATCGTGGGATTACCAGGGGCGGTACAGCAGGATCGTCAGGCCGGTATCGCAAGGACACCAAGCCGGTATCGCAAGGACACCAAGCCGGTATCGCAAGGACACCAAGCCGGTATCGCAAGGACACCAAGCCGGTATCGCAAGGACACCAAGCCGGTATCGCAAGGACACCAAGCCGGAATCGCAAGGACACCAAGCCGGTATCGCAGGGTCATCAGATCGGTAACGCATGGTTAGAGAGCTCAAACTGGACAGTTCTTACAGCAGTGTATCCTTCACTTCAAGTAAATGCGTGTCTTTTAAAAAACACTAAAAAAGAACAATGGCATGTTACGTAAAGATTTATTATTTTGATGCAGTTCTGTAGTTTACGCTACACTTATTTCTCGTGGCTTCATTTAATGTCCTTAAACTAGCAATTTGTCTAGGGGACTCCACGGTTAAAACAAAGCTGAAGTATTTCTATCCGAGCCGTCTCACTGGCAGAGGCGAAGCGTTGTTAACGAGGAGACATTCATCAATTCCCCACCACCCCAAGGCGATGCGCCCCTTTAGTACCTGACAGAGGTCACAGGTAAAGGTCACTTTAAAAAAAAATGTGTCCATTTTCGGAGCCCATGAGCTTCACAAAGTGAAACGGTCCATTTTGTAACTCCGCTCCAAATGAGTGAGAACTTGTTTTCTTCTTGAAAAGGTCAAATTATTTTTTATGCTGACCTCACAGAAACGGCTTAAAAGAGCAGGGGTGTTAAGCTGAGCCTCGAGTCATCTATCGTACACCATCTCCTGCGCGTAACCCATTCATCCTCCAGGGTCACCTGGTTTTAAATTGCGCCAAGTCCCCGGGACTACATTTTGAATGTGCCGACCTGGACGCGTATCCTTGCGCCATGTTTACGTCTGCTGTTTATTTTACTGTGGGCATTCACAGCCTCTGGCTCGCCACGTTACACGATCGGTGCTCGCTGGAGACGTGTTCAGTCTTTGCGCGGCACGCGAACTTCCAGATAAGCCGAGAGGGAAAGCATCCTTGTTGTCTTTTGGGGGAGAGTGGTGTCCCTTTGGGCACAAGGCACGTGCGGTATCTTACATCACCGGGCATGTTGTTACAACTGTACACGTGGCGGAGGTTTGGGGAAAGTGTGTAAGACAGATTTGTGAAGACAAGACTTTAGCACGAATATGCCGGTCTTACGGGACCTTTGATGATTGTATCAGACAAGACTGCAAGATATTTGGCTGGAAGTCATCGTTGGGCACTGCTCTAGAATGGGCTCGAGCCAGAGGTTCATCTCCAGCCAACAAGCCCAACACATTAGAAAGGTTACATGGTCAAGTATTCGGTTGTTACCGGAGACGACCACACGTGACCAGGTTTGCCAAACGAAAACTAATAGTGGAGAGCTGATATTGTGAACTAAATTTTGGATTATCTCCTGACATTACTCGTGTTGCTGTTTTTTTGGCATGTTTATCTGTTTGTTCTAAAACAGTGGCTCCCAACCTGCTTAATGCTGCGACCCTCTTATAGAGTTCCTCGTGGTGTGGTAACCCCCAACCATAACATTATTTTCGTTGGCACTTCATAAATATGTGTTTTCCGATGGTCTTGGGCGACCCTTGTACAAGGGTTGTTCGACGTCGTCCCCCCAAGATCTCGCGACCCACAGGTTGAGAACCGATGTTTCTCTAAAGGGTCTGGGTGAAACGAATCTCGAGACAAAGTAGAATGTAAACCAACGTGTTATAACACGCAGAATCTTTCGCGCATGTCACCTAAGCTCAGGCCGAGAAAAGTTGGAGCTGTCAGTCTACCAGACGTGGTGCATTTGGTAAAAGAAATAGCCGAACGAAGCACGTGGAAGCTTTAATTTCAGGACAGGACAATAAGACAGAACGTTTCTAGAACGAGAGATGATGCAAAATGATATGGCGCCTTCGACCCAAGACTCACATAGAATAACTCGGCGAGAGTCCTTACTGGACACAACATAGAATAACTCATCGAGAGTCCTTACTGGACACAAATAACTAAACAAAGAACAAACTACTTTTAGTCCCATAAATATCTGTGTTACGGCGAATGCCCTGACGCTATAAGCCAGTGGCTCTCAACCTTCCTAATGCCCTGACGCTATTAGCCAGTGGCTCTCAACCTTCCTAATGCCCTGACGCTATAAGCCAGTGGCTCTCAACCTTCCTAATGCCCTGACGCTATAAGCCAGTGGCTCTCAACCTTTCTAATGCCCTGACGCTATAAGCCAGTGGCTCTCAACCTTCCTGATGCCCTGACCCTTTAAGCCATTGGCTCTCAATCTTCCTAATGCCCTGACCCTTTAAGCCAGTGTCTCTCAACCTTCCTAATGCCCTGACCCTTTAAGCCAGTGGCTCTCAACCTTCCTAATGCCCTGACCCTTTAAGCCAGTGGCTCTCAACCTTCCTAATGCCCTGACCCTTTAAGCCAGTGGCTCTCAACCTTCCTAATGC
>CAXITT010000001.1:4478554-4499649 GCA_964033795.1 Lymnaea stagnalis | reverse complement strand
CCATGACACTATCTCAAGCCCCATGACCCTATCTCCAGCCCCATGACACTATCTCAAGCCCCATGACACTATCTCAAGCCCCATGACACTATCTCAAGCCCCATGACACTATCTCAAGCCCCATGTACCTATCTCAAGCCCCATAACACTATCTCAAGCCCCATGAACCTATCTCAAGCTCCATGACACTATCTCAAGCCCCATGACCCTATCTCAAGCCCCATGACACTATCTCAAGCCCCATACACTATCTCAAGCCCCATGACCCTATCTTAAGCCCCATGACCCTATCACAAGCCCATGCCCCTATCTCAAGCCCCATGACACTATATCAAGCCCCATGACACTATATCAAGCCCCATGACTAAATCCCAAATTCTATTAAGACATCGACAACTTTGATCTGTGAAACAAAATGGAATGAAATTTGACGTCAGATTAACTGTTCCCCTTGTGATTGGGTCAGATTAACTGTTCCCCTTGTGATTGGGTCAGATAAACTGTTCCCTTGTGATTGAGTCAGATAAACTGTTCCCCTTGTGATTGGGTCAGATAAACTGTTCCCCTTGTGATTGGGTCAGATTAACTGTTCCCCTTGTGATTGGGTCAGATAAACTGTTCCCCTTGTGATTGAGTCAGATAAACTGTTCCCCTTGTGATTGGGTCAGATAAACTGTTCCCCTTGTGATTGGGTCAGATAAACTGTTCCCCTTGTGATTGGGTCAGATAAACTATTCCCCTTGTGATTGAGTCAGATAAACTGTTCCCCTTGTGATTGGGTCAGATTAACTGTTCCCCTTGTGATTGGGTCAGATAAACTGTTCCCCTTGTGATTGGGTCAGATAAACTGTTCCCCTTGTGATTGAGTCAGATAAACTGTTCCCCTTGTGATTGAGTCAGATAAACTGTTCCCCTTGTGATTGGGTCAGATTAACTGTTCCCCTTGTGATTGGGTCAGATAAACTGTTCCCTTGTGATTGAGTCAGATAAACTGTTCCCCTTGTGATTGGGTCAGATTAACTGTTCCCCTTGTGATTGGGTCAGATAAACTGTTCCCCTTGTGATTGGGTCAGATAAACTGTTCCCCTTGTGATTGAGTCAGATAAACTGTTCCCCTTGTGATTGGGTCAGATAAACTGTTCCCTTTGTGATTGGGTCAGATAAACTGTTCCCCTTGTGATTGAGTCAGATAAACTGTTCCCCTTGTGATTGAGTCAGATAAACTGTTCCCCTTGTGATTGAGTCAGATAAACTGTTGCCCTTGTGATTGAGTCAGATAAACTGTTCCCCTTGTGATTGAGTCAGATAAACTCTTCCCCTTGTGATTGAGTCAGATAAACTGTCCCCCTTGTGATTGGGTCAGATAAACTGTTCCCCTTGTGATTGAGTCAGATAAACTGTTCCCCTTGTGATTGAGTCAGATAAACTGTTTCCCTTGTGATTGAGTCAGATAAACTGTTCCCCTTGTGATTGGGTCAGATAAACTGTTCCCCTTGTGATTGAGTCAGATAAACTGTTCCCCTTGTGATTGAGTCAGATTAACTGTTCCCCTTGTGATTGAGTCAGATAAACTGTTCCCCTTGTGATTGAGTCAGATTAACTGTTCCCCTTGTGATTGAGTCAGATAAACTGTTCCCCTTGTGATTGAGTCAGATAAACTGTTCCCCTTGTGATTGGGTCAGATAAACTGTTCCCCTTGTGATTGAGTCAGATAAACTGTTCCCCTTGTGATTGAGTCAGATAAACTGTTCCCCTTGTGATTGAGTCAGATAAACTGTTCCCCTTGTGATTGAGTCAGATAAACTGTTCCCCTTGTGATTGGGTCAGATTAACTGTTCCCCTTGTGATTGAGTCAGTTAAACTGTTCCCCTTGTGATTGGGTCAGATAAACTGTTCCCCTTGTGATTGAGTCAGATTAAAACTTCTTATACTACCCGTCTTCTTAATCTGTTCCATTTCTATAAAGATAAACCCTACCTTTTACAGAATCACATTTATTAATGGTAAATTAAAATGTAAAAAGAGTGAAGCAGGTGACCAAAAGTGTCTCGTCCATCTGCCTGCCACGGAGTTAATGGCAGACCTAATGTTTTTATATAGAGTTAATGGCAGACCTAATGGTTTTATATAGAGTTAATGGCAGACCTAATGGTTTTATATAGAGTTAATGGCAGACCTAATGGTTTTATATAGAGTTAATGGCAGACCTAATGGTTTTATATAGAGTTAATGGCAGACATAATGGTTTTATATAGAGTTAATGGCAGACCTAATGGTTGTATATTAATGTCAGACATAATGGTTTTATATAAATGTCAGACATAATGGCTTTATATAGAGTTAATGTCAGACCCAGAGGCGTAGCGTGGTGGGGGCAGGGGGGACAGATGTCCCCGGGCGCCAGCTTGTTAGGGGCGCCAAAATGTGCTTTGATATTTTTTATTGATGAAAATAATGGGTTTGAGAGTTGAAAAAAAGAAAAAGGGGCGCTTTAAAATGGATCTTGTCCCCGGGCGCGAATCTTGTCCACGGGCGGCAAACACCCTCGCTTTGCCACTGGTCAGACCTAATGGTTTTATATAGAGTTAATGTCAGACATAATGGTTTTATTTAATGAATTTATTATATAATCAAAAAGATGGCAGTCACATACAGACGATGAACGATCGATTTTCTAATGGTGACTTTGTGCAACCCCCCCCCTTCCCCTCTCTCAAACACAAACACACAACCACCAACACTGACTCAACAAAAAAACAGACTGATATAATACATCCAAAATATACAGAGAGGGAGATGGACAGAGATAGACAGAGATAGAGAGAGATAGAGATAGAGAGCGAGAGAGAGAGAGAGAGAGAGAGAGAGCAAAAGAGAAAGAGACGCAAACACACAGAGATCGGGGGACAGAGAAAGAGAGAGAGAGAGATACACACACACAGTTGATGAGATGGACAGAGAGAGAGAGAGACGGACAAAGAGAGAGAGAGAGAGAGAGAGACGAGCAGAGAGAGAGAGAGAGAGACGGACAGAGAGAGAGAGACGCACACACAGATGGTGAGAGAGAAAGGGAGAGACAGAGAAAGAAACACACACACACAAATGGGGAGATTGACAGAGAGGGACAGACAGTCAGAGCTGCACATATTCAGAGACAGAGAGGGACAGACAGTCAGAGCTGCACATATTCAGAGACAGAGACGCACAAGTACAAACACACATAGGGGGGATGGACATAGCCTCAGAGAGAGAGAGAGGGAGGGAGAGTGTGAGAGAATGACAGAGATAGAGAGACAGACACATAGAAACAGATAGAGATAGAGAGAGAGAGAGAGAGAGAGAGGGAGGGAGAGTGTGAGAGAATGACAGAGAAAAAGAGACAGACACAGAGAAACAGATAGAGAGAGAGAGAGAAGGGAGACAGATAGACAGAGAGAGAGATAGAGAGAGAGAGAGATAGACACTTAGGGAGATTCAGAGAGAAAAAGTGAGTTGCGTGTAACCCGTTCAAGGACGTACGATACACCAGACTTAAGCTGTGGCCAGCAGACCGTACCACATCCCGTCGTCCCCCCCCCCGTGACACCACGAGAAGGTCGTCTTTTGGGTTGAATGCACACAATGGCAGGGTGTTATGGTTTACTTTGTGAGTGTGTGTGTACGTGTGCGTGTGTACACCAGACTTAAGCTGTGGCCAGCAGACCGTACCACATCCCGGCGTCCCCCACCCCCCCGTGACACCACGAGAAGGTCGTCTTTTGGGTTGAATGCACACAATGGCAGGGTGTTATGTTTTACTTTGTGAGTGTGTGTGTACGTGTGCGTGTGTGTGTGTACGTGTGCGTGTGTGTGTATGTGCGTGTGCGTGTGTGTGTGTATGTGTGCGTGTGTGTGCGTGTGTGTGTGTGTATGTGTGCGTGTGTGTGTGTTAGGTTCGGGGCTGGTGGTAGGGCGTAAGAAACAGCAGTAATTTAACACCGACCTAAAAGATGTCCGAGTCCTTCAGTAGAATACATGAGTCAATGACACCAAGGATGTGTATTGAAATGCAACAACTCTTTATTTATGCTAATCTTAAGTCAAATGTCTCTCAAGAAATATCATAATAATAACATGTCTCTGTAAAAGATTACAAGGTGACAAAGAATAGTTAGAGAACAAAAAGTATGTTTGGGTAGCATGAGAATGTAAGTGAAGTGTGTGTAAGAGAGGAGAGGTAGACATATTGTTAAGTAGCGTTATACAGTGCGTGTTAAGTAGCGTTATACAGTGCGGTGTGTGGAAGAGCAGCAGGGTAAGTGTCACACCTGCCTGCTGAATGTAGTTGTAAATTGTTCACCTGTCAGATGATGTACAAGATGGTTGCATGAATGAATCCACCTGCAAGGATTAAAAAAACAACAACAACTAAGAGTGATAAGTCACAGGTGATGAAAATGATAGACTGATTGTGTTACATGGTGAACATGGTGATATGGTACCATGGTGGACATGGTGATATGGTACCATGGTGGACATGGTGGGCATGGTGGACATGGTGGGCATGGTGCCATAGTGGGAATGGTGCCATGGTGGGCATGGTGGAAATGGTGCCATGGTGACATGGTGGACGTGGTGACATGGTGAAATGGTGGGCATGGTGGGCATGGTGGACATGGTGGACATGGTGACACGGTGGGCATGGTGGGCATGGTGGACATGGTGGGCATGGTGACATGGTGGGCATGGTGGGCATTGGTCCAGTTTAAACTGAGAAAACGATTTTTGTTAATCCGCTGTTTGAAAAAAGAAAAAGAAAAGAAAGAGCGATTTATGTTATAGCTTCCTGTGGTATGGCAGCAACTTTGTTGGACGGTGGAAGTACGGTGCACTCTGTAATACAGCTCAGGTCCTGTGGTATGGCAGCAACTTTGTTGGACGGTGGAAGTACGGTGCACTCTGTAATACAGCGAGCACAAGTTGTTTGTTTGGGATGAATGCACCATGGCTCACATCATGATGATTGTTTGGGATGAATATACGATGGTTGAAAAGAAGATGATTGATTGGGATGAATGCACCATGGCTCACAACACGATAACTGTTTTGCAATGAATGCACCATGGCTCGCAAGAAGATAATTGTTTGGGATGAATGCCCCATGGCTCACAACAAGATGATTGTTTGGGATGAGTGCACCATGGCTAAAAACGGGACGAATAGAAGCAGTGGGAAGAAATCGTCAGGGTTCTGAGAGACGTTAGTGCCTTATGGGTGGGATTAATATGCTACTGGCCGGCGACTTCAGGAAGACACTACGGTCTTTCCTCGGGTACGCGAGCTGATGAGGTCAAAGCCTGTCTTAAGTCATGAGTCTAAGCCCGATCCTTGCGAGTCAACACGAGGAATCTTCTCAAGAGCAATCTAAAGGCAGAGGAATTCTCAAACTTCTTACTTCCAATACGATGTGGGAATTTACAGAAAGATGATGGCAAGGAGCATGGGCGCCAGCTGAAAACTTTCAAGGGGGGGGGGGGGCAAAATATCGACTAACTTTCCAGGGGGGGCAAAAATTTTTTAGTAATTTTTTAATGTAGTTTTAATTTACTGTAGCGTATTTGTATGGTGAACGAACGGACAGGACATCAGCTTAGTTACTTTCTCTTTATCTTCTCTTTACTTAAATACATTTTTGTCTATTTTTGTGTACAAATTTTTTTTCCAATCAATTCAAGGGGGGGGGGAAGTACCCCCCTTGCCCCCCCCCCTGCGGGCGCCCATGGCAAGGAGTACGAGCTCATGTGTAACCTCTGTGAAAGTCTAAACAAATCTTTTTTGCGTCAAACTGACCTCTGGGCTTGGTCGGTGCACACAAAATACAAATGGCTTGGACGTTGTTTGGCCTACAACTCACGACAATATATCATTATCTAGCTCATGGCTATATATCAATATCTCACTCATGGCCATATATCAATATCTCACTCATGGCTATATATCAATATCTCACTCATGGCTATATATCAATATCTCACTCATGGCTATATATCATTATCTAGCTCATGGCTATATATCAATATCTCACTCATGGCCATATATCAATATCTCACTCATGGCTATATATCAATATCTCACTCATGGCTATATATCAATATCTCACTCATGGCTATATATCAATATCTCACTCATGGCTATATATCAATATCTCACTCATGGCTATATATCAATATCTCACTCATGGCTATATATCAATATCTCACTCATGGCTATATATCAATATCTCACTCATGGCTATATATCAATATCTCACTCATGGCTATATATCAATATCTCACTCATGGCTATATATCAATATCTCACTCATGGCTATATATCAATATCTCACTCATGGCTATATATCAATATCTCACTCATGGCTATATATCAATATCTCACTCATGGCTATATATCAATATCTCACTCATGGCTATATATCAATATCTCACTCATGGCTATATATCAATATCTCACTCATGGCTATATATCAATATCTCACTCATGGCTATATATCAATATCTCACTCATGGCTATATATCAATATCTCACTCATGGCTATATATCAATATCTCACTCATGGCTATATATCAATATCTCACTCATGGCCATATATCAATATCTCACTCATGGCTATATATCAATATCTCACTCATGGCTATATATCAATATCTCACTCATGGCTATATATCATTATCTAGCTCATGGCTATATATCAATATCTCACTCATGGCTATATATCATTATCTAGCTCATGGCTATATATCAATATCTCACTCATGGCCATATATCAATATCTCACTCATGGCTATATATCAATATCTCACTCATGGCTATATATCAATATCTCACTCATGGCTATATATCAATATCTCACTCATGGCTATATATCAATATCTCACTCATGGCTATATATCATTATCTAGCTCATGGCTATATATCAATATCTCACTCATGGCCATATATCAATATCTAACACATCACTATATATCAATATGTAACTCGTGACTAACTCATCAATATCTTTTACACACCAATATTTGTTGTATCTAATCAGCCAATCGTAAGCTGGGATTAAGGTTTCCGGTAAAAATGAAAGCCTTTAGATTGTAAAACTCTTTATCTCTACCCATGGTTTCATCAATTACACTTTTCATACTCTCAAACACCGTTGGGAAAAAAAATGTTATTCGACTGGTGTAATATAAGTGTGAATGTAATGCAATGGGCTCTAATTGTGAGATGATGTAACAGTCTAAATTTAATCGCAACATTAATGTCACCGACTTCTTTTTCCATTCGTGATTAGTGTGACGGAAATGAACTCGTGGTGAGGAGGCTTAAATATCATTTATGTAAATATAAGTACTTTATATTGAGCTTTCATGAGAGTATTAATAAAACGGAACGCCATTGTTACTCCACTGAGCTGTTAATAATTATGGCGTCCGTCTGAAGCTAAATAAAAAGTGTTACGTTCCATTTAGGTTTTGAAAATTTAATCTTTGTTCGAGATTTTTAGCTCGTATCTTAGACAATACATAAAAAAAGGAGTGAGAACAACAGTATGCAAAGAGAACGATACCAAAGTTAGTGATACTAACAATACACAATTTAATTACACAAATAAATTACTATGCAATTAAAAACTAGAGGTCAAAGAAAAAACAAACAAAAAAAACAAAAAAAAAACAACAAAACCAAAAAACAAGCACAAAGCAAACAAACTTCACAAACTTAGAGCAGTAAAAGGGTGCACTTTTCAAATTAAATTACAACTATTCATTTAAACACACATTTATATATCATCTCGCATAGCAAAACTCGCTCCTTCGCTCTCTGTATCGGTCTCACTCTGTCTATTGTTCTCGCTTTGTCTATCTTTCTCGCTCTCTCTATCGGTCTCGCTCTGTCTATCGGTCTCGCTCTGTCTGTATTTCTCGCTCTGTCTATCGGCCTCGCTCTCTCTATCGGTCTCGCTCTGCCTTTCTTTCTCGCTCTGTCTATTGGTCTCGCTCTCTCTATCGGTCTCGCTCTGTCTATCTTTCTCGCAATGAATGAGAGACACATCAAATTTACACGGTGACCTCAATATCAAACCCATACTAACAAGACGAGTGGTGGTGGCGAAAAATAACTCTCTGTAACAGTGAAAAATAAGCCAAGAAATAGTCTATAAACAAACTATACACGATTGTGTAACTTTCAAAAAACAAGATAAGTGAGGCGCGATAACTAATTGGTATCCGCAATCCAATCCAATCATTTGTCATCCATAACCGCTCCGGTTAAATTATTAATAACACATCAAATTGTTAGCTGACGATCTTCATATTGTTATGAAGAAATTATTGTGTAACATGTGTGTTGTGTAACATGTGTGTTGTGTCGAATGTGTGTTGTGTAACTTCAGACGACGTGTTTGATGTTCACGATTATATCAAGATAACGGAGGAAACCGGAAGTCACTGGTGTGGTCACGCGATGTGTTTAAAAAAAAAAAAAAAAGATAACTTTGTCTATCGATTACAACAAATTTGTAACTTCCGACGACGTGTTTGATGTTCACGATTATATCAAAAAAAAGGGGGAAAACGGAAGTCACTGGTGTGGTCACGCGATGTGTTTAAAAAAAAAAAAAAAAAGATAACTTTGTCTATCGATTACAACAAATTTCGGACATTCTCTGCACATGTCTCCAGGGGTGAGCTGCCGCGTGCATTTAACATATCTTACATTTCTGGTCTGTCGCCCGTCTGATATTTTTCGGGCCTAATAGATCACGAATTTTCACGTTCCTCGGCAGACACGTTGTTGAACTTCCCTTATCGTGTGGCCAGATATCTCCCGAGTTCCCGCCCTTGTCGTTCAAAATCTCTGCGGATGACGACTCTTCCTCACACACCAAAGCGAAAGCTCGGACACAGCCTCTGAATGTAAACTCGTGAATATAAAAATGTCCCCCGTTGCACATGAGAGTAGATAAAAGGAATGCAAAAAGGAAGGAGGGGGGGGGATGGGAGCAGACGAGATCTGCTGCAGGTAGACAAAGATAGGGACACGAGCCAGTCAATCAAGGTTCTTCTGAACAGCACCAGGCTTGTGTTCCCTGGGAGGGCCACCTACACCCTTATCACCGGCATCTCAATCTATCGTTATATCTGGCGCGTGGCCTGATAAATTAAACAACAACGGGCTAAATGGGCTGTTTGTGAGGCGCTGGGTGGGGTGGTACGTTTTGTTAGGCGCTGGGTGGGGTGGTACGTGAGGCCGATGGGGGGCGGTGCTAAAAACTCTCTTTTTTTTTTTTTTTTTTTTTTTTGCATGCCATCTTTTCAGTAAATATATCTCCGGGGAATTCCATTAAAGTTAAACGCTTCCTGTAGACATCGTCAACTTCAGCCAGATATTATTGTTTATTTTTTGTTAAAGTTGGGTTATTTTTAGTTATTACGTCATCATTTTCGGTGCCCCGAGATCTTGTTATCAAGATGCAATGTTAAAGGAGAACAATCTTCCATTAAGAAGTTAGAATTCCAACGAAAAGGGGAGACAATGGACTGGATTCACTTTAGTAACAGGTTTTGTTTGGTTATTTTTGGAAAAGTTATAATATATGACCCCCCTTGACCCAAGGACAATGGGGGCATTAGACAGTGGCCACAGCAGTCCAATTAACTCCCTTTCTAGCTTCTCAGCACAGATTGAGGGGCGTGCAGCTTTGGTAAGTTTTGGGAAAAAATTCGGCATAAATATTGTTGGCGTGATTAGGAGGGGATAACTCGGGATATTGGTTACGTGGGTAGGGGGAAATAACTCGGGATGTGGGTGACGTGAGTAGGATGGGATCACGCGGGATATGGGTGACGTGGGTAGGAGGGGATCACTCGGGATATGGGTGACGTGAGTAGGAGGGGATCACTCGGGATATGGGTGACATGAGTAGGAGGGGATCACTCGGGATATGGGTGACATGAGTAGGAGGGGATCACTCGGGATATGGGTTACATGAGTAGGAGGGGATCACTCGGGATATGGGTGACGTGAGTAGGAGGGGATCACTCGGGATACGGGTGGCGTGAGTAGGAGGGGATCACTCGGGATATGGGTGACGTGAGTAGGAGGGGATCACTCGGGATATGGGTGACGTGAGTAGGAGGGGATCACTCGGGATATGGGTGACGTGAGTACTAGGGGATCACTCGGGATACGGGTGACGTGAGGTTCAAAAGAAACAAAAGAAATAACAACGGTATCATTGCACTCTGTATAAACATGCACTAGTTTCCTTTTTTATAAAAAAAAACAAAAAAAATAAACACCAAGTCAACAACAACGACGCTTAATAGGACCTCCACCTTCTCCCCCCCCCCCAATCCCCTCATACAAGCCCCAATGCACAGCGGTTCCATAGGAAGTTCCATTTAGTAATTAGGTTCGGGACCACTGGTTTGAAATCATAAACTACAAGTGAGATGACACCCTTCTGTTGATGCACGCGTTAGCCGAGAGCATTTAATCATTGTGTCACGCACGGGCCGTAATCCCTACGTCACACTTTACCGTGGGGGTGGATTATTTTTATTGATATTTATTCATACTCACTTGGAGGCGATGAGATAACCTCTGTTACGCAGTTGTGCTAAGCAATCATTTATTGTCCCGAGGCTTAAGCTCTGCCAACAAGCACTGTGTGGGCGAGTGACAGTCTGTGTGGGCGGGTGACAGTCTGTGTGGGCGGGTGACAGTCTGTGTGGTGGGTGTGACAGTCTGTGTGGGCGAGTGACAGTCTGTGTGGGCGGGTGACAGTCTGTGTGGGCGAGTGACAGTCTGTGTGGGCGTGTGACAGTCTGTGTGGTGGGTGTGACAGTCTGTGTGGGCGTGTGACAGTCTGTGTGGGCGGGTGACAGTCTGTGTGGGTGGGTGTGACAGTCTGTGTGGGTGGGTGTGACAGTCTGTGTGGGTGGGTGTGACAGTCTGTGTGGTGTGGGTGGGTGTTGTGACAGTCTGTGTGGGTGGGTGTGACAGTCTGTGTGGGTGGGTGTGACAGTCTGTGTGGGTGGGTGTGACAGTTTGTGTGGTGTGGGTGGGTGTTGTGACAGTCCAACCAAAGCTCACACCGGGTGACTTCCGAAGCCAAACAAAAGAGAACAGATTTTTAAACAGATAAATATGTCCGGACCTTTTGTCTACTGATTGTCTCACTTTTGTGAGACACGCGTCGGTCTCATATGTACCCACACTACTTCCGTATGTCTCATTTGTACCCACACTCACTCTAGTGTTGTAGTAACGAGTCTTAGTATCCCCGAGAAAGCCCATGTCCGACCCCCGTCACCGGGGACCCGTCACTTAAGGGGGAGTGGGTTCATGGGGGGGGGGGGAAACAATTAAAATGGAGTGAGGTGAACGGCAGGTGGGAGAAAGATGGGGCACGCTACTGGAAAGGGGGTGGGAAGATACTAGGCGACCCCCGTGAAGGGTCGTTCGACCTCCAAAGGGGTCGTGACCCACATGTCGAGAACCGCTGATCGAGATGTTCTATTGTGTGCATTGGGTGCGTACTTGATCAAGTGCATGACGGGGGAAGAAGCAAATGAGAGCGCATCACGGTGTGCAACGGGGCGGGCAACACACATCCAGTCGGGGAAATATGTTGTACGATAGTTGGTGAGGTACGGTCCTTTAAATTTCTAAACCGCTTCTGCTATCACGTCCCCGGGGCAAGCTACTTTACGCCATGTGACGGACCAAAGTCCTATAATTTATCGTCCCTGCAGTAATCCCTCACAGATTACCACCCTTGTTTGATCACGCATTATTACGTACACAAATCTGTATGTAATGACTTATCCATCAGTTTATAAACATATTTACACCTATGGTGATGTTTTAACAACAAGTTGCCTGGTCGATGTAAGGACATGAAAAATGGCCAGGCCTATCAGGAATGAGGTGATACTAGCCATGAGGTACGCGCGCCGTTTTGTCTTATCTCAAATCTGGTGTGCGTATCGCTGCGCGGATCATGGTCGCACTATTTTTGTTCTCCATTATGTCGGCGAAGGCAAGAACAAATAAGCGGGTCTTGTCTGACACTATTAAACTCGTATTTTTCTTCAGCACAATTTCACGGCAAAGCTCCAGTGAAACTTAGACTTCGGCTGGCTATCGGGAAATGTCCCAAAATGTTCTGGTTTCACTCTAGCTGAATGTTTACAGCACTTTTCCATATCTAGCTAGATAATGTCATCTTACGATCGTCTGAAACGGCAATAGTTCATGCTTAGGTGGTAAAATGAATTTAGGAATTGTTCATCTGAACTAAAATACAAGTTTGTGTGTACTCAAGGGGGTAGAAAGGGCAGGATATTTGCCCCCCCCCCCCCCTGAATTTGCAGGTCTTATTTAAATTGCTATGTACTGTCGCGCCTCCAGTAATAAACATCTGAACAAGCCGACAAAGTTTTGGCGGAGCTTTGGGGGAGCCTTGGGGGAGCCCCCCCCCCTCCACCCCGACAAAAACACCCGAAAAGACGCCCCTTGACTCAGAGCAGCACTTCTTTTTGTCTAAATATTGACTGGCGGCAAATAGGATAAAGTACTGTCAGCAAAAGTCTCGGCCCCGTTCCCGAATCGCTACTGGACATAGTTCAGCTGAGAGTGGCAGTCTCTAATACAGCGGTTTTCAACCTGTCGAACGACCCTTTCACAGGGGTTGCCAAAGACCACAGGAAGACAAATATTTATAAAGTAGCAGCGAAAATTATTTTATGGTTTGATGGGGGCGGGGGGGAGGGGGTCACCCAAAGTGAGGAACTATATTAAGGGGTCGTGGCATTAAGAAGGTTGAGAACCACTGCACTAAAAAAAAAAGAATATTTTACCATCCCCAGACTACCACTTACGGGGGGGGGGGGGGGGGGGCTCTAGAAATTGTTCCATTGGGCATCCACTATAAATCATGGACACGAAAGGCGAATCGGGACCCACACTCATCGGGACCCACACTTAACGTTACTTTGAGGCGATGATAAATCGTCTGTTTAACACAACAGTTGAGTCTCAACAAGACGAAGAAATACTTGAACAATTGCTAATGCTGCACCAGGGGGTGTTTAACTGCAACAGGGGGTGTTTAACTGCACCAAGGGGTGTTTAACTGAGCCGAGTGTTGCTGTGACATGAAACGCGCCCAGGCTTACTGCAGTGATTCCCAAACATTTTTTGCAGGTGCGATCCCTCTTTGTGATATCCATGTAACGTGTGGGAACCCCCCCCCCCCCAACCCACACCCACACACACACAACCATGTTTTTGGGTGGTCCAGAAAAAAAATGAAAATTTGAATGTCGTGAAGAGAACACGATGACATTCTATTATTTAGATTTTAGACTATAAATCTATTTTCATGTTTATTCATATGATTACACTTTTTTTTTAAAAAAAAGTTCATAATTCACAGTTGAATTGTTCACGGCAACAAAAAACGGGAACGCTGCATCTATAAGACAATCTGTGTTACTTCAGACAATCACCACCGGGAAGGGGGCATTTACAATTTTCGAGTGGGTTATGTAAGCGGCCAGAGGCGTTGCTAAGGGGGTGAAAAGATGTCACCGGACGACAGAGTAGCGGGGGGGGGGGCGCCAAAATAGGCTTTGATGGGATTTAATGGATGGGAATATGATGGTATTTTTCAAATATGAGGGTGGGGGTGGAAAAATGAATCTTCAGAGGCGTTGCTAAGGGGGTGAAAAGATGTCACCGGACGACAGAGTAGCGGGGGGGGGGGCGCCAAAATAGGCTTTGATGGTATTTAATGGATGGAAATATGATGGTATTTTTCAAATATGAGGATGGGGATGTAAAAATGAATCTCGTCCCCAGGCGCCAAACATTATAACTTCACCTCTGCCAGTGGCGTAGAAAGGGGGCAGATAGGACAGTTCGCCTATGTGTCTTTTTTTTTTTGGACAACAGCAGACTCATATGAAAGGGAGCGTGGCAAACATCTTGGTCCACCCATGATGGCGGTATTAATACTAGCTACGCCACCAGGCAGTGTATCTATCGGCACCTAAATTGATGATCATTTTTATCGGGAAGCAGGGCAGAAATTGAGGGCGCTGTTGGCTCTTGAGTGGAACAGGGTTCTGGGCTGCGCCTTCACCGAAAATTTTTTGATTATTTAAAAAATCAAGAGACGCATTTTGGAGTATACCTGAATTCAGTAAACTATTTTACTTTTTGATGATTTTTTTTTAAGCGCTCGGATGACGCGTTAAGGCACCCAGGGCTAGACATAAACTGAATTCATTCCAGTATTGGCGAGTCCATGGCTAATCATGTGGCACAAAGTCATGTTCAACACCATACTGTTACAATGATCATTGAGGGAAAGGAGGTGCAGAAATTTGGGGTGATACAGCCTGTCGGGCAAATTCCAAATGCAGGGATGCATTTTGGCGCATATTTGAATTCTGTTGTTCTTCCAGACAATAAGAGGGTTAGTTTCGGACTTTCGGGTTGGACGCTCCTAAAATAGCCATAACAACGACCAAGGACATTTGAACTCCGCCCCAGCCCAACATGAACTAAATTCATTTCAGCTGTGGCACCCTTGAGGGTATACTTTTTTTGCCTAACCCAGTATCGCCGCAGAAACTTTTTGAGAAATTCAATAATGCATTTTAGAACAAACCTGAATTTAGTTTTGATACAATCTACACTTAATTGGGGAGAAACGGAAGAGATGGTAGTTACAAATTTAGACGTCACTTAGCCCCAGGGTGTGAGCCCTACAACCCCTACTGTAACAGGGGTCCTCGGATATTTCGGGCGTTTAAAGCTGTGATGTGGTCACTGTTGAGATTATCATCTTGGAATGCAAGGTGGGGAGGACAAGACTGAAAAGGGACAGGGGCGTCACCACAAAATCAAGTGATGGCAGTGCCTGACCTGCTTGTGTTATACAAACATTTTGTTTATTACTAAAAAGTAATGTAGCTTAAATTTTTTCTTTAAAGCATTATGGGGCTAAATACATAGTTAATAAATGAATTTTGAAAAAAAAAAAAAAATCACTACTAACATCATCGTACACATTTTTTCTACTAAAAAAATAATAAAAAAAAAAAATAAAAAAAAAAAAAAAAAACCCCCACCACCCTCCTAGTCAACTGTTGTGGGGGGGGGGGGGGGGGGGGGGGACACTTGACTTGCTCTAGGGAGCAATGCTGAAGAGAATGCTAAAGGCAAACAGATGTAAAACTTGTTAGGCCAGCTTGATGAATTTGCATATCTCTGGCGGGCAGTGGCAGCCCATAGATATGACGTATGATGCAGGTAGTGGCAGCCCATTGATATGATGTATGTGGCGGGTAGTGGTAGGCCATATACGTGACGCATGGTTGGATAGTGGCAACCCATTGCTATGACGTAAGTGGCGGGTAGTGGCAGCCCATTGCTATGACGTAAGTGGCAGGTAGTGGCAGCTCATACTAATGCTTGAATCATACAGCCCGTGATAGCGACAGTTACTAAGCAGCCGTTTCGTCACATGTTCTTCAAGAACTCTTTGCCAGGTAAGAAACACAATTGAAAAGCCCTATTAGAGGGCGCCCACTGCCTTGCCCCGAGGTGGAAAGGGGTGGGGTCGTTAGTATGTTAGAGGATCCACCCTGACTCTAGGAATTTCGAATGATAATGTGGTAAAAAGGGCAAGACTACCTACCAACCAGGTACTCCGTGTTTGAGATGGCCCCCATTTGCATGGACCTTTGAAGAGAAATACGGGGGAGGGGGGGAATGATCTCAGCCCCGGTGGGATGGGGATGGTGCTCCCATCGTGCCGCTTTGTGGCCCGATAGTAGGGGCTATCCGGGCTTGAGTTGGGAGGGAGAGGTTGAGGTACTCTGGGAAGGGCACTGTGACCTTAGTCTCCACAACACACTGAATTTTATTCCTAAATTAGATTAGATTAGTAGACTGATCCTGTCACTCTGCCAACTGGGACTTCAAACCTTAGCAACACGAATGTAGAAATCAGCCATGCGTAGCTCAGGTTCTTGTCAGTGTGGCGTTGTTGCACTTTTTTTTTTGTTGTGTGTGTTGAATTCCTTTGTACGCTGTACATCTCCTGCAATGACATGACGCAGTGACTTCCCAACCGAAACGCATCAAAAATACTTACGTAAAAACGTTTGTAAAAAATTCGGGTGGAAATATTTTATCTCGTATTTAACAAAAGTCATAGGTTAAAGATTGTCATAGGCAGGGCTGTGATTTCACTTCAAAAGACGATTCATGGCTTTTCTTACCTACTACAGTTGATTTAAATGAGTGATTTATTTTTTAAACTAAAATTAACACACACAATGTGGATAGAGCCCAGAAATAAATACCATATCAATGCTACTTGAAAACATTTCATTATAAATTTGCCTCTACTTATCTCCGTTGTACAAGTTTAAATCTTACTAAGCAATATTTTTATTCCTTAAATAAATAACGTCTCCACATAACAATCGCCAACCACACCGAGCTACCACGGAGTCGTCAACCACATCGAGCTACCACGGAGTCGTCAACCACATCGAGCTACCACGGAGTCGTCAACCACATCGAGCTACCACGGAGTCGTCAACCACACCGAGCTACCACGCAGGGTCGTCAACCACACCACTCCACCAGGAATTAGATTCCTGAACAAAAACTTCAACACCATTTCTATCTACACTCTGTAGTGCCAGCTTCTCTATCTACACCCTGTAGTGCCAACTTCTCTATCTACACTCTGTAGTGCCAACTTCTCTATCTCGACTCACTAGTGCTTCAGATCCTCAATTTATCCGGACATGTGGTGAACATAACGAATCAAGGCACAGGTGGCTTGGGTCGCACTGACATCCATTGTGCAACGTTCAAATTGTATCTTTAGACAAATTTCTCGGGAAGGTAATGCAGAGCAGTTTTGACCAATTAGAGGGAGGTAATTAATATGTTATAGTTTTCCCTTTTTAATTGTTTGCTTTCATGCTCAGAATTGCATCTTATCGCTCGAAATTGGAGCTTCTGCTGTTGCTGGTGTTACAAAACAAAACAAAAAAACAACAACAAACCAACACATATATCTAATTGGTGCAGGCCACGGCTTGATTTAGGCCAGTTGACCGCAAAGGAATATTTTATATTAGTGCAGGCTATTGTTCACCATCATTTACGTTAGCATAGGTCAGAAGTCTTTGTCAGTCTGTGACAGTCTGTGCTGTGACAGTCTGAGGCTCTTTAAGTGAATAAATGCTTCTATTTTCATTTTTTCTTTTCTTTCTTATCTCCCCAACTTCTAAAATCAAATACAAATGTTTCAAAGTCTTGTCCACTTTTACCGGCAAATTAAATGTATAGCTCAGAACTATACCTGTATGTCTGCCGTATTTTGTATATTGGATTTAGTTTCTAGCTTTGAAGTATCAGAAGCACAACATTACTGCAGATTACCTGTGTACATTCACTATCACAATCCGTTGTTGCATGCGGTTCACGAACTCTTTCCTTAGCAGATATAATTCATTCATAAAAGGGCTCTTTACTTGAAAAAAAAAAAAAGTAGCCTTGATCGACAAAGCAAGAGAAATTTGGTCCACTTTTATGATGTGTTAGTACTTTCATCATTTCATGAGGGCCAGTCATTTAAACAAAAAAAAATTTAAAAAAAATAATAAAAAATGGGGTGGGGGTGTGTGTTGGGGGGGATGGGTTTGGGGGAAGGGGGTGGGGAATGTCATATTGCCATGATATAAAGTAGCTGTAAGAACAACAACAACACCGTTATCTACCACCACGTTGTAACATCTACAAAAATGCTTACTACACCACCACCAACATTCTTAATCACAACCCTCTTTCCGTATATGTCATAAGTGAATGTAAAAAAAGTTATATGCAAATTCTATACATTCTACGCATCACTGTTTCATGATAGATCATTTTATGACGTCATCGTTTCCCTGCCCAGCTGCAAAGCACCGAAAAGCCCCAATGCTATCTAATGAGCTACGTGTAGCTGTTCGCCACTTTCGCTTCTGCTCTGATGTTGCAACGATGATTTGAAAAAAAAAATAATTAAAAACGTGCCACTTCTTTATACCATGAAACAAAACAGAAATGAAACGGACCCCTCACGCCATTTTATCTTCGGCTGGTTCGACCTGTAACAACTCAGAAACGTCACATACTTTGTTTGCAAACGTGTCAACTCATTTAAAAGGCGCAAAACTTAGTTTGTACAGCAGTCACCTTTTGGCATTATGATCGTTTTTCATGACAAGGGGGGGGGGGGGGGGGGAAGGGGGGAAAGACGATTACGGAATGTTTGGTGTTTCCTCCACAGCGAGCAGCCGATGCGGAAAGGTCAAAGTTCACCAAGTTGTCAGTTCAAGGGCAGCAGACATGCCGTCAAACGTCACATAACTTCTTTGTTGGCCCCTCTAGCAGAAATGCTGTCATTATTATGTCATGTCGATTTGTTGACCCTTCTAGCAGACATGCCGTCATGTGTCATGTCAATTTCCTGAAAGCAATGACATTTAAGTTTACTTCTAAGTTACCTTCTCTGAGATCGCTCATTGGGATTGATATAGATATATATATTTTTAATGTTTAGATTTGTTTACTGAACCAGTCCGTCTGTCTGTAAGTCTGTCTGTCTGTCAGTCTTTCAGTCCATCTGTCTGCCAGTCCGTCTGTCTGTCGGTCCGTCTTTCTGTCGGTCCGTCTGCCTGTTCTATTTCCTGATTTATTGGTGTTTTTCTTCATAGTGAAGCACATAACCAGCTAACATAATGTAGCGTCATTTTATTTCTGTATGCCTCCCTCCTCCGTACTTTCTAGCAAGAGTGTCGCTTTCCCTTATGTTTTTTCCCTCAGCCAATTTCTCTTTCCCTCACCCTCTTTTCCCTCACCCTCTTCCTCTCTTTATTAAACTCTGATCCCGTCCACCGTCCAGCTCTTGCCTTGTACACTTTCTTCTCACGATGTGAGCTGTCTCTCGCGTGACTGCACTGATCTAACACGAGAGAAGCAATCATATTTGGGTGGTCCGTGTCATGTAGACATGTGCACACACGAAGTGCTGACGTATAAACAGGGCTGATTGAAATTGTTCACCCACTTCATCTAGGGCAAGTCCCCAACTCTCCCCCCCCACCCACCAGATTCTACAACACCATCCCACCGCAATGACCTGGACCTGGTACACAGCTTGTGTCCATCTTTTATTGGATTTTCATCATCACGACGGCATTTGGTATAAAAGACTAAATACATTTTGTTTTAATTTGTAGAAACAAAATTAAATATTTTAAAAACGATTATGTTTAGAAAAATAAATTAAATTTCAAAGGAAAAAAAAAACGTCAATAATTTGAGCTGTCGTAGAACTTGAGGTAAGAGCTCAATAATTTAAATATTCAAAAGTAGTCAGAATTTTATTTACATATACCATAGCACGGGGGTCGGGAACCTGCGGCTCGAGAGCCTCATGCGGCTCATTGATCTTTCTCAAGTAGCTCTTTGATACTACTATTTGCTAAATCAAAATGTAGTATTTGGCTCTTGGATACTGCTATGGTTACTAGACCAAAACTGAATATTTGGTTCTTTGCCATGAAAAGGCTCCCGGTCCCTTCCCAAGCATAAGTCACATCTCGCCACTGTACGATGTTCATCTGAAATGTACTAAGACAACATGGCTTATACGGCGGAGACTCTCTATGGTTAAACTAGAAAAATACTATATAAAGTTAAAACAGGGGAGGGAAGCCATCTCCTTTGGGTACTGCCACTTAAGTTTTAAGGAACTCTCGCCAGTTCGTACCGTTGAGAAACAGGGGAGGGAAGCCATCTCCATTTGGGTACTGCACCAAAGGTTTTGATGATCTCTCGCCAGTTCGTATCGTTGAGAAACAGGGGAGGGAAGCCATCTCCATTGGGTACTGCAACAAAGGTTTTGAGGATATCTCGCCAGTTCGTACAGCTGAGAAACAGGGGAGGGAAGCCACCTCCTTTGGGTACTGCCACTTAAGGTTTTGAGGATCTCTCGCCAGTTTGTACCGTTGAGAAACAGGGGAGGGAAGCCACCTCCTTTGGGTACTGCCACCAAAGGTTTTGAGGAACTCTCGCCAGTTCGTACCGCTGAGAAACAGGGGAGGGAAACTGCCTCCTATGGTGTTTTGAGGATCTCTTGCCAGTTCGTGCCGCTGAGAAATGGTTTTAACAGTTTTTTTACAATGAGATTTTCACAAGCCATCAAGGAACCCCGTGGACTCACACAAAATCTCCTGAGAATTGTAAAGTAATTGGGGGGCCCGTGCAGTAATCAATGCAAATGGCAAGACAATGCACGGCTCTCACAGCACTGCACCTCCCCCCCCACCCCTTTTCCCCACTTCCACCGTGCTAACAAGCCAGTAATGAGAATCAATGCGATGTGATTGGATGCCAGTGAGGAGTTAATAGGAGACCGGGAGGAAGAGGAAATGAGATGCAAGGAGGAGACGGCCGGAGTGGCTTGCAGACGGGAAGCCATGTTGTGTCATCGAATCTCACGAGACCCTAGATGATATCCGAGGTGACCTCCTCGATCCCAGCACAACAGTTGACCAGAAGCGAATATCGGCAGCTGCGACGGAAAGTGATTAAGGGCCAGGACCACGTGATCAAGCCCACCAATCAATTTCTGACTCGTTAGGACTAACAATATTTTCAGCTTCCCGCTGGCTTCAGGGCGACTCCCTTAACCAAGGAAATTGGTAAAGCCTCTCAACTCGGGGCGCCCCCCCCCCAAACAAGGAAATTGACAGGGCGTCCCAAAAGCGAGATTTCGACAAAAGACGAGAAATTTAAGAAAGGCGAAATTTAGGTTAGTTTGGAAGGGGAGCAATGGCTTCCTGTCTACGTCGTGAATAAATCATGACCCCCATGAAAAAAAAAAAAAAAAAACAAAAAAAAAAAAAAAAAAAAAAAAAAAAAAAAAAAAAAAAAAAAAAAAAAAAAAAAAAAAAAAAAAAAAAAAAAAACAA
>CAXITT010000001.1:4444221-4470976 GCA_964033795.1 Lymnaea stagnalis | reverse complement strand
ATCGTTTAGTTTGTTCATAAATGTCGTTTAGTTTGTTGTTAAATATCATTTAGTTTGTTCTCAAAGATCGCTTAATTTGTTCTTAAATGTCGCTTATTTTGTTGTTAAATATCGCTTTCGCTGAGTATTAAAAGACCGAAAACCTGAGTCACTTTCGGCCGGATGGCCGAAAGTCTAAGTCAATTTCGGCCGAAACCGAAGAAAAACCGAAAGTTCACTTTTCTCTTTCGGCCGAAACCGAAATTAAGCCGAAAGTTAACTTTTCAGTTTCGGCCGAAACCGAAACTTGGCCGAAAGTGATAAAATGGCCACTTTCGGCGCCGAAACCGAAGCCGAAGCCGAAATTCGGTCGGTCTCTATATGATAGGCTACTTGGACAGTTCATATGATAGGCTACTTGGACAGTTCATATGATAGGGTACTTGGACAGTTCATATGATAGGCTACTCGGACAATTCATATGACAGGCTACTTGGAAAGTTCATGAACTGTGTCTAAATATCATGCAGAGTTTTGGAATTCACGGGTTATCCCCCCCCCCACACACACACAACCCCATTTTAAAAAAAATGTAAGAAAACACATCAAAAATCAAATGTCTGCTTCTTAACGTTACAGTGATATTGCAGCAGAGATTCGCCCCGACAATTTTAATGGCCGGCGATAGCGAACAATAGAGGAACTTAAGCTCCCATTGCGCGGGGGCGGGGGCCTTGTTTTATAGGTTAGCACGTGGCTGTGGCGGGTTATTGAACCAGTGGAACTCGGCATGGCAGATTTTTTTTAGGAACAACGAGCCGGCGGCGAGGGCAGTTGTAATCACTGACAGAGGCGTCATTGACAGGAGGCGGGNGAAGACACTTTGGATGTTTTAGAAAATTTTATTGTATAGAGACACTTTGAGTGACGTATATGGGGAACGTTTTGCCAGGTAAGACTTGCTTACCAGGAATCCCCAGGAGGGGCCCTCAAAGGGACTTGAGGATCTTTCACTTGCTTTTCAGGTAACTAATTTGGCCCGGATCCCCCCCTCCCCCCACCCCCCCCCCACCCCCACCCCCCAGGAAAACCAATACTTTAAGATGTCAGGAGTTTGTTTCAATTTTGATGTTAAAAAAAACCAACACAAAAAAAACAACAACCAAGAAACAAAAGCAAAATCAGAGCATCGTTCTTAAAGTTGTCTCAAATGAATTGTTTTTAAAATTCCAAACCTTTTATAGCATTCACAACCTACATGAATCAGCTAAGGGCCCGATGTTATGTCAGTCACAACATACACGAATCAGCCTAGGGCCCATTGTTATGTCATTAACCACATACATGAATCAGCCTAGGGCCCAATGTTTTGTCAGTCACAACTAACATAACTCAGCCTAGGGCCCTATGTTATGTGAGTAACAACATACATGAATCAGCCTGGGGCCCAATCTAGTTTATTCAAAACATCCATGAATCAGCCTAGGGCTCTATGTTATGTGATTCACAACATGCTAGAATCAGTATAGGGCCCCTTATAGTTTAGTCACATCATACATGAATCAGCCTAGGGCCCCTTGTAGCTTAGTCAAAAAGTCCATGAATCAGCCTAGGGCCCTATGTTATGTGAGTCGCAATATACATGAATCAACCTAGGGCACCATGTAGTTTAATCACAACATACGTGAATCAGCCTAGGGCCTCATGTAGTTTAATCACAACATACGTGAATCAGCCTAGGGCCTCATGTAGTTTAGTCACAAACTTCTCCCTCTATCCGCTCCTTCTTCTATATATATATCGTCAACTCTGACATCACACTCTCTTCCTTTGACAGAAACCTTGGAGTCACGCTTACAGACACCCTCTCCATGGACAAACATGGAACATCCGCAGATCAGCATACAAAGAAATTAGAAAAATCAGCACCATTAGACACCTCCTCTCCTTTGATGCCACAAAAACTCTCGTCTCTTCACGCATTCTTTCAAAATTTGACTACTGTAACACTCTTCTCGCAGGCATTCCTCAACACCACATAGACAAACTTCAGAAGGCACAGAACTCAGTATGCGGACTCATTTTTAAATCAAAGAAACACGAACACATTCAACCACACATGCAGCAACTCCACTGGCTTCCAATATCCTCTCGCATCAAGTATTAGTCTGCCAAGCTATGCTTCAGCTCTTTCACTGACCCTTACTTTCCTGTCTATCTCTCTGAACTGTTGCTTCCTTACATCCCCACAAGACAACTACGTTCTTCCATTGACAGTAGAACCCTCTCAATCCCAAGAACCAAAACTAAGACCATCGGTAAACGCTCCTTCTACTTCCATGGGCCCACGTTCTGGAACCAGCTCCCCTTCCACATCAGTCATTGTGAAACCTCGTCCATTTTCAAAAAGTCCCTTAAAACTCATCTGTTTAGGTCCGCCTATGACCTGTGATGCGCTCTCCTTGCCCTGCCTCATTTTCTGTCTCGGGTTGATCCTGTATTTAAGTATATGCCAAAACGTGCAAAGTGTACTTGTTTTTATAGCCATTTTAAAGTTTTAGCTACTGTTTTTATAGTCATTTTTCACATTGTAGTTACCATTCTAGTGTCTCTGGTTTTTCATTTTTATTTTGCTTTAGCAGTTTAAATACTTTACATATTTTTAATAATTGTAAAGCGCTTAGAGCTGTAAGGTAAGCGCTATACAAAAATGCCTAAATAATAATAATGTTCCCCTCTAAGGTTTGTTGACTCGTGTGCAAAATAATACAGTTGTGTGCAAAGTTTTACAGCATCATTTTTTTGTGTGCAAAATTTTACAGCCCACTAACACAAACACACACTTACAAGGAAATTTGCTGCGCGGTACTCAAAACTGCTGCGCGGCGTCTGTGAGATAGCTGCGCGGCCGCGCAGCTTAAGGGGAACATTGGTAACAACATACGTGAATCAGCCTAGGGCCCTATGTAGTTTTGTCACAACATCCAAGAATCAGCCTATGACCCCATGTTATGTGAGTCACAACATACATGAATCAGCCCTAAGTTATGTGTGTCGCAACATACATGAATCAGCCTAGGGTCCCATGTAATTTAGTCACAACATGCATGAATCAGCCTAGGGCCCTATGTTATGCTTACTGGAACTCCGTGCAACTACCCACCATTGCCCAGATCCAGCGATATGTCGGCACTACCAGCTGTTCGTATGTGGTGTTATTAACTCATTTTATTTGGAATTGAAACGAAAAAAGAAAAAAAAAAATCTATGGCGAATGAACTTTTGGTGTTGAGAGTTTCTGATCTTTGTGAGA
The DNA here is from genome assembly GCA_964033795.1 of Lymnaea stagnalis. NCBI lineage: Eukaryota > Metazoa > Mollusca > Gastropoda > Lymnaeidae > Lymnaea > Lymnaea stagnalis. The sequence goes on along the minus strand of CAXITT010000001.1, from coordinate 4,467,684 downwards.
CTTTATCAAAAAATAAATACCATTTAAACGTCACAGTTTTGTGTGCCAAAGTGATCTAAGAAGAGAACGAATTTAAATAATATACACCCCTTGTGGCCTAGAATTAAATTGCTTTTAAGTGCCTCTCTAATGTTATTTATTGTTATTTGGTTGGATCCATTAAGCTCTTCCCGGGGCGTGCCCTTAAGCTCTTCCTGGGGCGGGCTGCTTGACTTTTTCTAATTGTTTTTCTTTGCATGTCTTACAGCAAAGTCAGAACAGGAAACGTGGAATAAAGAACCTGCTTTGAATCACTTTACATAAAAATTCCTGCTATATGTAACTCTATACTTGATCTCATTCTACCTCCATTGTGCGGCTCTGCCCTGCCGTACATTAAGTTAAGTGGTCCTCAAACCATTTATGGTCCCATTGTGCGGACAGAGTGGAGCTCTAAGGAGAAATATTTCAAACAAAACTTAAAACGAGATGAAATGAAAGATTTTTGACTTCCAATGACCTTTACAGAATAATTATTTTTCCCCCTGCGTGTGGTGGAGGCATTAGAGGTCAGGGTTCACGGAGCTCGTGTGTATATCCCGCCCATTTTGCGAAGAGTATTAAGCACAGTAGAATACAAAGGCCTCACGCAGATTGCACACTTGAGGCCATTTTTTTGTTTCTGCGATCAGGACACGTGTTTTGTTTGAGAAATTGAAATATCAGAAATAGACTCAATGGTAACGTTTGCCAATGATTTACCATTTATTGACAAGGGAGTTAGTTCTGTGTGTTGTTATTCGTCCGTCAAGATCGACAAGGACCATCTAGTCATCCGGTTTGGGGGGAGAGGGGAGGGGAGGGTTGGGGTGGGGAGAGAATGTGTCACGATGAGTGCGTAGGTGGCTTGCTAGTCCGATCCGTATCGCGGAATAATCTCTGGGATCCCCGGCCAAGGGTTTAGTTCTAGACACTCGTGAAATAACTTTCTTTTTTTTTTTAAGCGGCGAATCGACATTAGCGCGCAGATACTTTGCCAAAGGTACGAGGAAGTGGTTTGAGAACCCCCTTAACCCCTTGTGGTTTCCGTGACTCTGTTTGAATTTTAAGCGGCGGAACGAGTTAAGTATTAACAGTGTCATGTGACAAACCGACTGACAGAGGGGCCAAAATTAACATATTAACATATATGTCACATTTCTTTTTTTTTTATAAAATGTCCTCCACGCTCTCATTGTATCATGCATATATAGTACTGGCATATACTGCACTCATATATAGTACTGGCATATACTGCACGCATATATAGTACTGGCATATACGGCACTCATATATAGTACTGACATATACGGCACTCATATATAGTACTGGCATATACGGCACTCATATATAGCACTGACATATACGACACTCATATATAGTACTGGCATATACGGCACTCATATATAGTACTGGCATATACGGCACTCATATATAGTACTGGCATATACGGCACTCATATATAGTACTGGCATATACGGCACTCATATATAGTACTGGCATATACGACACTCATACATAGTACTGGTATATACGTTACTCATATGTAGTACTGGCATATACGGCACACATACATAGTGTTGGCATATACGGCACTAACACATAGTACTGGCATATACGTTACTCATATGTAGTACTGGCATATACGGCACTCATTTATAGTACTGGCATATTCAGCACTCATATATAGTACTGGCATATACGACACTCATATATAGTACTGGCATATACGGCACTCATATATAGTACTGGCATATACGGCACTCATATATAAGGTTCGTTCGACCCCCTCCCCTCCCCCCCCCCAAAGGTGTCGCGACCCACAGGTTGAGAACCGATGTTGTAAGCCTGAACTTTGCTATTATGCGGCAGATCAAACGATTCTTTTCAGGCCATAATGAATTAGAATGAGAATGTCAGTCCAAGACATGCTCATTTAAACCTGCTCATGGGAACCTCTAACAGCAGGGTACCCAAACCTTTCGTTCTTGCTCTCCTCCCCCCCTCCCCTCCTTTCCCCGGTGGCCTTTCACAAAAACAAATGCTCAAAAGATTAGAGGAGCCACGACCTTCAGTTATAAGAGTTTATAAATCTCTTTATTTCTTCTTTATACAATTTGCTTTGGGAAATGGACGTCAACGGCATGAGTTGTAGAGTTCGTTTTGTAGTTCAATAACAACGTTAGACGTTATATTCCTTTTTCCCCCCACTCTGCTTGTGAAGGTGGGGGTACGATACTTTGTTGAACAATTGTACAGAGAACAGAAACAATTGGGAAACACCTCACTACGTCATCTCATTCATTGATAGCTCTGCAAACATGTAACTACGAAAGAGTAGAACATGGTGGGTGTTTATAAAAAAAAAAAAAACGAAAAAAGAAAATGGCCGTCGGCGCATTCATTGAACTTTCACGTCCGCGTATGTAAACACTCACACGCTGCGCGTGATAGAATGGCACGCTCCGTGTTCAAGGGGTGGAACTCTGGGCGCAGTTCTGTCAATGTGAATAGGAGTAGTTCCCCTCCCCCCACCCATTTGCTGGCAACATGCTCAACACAGGGCACACAGCCCTGTATCATATAACATTACCAGCACATACCTCACCTTTGAACTATGATTGTTTACACCTGGAACAAGCCCTTTGGGGGCTTCGTGGCGTGGATAACACTAGATACAATCCTAGTTTCTCCGCCCAACGATAAGCTAGTTAAGATTAAAAAAGGTTTAACGTAATGGCTCCCATAGCCGGTTAGCCGAAGGCCACGGATCACGTCATAGCCGGTCAGACGAAGGACCACGGATCACGTCATAGCCGGTCAGACGAAGTACCACGGATCACGTCATAGCCGGTCAGACGAAGGCCTCGGATCACGTCTTAGCTGGTCAGACGAAGGCCACGGATCACGTCTTAGCTTGTCAGACGAAGGCCACAGATCACGTCATAGCCGGTCAGACGAAGGCCACGGATCACGTCATAGCCGGTCAGACGACGGCCACGGATCACGTCTAAGCTGGTCAGACGAAGGCCAAGGATCACGTCTTAGCTGGTCAGACGTAGGCCATGGATCACGTCTAAGCTGGTCAGACGACGGCTACGGATCACGTCTTAGCTGGTCTGACGAATGCCACAGATCACGTCTAAGCTGGTCAGACGAAGGCCACGGATCACGTCTTAGCTGGTCAGACGAAGGCCACGGATCACGTCTTAGCTGGCCAGACGAAGGCCACGGGTCACGTCTTAGCTGGTCTGACGAATGCCACGGATCACGTCATAGCCGGTCAGACGAAGGCCTCGGATCACGTCATAGCCGGTCAGACGACGGCCACGGATCAAGTCTAAGCTGGTCAGACGAAGGCCACGGATCAAGTCTTAGCTGGTCAGACGTAGGCCACGGATCACGTCTTAGCTGGTCAGACGAAGGCTACGGATTACGTCTTAGCTTGTCAGACGAAGGCCAAGGATCACGTCATAGCCGGTCAGACGAAGGCCACGGATCACGTCATAGCCGGTCAGACGACGGTCACGGATCACGTCTAAGCTGGTCAGACGAAGGCCACGGATCACGTCTTAGCTGGTCAGACGTAGGCCACGGATCACGTCTTAGCTGGTCAGACGAAGGCTACGGATCAAGTCTTAGCTGGTCTGACGAATGCCACAGATCACGTCTAAGCTGGTCAGACGAAGGCCACGGATCACGTCTTAGCTGGTCAGACGTTGGCCACGGATCACGTCTTAGCTGGTCAGACGAAGGCTACGGATCACGTCTTAGCTGGTCAGACGAAGGCCACGGATCACGTCATAGCCGGTCAGACGAAGGCCACGGATCACGTCATAGCCGGTCAGACGACGGCCACGGATCACGTCTAAGCTGGTCAGACGAAGGCCACGGATCACGTCTTAGCTGGTCAGACGTAGGCCACGGATCACGTCTTAGCTGGTCAGACGAAGGCCACGGATCACGTCTTAGCTGGTCAGACGAAGGCCACGGATCACGTCTTAGCCGGTCGGACGAAGGCAACCGATCACGTCATAGCCGGTCAGACGAAGGCCACGGATCACGTCATAGCCGGTCAGTTCACGTCATAGCTGGTCAGACGAATGCGACGGATCACGTCTTAGCTGGTCAGACGAACGCCACGGATCACGTCATAGCCGGTCAGACGAAGGCCACGGATCACGTCATAGCCGGTCAGACGACGGCCACGGATCACATCTAAGCTGGTCAGACGAAGGCCACGGATCACGTCTTAGCTGGTCAGACGTAGGCCACGGATCACGTCTTAGCTGTTCAGACGAAGGCTACGGATCACGTCTTAGCTGGTCTGACGAATGCCACGGATCACGTCATAGCCGGTCGGACGAAGGCAAACGATCACGTCATAGCCAGTCGGACGAAGGCCACGGATCACGTCATAGCCGGTCAGACGAAGGCCACGGATGACGTCTTAGGGGGAAAACCCCGTTTTAAATATGTATAATAAGATGGCTAAAGAAATGCAGCCCACTGACACGTCTGACACCTTTCACAGCCACCACGGGGTGTTTGGACGACAGGTTAAGAACCCTTGAGCTAGATCAGGCGCCCCTAAGCCGATAATCCTTGCCGTCTTTCTGTTACCCGGGTAGCAGTGACAACGATGAAATCAGACATTGACAAACTACGCCTCTTAGAACAAGCCGGTACTTGCAACCGAAATACTAATCACTTATGTTGATTGTAAAAAAAAAATTGATTTTAAGTATTGTACTGTTTTTTTTTTTGCCCACTACAAATCTGATACCTGCAGTTTGCATAGGAATTCGTTCATAGTGTTAAATATTTTTTTTTTCTCTCCACTCGCAAAACCAAGAGGTTCGTTCGTAGGGTTGTAACATTACTTTTTTGTTGTCACACGTGACCGTCTCGCTCGATCGGTTTAGTCTTCCTCGTGCTGACCCGTAAGGTCGCAGGATCTGAGTTACCGCTCGTGGCGCGCTGGTTCGAAGAAAGAGGTTGGGTTGGGTCGGTGAGAGGTGGGGAATACGAAAGGATGCTTTGAAGAACAAAATCTTTACCTCTTCGCTTACGTCATACCATCGGTCCTAATTGTGGGGACTTTAGGAAAAAAAATTATTAAAAAAAACAACATTTTCTTCACCCTATCGTCTGGTCTCCAGCAGTGTCTGGACGGTGGACCAGCTCTAAAGGTCTGGACGACAATGACAAGCCCCTAAGCGAGATAAGTGGCTTCATAGAGGAACAGTCTTTTTGCTATCATGGCTAGCGTCTTCGTAACTAGTATGATAACACAGATTTCTTGGTGGATAAAAGGTGATGGGGAAGGTGGTATTATAAAATGAGCGAACGATGGCAGTGTTCAAAAAGGGCAGTGATGGTGGCAGTGTTGATTAAGGGCAGTGATGGTGGAAGTGTTGATTAAGGGCAGTGTTGGTGGAAGTGTTGGAAAAGGGCAGGGATGGTGGCAGTGTTGATTAAGGGCAGTGTTGGTGGCAGTGTTGATAAAGGGCAGTGATGGTGGAAGTGTTGATTAAGGGCAGTGATGGTGGAAGTGTTGATTAAGGGCAGTGATGGTGGAAGTGTTGGTAAAGTGCAGTGATGGTGGAAGTGTTGATTAAGGGCAATAATTTGTTCATAAAGGGCAGTGTTGGTGGAAGTGTTGATAAAGGACAGTGTTGGTGGAAGTGTTGATTAAGGGCAATGTTGGTGGAAGTGTTGATTAAGGGCAGTGTTGGTGGAAGTGTTGATTAAGGGCAGTAGTTTGTTCATAAAGGGCAGTGATGGTGGCAGTTTTAATAAAGGGATGCTGCCAAAATTATATGCTTGGTTGTGGGCGGGATGTTCGAGAGAATTAATGCTCAAAGTAAATTAGTTGAAGGTTTTCATATGCCACGTGACCTAACAACGTGACGTGGCAGAGCTCTGCACCCGTCTGTTTTAACGGTGTGAGGTGTGATGTATGCTTGAGCATGACGAGGCACTCGTGCTTTGCCCTGGACCGGGAGGCCCGAATACCGTAGTCGGACGTTGAAAACCTATCTGCAAGGTAAACTTTACGAATACTCAAACAGGAATCGAGTACTCGTCACTTTGGCGGTGCGTAACAACTAACATTCAACTAGTCCGCATGAAAGTAGGGTTAGTAATCAAAAGTAGGTATCGGTGATAAGATATGAGCGTTCCAAAATTTTGTTCGAACCCGGCCGACGATGTTGTGTCTGCGTCGAGTGCTCGGCTGACAGACTGGACGTCATCATGTTGCCCTAACATTTGGTATCTAAGCAGTCGAGCTAAATCTGCGCTCCAGATCAGACAAATATTGACGTCACGTGACATTACGGACTCTTCGGTGGGCTCTGATCCCAGTTCACATATACGCTAGATTTCAACTGCTACCCTCTGTTGGAGATGCTGGCGAATAGGTCAATATTGATATTAAGGTAGATAGTCGCCCACATTTCTGGCCGCACATGGAGCGCGTTGTAACAATTTTTATTTGAAAAAAAAGAAAAAAAAGAACCATATTGTAACAACGGGGTGATGTAACAATGTACAAGGGCGCAATGATATGAGGGCACAATGATACGAGGGCACAATGATACGAGGGCACAATGAGACGAGGGCACCATGAGACGAGGGCACCATGAGACAAGGGCACAATGCGTCGAGGGCACCATGAGACAAGGGCACAGTGCGACGAGGGCGCCATGAGACAAGGGCACAGTGCGACGAGGGCACAATGAGACGAGGGCACAATAAGATGAGGCCACGATGAGACGAGGGCACCATGAGACAAGGGCACAATGTGACGAGGGCACAATGAGATGGGGCACAATGCGTTGCGGGCACCATGAGACGAGGGTACAAGAAGACTGCCAGGATGCTCACACATCTACCCCCTGGAGGCGACACACTACAGTGACACACTACAGTGACACACGGCTGTGGCACACTGCTGTGACACACTGCTGTGACACACTACACCGTGTCGACACATAGTTTTGAACACCCTGTGAAGAACGATCCCCCTTCCAAACGGATCAACCTAAACGTCCGAAGTCTCGGTCACTAACATGAACCGGCAGGGGCGTATGGAAGGGGGGGGGGGAGAATGAAGGGCTCGGTAAGTCTAGGGCGGCACTCACTCTGGGGCGCATTTTCTTCATGTATTATACTTTTAAAAAAAAAGAAAGAGCGTACATTTTTGTGTATTGTTTGAATTGCGGTTTTCATTAAATAGATTTGGCCAAATCAAGGACCACCCAGGGTGCCAGCTTACGCCTGTAACATCTTTCTATGTTGAGTTTGTGCTACTCTAATGACTTATACGTGTGTAGCAGGAGAGCAATCGTTTTCATAGCCTGATATTTAGATTGTAGACTTGCCGATATGAAAGAACGCTTGCAATATCAAGGTAACATTGTTTGTAATGATATCAGCCGGGTTTTGCCCCCCCCCCCTGCAAAACGAACGTAGTTTTTATATGTAAGGTAGTTCAGAGTATTTAGTTATATGGTAGGCAGTGCAGGGTATTTAGTTATATGTAATGAGTTTGGGGTATTTAGTTATATGGTAGGCAGTGCAGGGTATTTAGTTATATGTAAGGTAGTTCAGAGTATTTAGTTATATGGTAGGCAGTGCAGGGTATTTAGTTATATGAAATGAGTTCGGGGTATTTAGTTATACGGTAGATAGTGCGGGGTATTTAGTTATACGGTAGATAGTGCGGGGTATTTAGTTATACGGTAGATAGTGCGGGGTATTTAGTTATACGGTAGATAGTGCGGGGTATTTAGTTATACGGTAGATAGTGCGGGGTATTTAGTTATACGGTAGATAGTGCGGGGTATTAGTGGAGTGTAGAGAAGCGGATGATATTAATACAGGCCTATATACGGAAATTCCTCTTGGCTACATTTGTTTTACCTAGTCTTTGCCCTTAAATATCTTCAGTCCGGGGATACTGTCAGGTTCAAAGGTCACTATTGTTAGGTCCGGCTGTACCCATTTATTACCGCATACAGTCATTTCTACCAATTTATATAACGCATAAAGTCATTTCTACCCATTATGTGACGCATAAAGACATTTCTAACCATTTATATAACGTATACAGTAATTTCTACCCATTTATATAACGCATACAGTTATTTCTACCCTTTTATATGACGCATTCAGTCATGTCTACCCATTAATATAACGTATACAGTAATTTCTACCCATTTATATAACGCATACAGTCATTTCTAACCTTTTATATAACGCAGACAGTCATTTCTACCCTTTAAATCACGCATAGTCATTTCTAACCATATATATCACGTATACAGTAATTTCTACCCATTTATATAACGCATACAGTTATTTCTACCCTTTTATATGACGCATTCAGTCATGTCTACCCATTAATATAACGTATACAGTAATTTCTACCCATTTATATAATGCATACAGTCATATCTACCTTTTTATATAACGCATACAGTCATTTCTATCCATTTATATAACGCATACAGTCATTTCTACCCATTTATATAACACATACAGTCATTTCTACCCATTTATATAACGCATACATTCATTTCTACCCATTTATATAACGCATACAATCATTTCTACCCCATTTATATAACGCATAAAGTAATTTCTACCCATTTATATAACGCATCAATTCATTTCTACCCATATGTATAACGCATACAGTCATTTCTACCCATTTATATAACGCATACAGTGAATTCTACCCTCTTATATAACGTATACAGTAATTTCTACCCATTTATATGACGCCTAGGGTCATTTCTACTTTTTTTTTTTTTTTTTTTTTTTTTCCCAAATTCCGGTCCAACATTTCTGAGTTTTTATCAAAATAGGGCTGTGGGGCTCTGCCATTTTACTGGTACGACCTTTATGAAAAAAACCAACAATTTTAATAAAGAGGTAGCGTACTCAGTGTCGTAGCTAGGTTGACCTCTGCCGGGTGGTGGGGTGCAGAAATTCCAGCCACCACGAGAAGATCTCTGCAGTTCGATGAAAATCCCACACGTGCATTTAAAGGAAAAAAAAAATGTCCATGGACAGACAGCCCCCTCCCCGCCCCTTTTTCTTAAGCCACTGAGCAAACCACTGCCTTATCATCACCATTGGCATGTGATACAGCACTACTGTCCTACCAGCACCACTGTCCTACCAGTACCCCTGCCCTATCAGCACCACTGCCCTAACAACACCACTGTCCTATCAGCACCACTGTCCTATCAGCACCAATGTCCTACCAGCATCACTGTCCTACCAGCACCACTGCCCTATCAGCACCACTGTCCTACCAGCACCACTGTCCTACCAGCACCCCTGCCCTATCAGCACCACTGTCCTACCAGCACCACTGTCCTACCAGCACCACTGCCCTATCAGCACCACTGCCCTATCAGCACCACTGCCCCACCAGCACCACTGCCCTATCAGCACCACTGTCCTACCAGCACCACTGTCCTACCAGCACCCCTGCCCTATCAGCATCACTGTCCTACCAGCACCACTGTCCTACCAGCACCACTGCCCTATCAGCATCACTGCCCTATCAGCACCACTGCCCAATCAGCACCACTGCCCTTTCAGCACCACTGTCCAATCAGCACCCCTGCCCTATCAGCACCACTGTCCTACCAGCACCACTGTCCTACCAGCACCACTGTCCTACCAGCATCACTGTCCTACCAGCACCACTGTCCTACCAGCACCACTGCCCTATCAGCACCACTGCCCTTTCAGCACCACTGTCCAATCAGCACCCCTGCCCTATCAGCACCCCGGCCTTATCAGCACCCCTGCCCTATCACTCCCATTGTCCTTTGATACCGTAGGATACAAAGAGGAATATAAGCCAGAATTTAAAACAAACGAAAATTAAATGAATCTGCAAACTTGTCAGGTAGCCCAATTTGTTGATTGCTCTGTTAACATGTCTCTCTTGTTACACATGTAATTGGACAGGTTTCTGTTTGATTACACACACGCAATACTAACAAGTCTTTTTATCTCGCCTGTAGTCATTTCCCAACAGCACCCAGCTGTCTCATCAATCCTTACGCCACATTGGCGTCTGCTCAACGTTCGTTAGCCTGCACGTGAATTTGATGTCCCTGACATCTGCAAAGGTCAGCCATGTCTCGACATTTTACTTAATGGCTTATGGATGCCCTCGGCATGCCATGTTCTACACATTTGTGGAAATTTCAACGTTGAAAAAAAAAAAAAAAACGAATGACCCACATTGTCCCGTTACCCGAGTCTGTCTGATTCCCCGTTACACGAGTCTGTCTGATTGCCCTTTAACCGAATCTGTCTGATTGCCCGTTACACGAGTCTGTCTGATTGCCCGTTAACCGAATCTGACCTAGATTGCCCCTTACACGAGTCTGACCTAGATTGTCTGTTACCCGAGTCTGTCTGATTGCCCGTTACCCGAATCTGACTGAGATTGCCCGTTACACGAGTCTGACCTAGATTGTCTGTTATCCGAGTCTGACTGAGATTGCCCGTTACCCGAGTCTGTCTGATTGCCCGTTACCCGAATCTGACTGAGATTTCCCGTTACACGAGTCTGACCTAGATTGTCTGTTATCCGAGTCTGACTGAGATTGCCCGTTACCCGAGTCTGTCTGATTGCCCGTTACCCGAATCTGACTGAGATTTCCCGTTACACGAGTCTGACCTAGATTGTCTGTTATCCGAGTCTGACTGAGATTGCCCGTTACCCGAGTCTGTCTGATTGCCCTTTACCCGAATCTGACTGAGATTTCCCGTTACACGAGTCTGACCTAGATTGTCTGTTATCCGAGTCTGACTGAGATTGCCTGTTACCCGAGTCTGACCTAGATTGTCTGTTATCCGAGTCTGACTGAGATTGCCTGTTACCCGAGTCTGACCTAGATTGCCTGTTACCCGAGTCTGACCTAGATTGTCTGGTACCCGAGTCTGAGTGAGATTGTCCGTTACACGAGTCTGACTGAGATTGTCTGTTACCCGAGTCTGACTGAAATCGTCCGTTAACGGTCGCGTCCCCGTGCAATCTACGGACGGAAGATCTCTACTGGTAAATACAAATAATGCCCCCCCACTCTCCTCCCCCCCCCAAAAAAAAAAATAAAATAAAATAACCACAACAACAAAACCCCAACAACACAACAACACTAATAATGTATAAGACAGAAAAGACTGGAAGCATTTTAAGGGCCTTTTATATATTGGAAAGATTGGATTTATTGGAAAGATTGGATTTATTGGAAAGATTGGATTTTTCAGGAGGAAATTTAATATCATTACTGGGGAGTGGCGTTTTTTTGCTCTTTGATTGTACACGAAGGAAGCTGGGCCACTATCACGTGACAGCTGTACCGTTACCTGCCACCCACCTGGAGAGTACTGGAGATTGGACCATTTGTGACGTGACGGCTGTACCGTTACCTGCCACCCACCTGAGGTTATTGGTAGCTTGGACCATTTGTCACGGAACAGCTGTACCGTTACCTGCCAGCCACCTGAGGTTATTGGTGGCTTGGACCATTTGTCACGGGACAGCTGTACCGTTACCTGCCACCCACCTGAGGTTATTGGGTGATTGGACCCTTTGTCACGGGACAGTTGTACCGTTACCTGCCACCCACCTGAGGTTATTGGTGGCTTGGACCATTTGTCACGAGGCAGTTGTACCGTTACCTGCCACCCACCTGAGGTTATTGGTAGCTTGGACCATTTGTCACGGGGCAGTTGTACCGTTACCTGCCACCCACCTGAGGTTATGTGTAGTTGGGACCATTTGTCACGGGACGGTTGTACCGTTACCTGCCACCCACCTGAGGTTATGTGTAGTTGGGACCATTTGTCACGGGACGGTTGTACCGTTACCTGCCTCCCCCCACCCCCTCTCCTCGCGTATGGTAGGTTCGACCATTAATTTCGACTATCGGTACTCCAAACTGGTCGAGATTATTTTTTGACTGGAGAGATTATAAAATGACATCTGATGAGGGAGGAAGGAGACCTCGTTAAATGACACCAGCGGGAGGGACTGTGACATTCACTCTTTATCTACGGACCCTCTCGGAGCCAGGGATTAGTGGCTGACCTACTTCTCATGTTAACAGGACTTAACCAAATCTAGGGCTTACTGGCAGCTTGACGACCAGAAGTCGTGCCCGCCCTACCCCTGCCCCCCCCACCCCCCCCCCCCCCCCCACCCCCTGCCCCCCCCCCCATCCTCTCCACCGAGCGTTAAGAGCAAAAAAAAAAAAATGTATTTTGTATGTTTTAAAAAGAGAAGAAATGAATTACAGCTTCGTTCTTAAGTAATTTGTTACGGTCCTGGATTTCTTGGGGGGATTTTGTCTTCCTTTGTTGGGGGAAAGTTCCCGTGACATTTGCTGGTGCTCAAGTGACATTTGATGGACTTATGGACTCGAAAACATACTGACAGCTAACACACGAGGTCCATTTAGTCATGTCTTTATTGCGCTGTCACAGTTTAGTAGTTTTAAAGTGTTTTTTTAAGAATGTGGTAAATTCACGCTGGGTAAGGTTTACAGCCTGGAAGGATTCACACCTTTGAGATGCTCACTCAGTCAACCATGTCGTATAACGGCACACCAAAAAAAAAAAAAAAAAGAAATAAAAAAATTACAATGTAATTATTATGCTTATTTGTAATTTAAATGTATAGAGCAAGGACTGCAGTTTGCGCATGGCTTTGTGAATGTGTTTTTTTTTGCATGGGTTTGTGCACGGGATCTTTACATGGGTTTGTGCACGGGATCTTTACATGGGTTTGTGCACGGGATCTTTACATGGGTTTGTGCACGGGATCTTTACATGGGTTTGTGCACGGGATCTTTACATGGGTTTGTGCACGGGATCTTTACATGGGTTTGTGCACGGGATCTTTACATGGGTTTGTGCACGGGATCTTTACATGGGTTTGTGCACGGGATCTTTACATGGGTTTGTGCACGGGATCTTTACATGGGTTTGTGCACGGGATCTTTACATGGGTTTGTGCACGGGATCTTTACATGGGTTTGTGCACGGATCTTTACATGGGTTTGTGCATGTTTTTTGCATGGGTTTGTGTTTGAGTTTGTGAATGGGTTTGTGAATGAGTGGGGTGTATTCTAATTGGATGGTGTTCATGGGGCATGATTGCAAGAGGCTGGGAACCACCGGTTAACTTCAAAGTTCCCTTATAAAAGGTTGTGATGTTGGTCAATGTCCACCTCGATACGGACAACATGTGGTTACCGACATACAACAAGACAATGGCTGGCGCATCGGCCAAGAACAAATGTTTTCAGCATGCCGAGATCTTGCTTCCTAAACGAGATCTTGTTTTCGAAACGAGACCTTGCTTCTCTCACGAGACCTTGCTTCTCTGACGAGATCTTGCTTCTCTGACGAGATCTTGCTTATCTGACGAGATCTTGCTTTTTAAACGAGATCTTGCTTCTTAAACCAGATCTTGTTTCCTAAGCGAGACCTTGCTAACTAAACGAGATCTTGTTTCTTAAACGAGATCTTGCTTCTTAAACGAGACACTGCTTTCTAAACGAGATCTTGCTTCTTAAACGAAATATTGCTTCCTAAACCAGATCTTCCTTCTTAAACGAGACCTTGCTAACTAAACGAGATCTTGTTTCTCAAACGAGATCTTGCTTCTTAAACGAGGCACTGCTTTCTAAACGAGATCTTGCTTCTTAAACGAAATATTGCTTCCTAAACCAGATCTTCCTTCTTAAGCGAGATCTTGCTTCCTAAACGAGATCTTACTTCTTAAACCAGATCTTCCTTCTTAAGCGAGATCTTGCTTCCTAGACGAGATCTTGCTTCCTAAACGAGATCTTCCTTCTCAAATGAAATCCTAATCATGTCTTGGATGGATTCGTTACACGAGTCAGTTATATAAAAAAAAATAAAAGATTGTAATCCTACATCATCACATAATCTGTTTGACATCATATGATATGACATAGTCTTGTTAATCACAAAACCGGCGGTCCAAAACTATCGTTGTCGGTGCGTTGCCGGCAATGACTTCAACCGTTAATTAAACAAACGAAACGAAAACAGTGGTGATTCTTTTTAAATTTTTTTTTTCTTTGTTCTAGTAATCATCGAAATCTGGTGGCTAACAAAAAATAATTCAGTGACGTCATGACTGCAGCGGATAAGATTGTAGCACGCGCTCATCTAAAAATGATTGACCATTCTTTACCGTCTGTGTTGAGATCGGTGCAGAGGTGATAATTCATTCCGCCGCCAGTTGTTGTAATTCCTTCTCTTGGCGTGGGTCAATCCTAAGCTAGAGGACTGAAGTTCAATCATCAACAAAAGCCTGGACAAAAACACGACCGGCACCCCCAGGTGGGTGGGACTCGTTTACTTTGGATGGCAATTCGTCTAAGAAAAGGAAATCTCTGAATTCAAAGCCGGACACAATGCAAATTCCGGCCACTCTAGTGACACACAAGACCCACTGCTGGTCATCTACGGCATCCTGGTCTATTTTCAGTCGTCTTAATTTAGCCTTGCCATTAGAACAAATAGGCAAGGACGAGAGAGTGAGGCTGACGAATGAGCAGCTCTTCCCCCCCCCCCGCTTTAAACAAAATACAGCTCAAGTCAAGGCTACTACTCAAGTCAAGGCTACTACTCAAGTCAAGGCTACTACTCAAGTCAAGGCTACTACTCAAGCCAAGGCTACTACTCAAGTCAAGGCTACTACTCAAGTCAAGGCTACTACTCAAGTCAAGGCTACTACTCAAGTCAAGGCTACTACTCAAGTCAAGGCTACTACTCAAGTCAAGGCTACTACTCAAGTCAAGGCTACTACTCAAGTCAAGGCTACTACTCAAGTCAAGGCTACTACTCAAGTCAAGGCTACTACTCAAGTCAAGGCTACTACTCAAGTCAAGGCTACTACTCAAGTCAAGGCTACTACTCAAGTCAAGGCTACTACTCAAGTCAAGGCTACTACTCAAGTCAAGGCTACTACTCAAGTCAAGGCTACTACTCAAGTCAAGGCTACTACTCAAGTCAAGGCTACTACTCAAGTCAAGGCTACTACTCAAGTCAAGGCTACTACTCAAGTCAAGGCTACTACTCAAGTCAAGGCTACTACTCAAGTCAAGGCTACTACTCAAGTCAAGGCTACTACTCAAGTCAAGGCTACTACTCAAGTCAAGGCTACTACTCAAGTCAAGGCTACTACTCAAGTCAAGGCTACTACTCAAGTCAAGGCTACTACTCAAGTCAAGGCTACTACTCAAGTCAAGGCTACTACTCAAGTCAAGGCTACTACTCAAGTCAAGGCTACTACTCAAGTCAAGGCTACTACTCAAGTCAAGGCTACTACTCAAGTCAAGGCTACTACTCAAGTCAAGGCTACTACTCAAGTCAAGGCTACTACTCAAGTCAAGAATACTACTCAAGTCAAGGCTACTACTCAAGTCAAGGTTACTACTCAAGTCAAGGCTGCTACTCATGTCAAGGCTACTACTCAAGTCAAGGCTACTACTCAAGTCAAGGCTACTACTCAAGTCAAGGCTACTACTCAAGTCAAGGGTACTACTGATGTCAAGGCTACTACTCATGTCAAAGCTACTACTCAAGTCAAGGCTACTACTCAAGTCAAGGCTACTACTCAAGTCAAGGCTACTACTCAAGTCAAGGCTACTACTCAAGTCAAGGCTACTACTCAAGTCAAGGCTACTACTCAAGTCAAGGCTACTACTCAAGTCGAAAACTTGGTAATCTTCGCATGCGAAGGATAAAAAATATACATCACAATATAAAAATATAACTTCAGCCAATTAGATTGATAATTATATCCCTCTCAGTCCTTTACAATGATAGATGACATCACCCTCACTCCATTACAATGATAGATGACATCACCCTCACTCCATTACAATGATAGATGACATCACCCTCACTCCATTACAATGATAGATGACATCACCCTCACTCCATTACAATGATAGATGACATCACCCTCACTCCATTACAATGATAGATGACATCACCCTCACTCCATTACAATGATAGATGACATCACCCTCACTCCATTACAATGATAGATGACATCACCCTCACTCCATTACAATGATAGATGACATCACCCTCACTCCATTACAATGATAGATGACATCACCCTCACTCCATTACAATGATAGATGACATCACCCTCACTCCATTACAATGATAGATGACATCACCCTCACTCCATTACAATGATAGATGACATCACCCTCACTCCATTACAATGATAGATGACATCACCCTCACTCCATTACAATGATAGATGACATCACCCTCACTCCATTACAATGATAGATGACATCACCCTCACTCCATTACAATGATAGATGACATCACCCTCACTCCATTACAATGATAGATGACATCACCCTCACTCCATTACAATGATAGATGACATCACCCTCACTCCATTACAATGATAGATGACATCACCCTCACTCCATTACAATGATAGATGACATCACCCTCACTCCATTACAATGATAGATGACATCACCCTCACTCCATTACAATGATAGATGACATCACCCTCACTCCATTACAATGATAGATGACATCACCCTCACTCCATTACAATGATAGATGACATCACCCTCACTGCATTACAATGATAGATGACATCACTGTCACTCCATTACAATGATAGATGACATCACCCTCAGTCCATTACAATGATAGATGGCATCACCCTCACTCCATTACAATGATAGATGGCATCACCCTCATCTCACTACATCGTTAGCTGTAATCACCCTCATCTCATCACATTGTAAGATTACATCACCCTGAGACCAATACAATGACAGATCATCACCCTACTCGTCCGATACTCCACGAGGAGTTAACCGGAAATGTTAATCAAGATGGCATCCTGGGTGTTCTCGCCTATCGACACGGCCAACGCACCGTTGTTCGCTGTTTGTCTAAAGTCAAGGCAAGCAATTAGAACTCCACTCGTGCAGAAGGGGCAAGCACAAGGTAGACACTCGTAATGAAAGGCAAAGAATTCCATCGTTTCATAAGCTATTGATTTAGCGAGTGTTCGGTCGGACCAAGGGTTTGGCTAGGAGAGTATAGCACCGAGTCTGCAAAACGGTATGCGTCCCACACACCTGGCCAAAGACGTGAACAAATGTGGGCCAGGGGCGTTGATGGTCTGATGACTATGGGAAGCAGGGGCGAGCTGTGTTTGACGAATTGAAATCATGGGGAGGACTGTGCTTGAAAAGATGATATCGAGAGAGGACTGTGTTTGAAAAGGTGATATCGAGAGAGGACTGTGTTTGAAAAGATGATATCGAGAGAGGACTGTGTTTGAAAAGATGATATCGAGAGAGGACTGTGTTTGAAAAGATGATATCATGGAGAGAGGACTGTGTCTGAGAAGATGGTGTCATGGAGAGAGGACTGTGTCTGACAAGATGATGTCATGGAGAGAGGACTGTGTTTGACAAGATGATGTCATGGAGAGAGGACTGTGTTTGACAAGATGATGTCATGGAGAGAGGTTTGTGTTTGACAAGATGATGTCATGGAGAGAGGACTGTGTTTGACAGGATGGTGTCATGGAGAGAGGACTGTGTTTGACAAGATGATATCATGGAGAGAGGACTGTGTTTGACAAGATGATGTCATGGAGAGAGGACTGTGTCTGACAAGATGATGTCATGGAGAGAGGACTGTGTTTGACAAGATGATGTCATGGAGAGAGGACTGTGTCTGACAAGATGATGTCATGGAGAGAGGACTGTGTCTGACAAGATGATGTCATGGAGAGAGGACTGTGTCTGACAAGATGATGTCATGGAGAGTGGACTGTGTTTGACAAGATGATGTCACGGAGAGGACTGCGTTTGACAAATTGACATCACGAGAATGACAATGGTCAGTGAGGACAGGTGACCATGGTCATGTGACCTAGATAACAGAATCAGATACAAAAGTCCTATACGAATTGGGCTATGGCGTCATTGCTCTCGATGTGCTCAGTCATAACCCACACGCGAAACCAAACAATTCTCCGCCCATAGACGGGTGTTTTAATGGAAGTCTGACTACCATATTATACTGATCCTAATGGCGTATATGAGCGTTTGAAAGCCAACACTGCGGGGACTTTCACGTAATAAAGCTCATAACAAAGAACGTAACAAATAACATAACAAAGAACATAACGAAGAACATAACAAAGAACATAACACAGAACATAACAAAGAACATAACAAAGAACATAACAAAGAACATTGCCTAAGCGCAAGCTGTAAACTATACTAAACAGTTCAAGGCGGAAGTACCAGAGCCCACATCTAATCCCTGTAGAAATAGTTTTGCCCACCGCGACCATGCATCCCACTTGACCCCTTTTAACCACTTATTTTCACACCTGAAATTGGCATTTTGACATATTTATTGAAGTTGCACACATTCCTCCAGGTGAGAAATCGTGCGGTGTTGTGGTGCCTGGGTTGCGGTTCTTTGTTTTACAATTACAAAAAATAACTTTGAGTTGAGGGCCATTCCAGTGTGACTCTAAACATAAAAAAAGAAAAAATCACAAATCACAGGACACCGACGCTGCGTATGTCTTGCCACACATGGGCATTGATCTGAAACAAGTACAATTTATGATGCACCTTATATGGTCTATACAATAGTCTTACATCTAATTTCCTTATCACCAGTGTTTAATGTTATCACAAATTTCATATTACCAGTAGTAATCTTGTATCTCATAATACCGGTAGCTCATATCATCTTACATTTTATATTTACTCCCATTTGATATGATACGTTTCTCCTATGCTGAAAGAGAAGAGGATATTGGCTTCCTGTCAATGTCACTGGCTGTGAGATGAAAATCCAAAATGGTCAAAGTGTGGGCTCGAGTCCTGGCAGACACACTTACTTCCCTAACAAGCTTAAAATAATAATATATATTTTAAGTTAAGGTATGGTTAGTAATGTCGACACGACTGGTGGAGTGGAATAGCCAAGCGGCCCTGGAAAAAAAAATCAGAAGTGCCCCCCCCCCCCCCCCCACCATCCCATGCAGTGCCAAATTAACCATTGTGCAAATGGCGCAAATGCCTTACAATGGGACATTCATAAAACAAACTATGCCTTGAAAATCTCATTTACAATTAGGCAAAAAATTAATACATTAAAAAACGTAAAGATTTCTGAAATGATGTATCGCAAACCAAATAGATTGTAAATGACAAATGTTAGCTGTATATTATTATGTTTAAATTCTTATGAGACAAGCGCCATTTTAGTTTATGTGGTGAAGAAGGGACTCGGCCGAGAAAAGGATGTTTGTTCATATCTATCGTCTGTTCATTAAATGACAGATGTCATACATAGAGGTCTTATGATTTCCATTTTCAATAACTTTGACGGGCCAACTGGTTTAAGAAGCCATGCAACTGACAGACTAACTGGTTTAAGAAGCTACTCTTCTGACAGACAAACTGGTTTCAGAAGCTATGCTACTGACAGGCAAACTGGTTTAAGAAGCCATGCAACTGACAGACTAACTGGTTTAAGAAGCTACTCTTCTGACAGACAAACTGGTTTCAGAAGCTATGCTACTGACAGGCAAACTGGTTTAAGAAGCCATGCAACTGACAGACTAACTGGTTTAAGAAGCTACTCTTCTGACAGACAAACTGGTTTTAGAAGCTAAGCTACTGACAGGCAAACTGGTTTAAGAAGCTATGCAACTGACAGACTAAGTGGTTTAAGAAGCTACTCTTCTGACAGACAAACTGGTTTCAGAAGCTATGCTACTGACAGGCAAACTGGTTTAAGAAGCCATGCAACTGACAGACTAACTGGTTTAAGAAGCCATGCTACTGACAGACTAACTGGTTTAAGAAGCTACTCTTCTGACAGACAAACTGGTTTCAGAAGCTATGCTACTGACAGGCAAACTGGTTTAAGAAGCCATGCTACTGACAGACTAACTGGTTTCAGAAGCTATTCTTCTGACCGGCAAACTGGTTTAAGAAGCCATGCAACTGACAGACTAACTGGTTTAAGAAGCCATGCTACTGACAGACACACATGTTTCAGAAGCTATGCTACTGACAGGCAAACTGGTTTAAGAAGCCATGCAACTGACAGACTAACTGGTTTAAGAAGCTACTCTTCTGACAGACAAACTGGTTTTAGAAGCTAAGCTACTGACAGGCAAACTGGTTTAAGAAGCTATGCAACTGACAGACTAACTGGTTTAAGAAGCTACTCTTCTGACAGACAAACTGGTTTCAGAAGCTATGCTACTTACAGGCAAACTGGTTTAAGAAGCCATGCAACTGACAGACTAACTGGTTTAAGAAGCCATGCTACTGACAGACTAACTGGTTTAAGAAGCTACTCTTCTGACAGACAAACTGGTTTAAGAAGCCATGCTACTGACAGACTAACTGGTTTCAGAAGCTATTCTTCTGACCGGCAAACTGGTTTAAGAAGCCATGCAACTGACAGACTAACTGGTTTAAGAAGCCATGCTACTGACAGACACACTGGTTTCAGAAGTTCTGCTGCTAGGACCAATTCTTGAAAAATTGATCTCACACTTAAAGTCAAAGTCATATGACTTTTGTGTAGATGTGGAGTCATTGACCCACATGTGGGAACGGTTACAAAGATTCGGAGTAAACCGCATTCCTCAGTAAAAGGATTTAGCCATGAGGACAGATATTTTTTTGACCGACAGAAGCCCAGTCCCAGTCCACGATCTCATCAATCAAATTTTGCCTCCACTGACCTACCTACTGGGCAGATACAATTGGTCTACACTGAGTCTCAAACTAATTCACTACGGTAACATCTATAAATGTGTCACGTGGCACGGCTATGAGCCGTCTGCACATTTTCTTTGAAGTACGTCCATCGGGCCAGACGAGCAATGCCCAGGTAAACATTGTCCTAGGTGGCGCCACGGATCAAGTCCAAAACTCTGATGGAGCCGACGGTTTTCTCTAAGGCAGTATGACTGGAGCCATGTTTGGCCATGTCAGACTGGAGCCATGTTTGGCCATGTCAGACTGGAGCCATGTATGTATATGTCTGACTGAGATTAGGTTTGACTGACTGGAGCCATGTTTGTCTATGTCTGACTGGAGCCATATTTTACTGACTGGAGTCATGTTTGACTGACTGGAGCCATATTTGTCTATGTCTGCCTGGAGCCATATTATTATTTGTCTATGTCGGACCGAAGCCATGTTAGCCTTTGTCTGACTGGAGCCTTGTTTGTTGATGTCTGTCTAGAGCATGTTTGTCTATGTCTGACTAGCGCTATATTTGTCTATGTCTATATAATCTGAGCCATGGCTCCCAAGTCAGTATCACTAAAACTGCACGGACAAACTAAAGGGCTATTTATCAAATGCCCCTCCCTTGCAGATCACACTTAGCCTTATAACCAAGATGTTTGCGACATTAAGACAGTCAGTTTCATAATAAAACACAAACTAAGAAACAGACTATAAATGTTTGGTCTAGAGCAGAACCAATGTTTAGCTAGGACGACCATGCCACTGAGACACTTCCCTCTACACCAGTGGTTCTCAACCTTTCTAATAACGCGACCCATTAATACAGTTCCTCATGTTGCCGTGACCCTCGACCATAATATTATTTTCCATCCTACTTCATAACTGTAGAGTGTACGAGTTTTCCGATGGTCTTAAGTGACCCCTGTGAAAGGGTCGTTCGACCCCCAAAGGGCTCGCGATCCACAGGTTGAGAACAGCTGCTCTACACATAATTTTTTTTTCAACCAGCCCTCTTGTCATTTATTTTTTCGTTTCTTCTAAACGTTTAGCATTTTTTGTCCGGCTTGGTTAATATTTTGTCTCCTAGATTGTTGTTGCCCCTTGTTGCCCTGTCGGCTTGTCTTCTCTGTGATTTGTTTGTCCCTGACGTCTAAAACAAAAGCCCATGCCACGGTACAGACAGCTACCAGATCACTCATGTGTTCTAAGGACGCCCGCCAGCCAACACATTTTCTCCACATTTTTTATCCTGCGTCGAACCGAATACGACACTGTTGACGACCTGTTGACAGCCGAGAGTGAAACTGATACATCTTTACAAGACAAAGGACACGATAAGAATCATTTAGATTTTCATAATCCTAACTGCTGACAATTTAATTCAAGAATGGCAGTCAGTAAATAAATCTTTGATCCACATGAAAACGTCAGTGAACGGAACTTATTTAGGACAATAGATCTATTATTATACACTATCTTAAGGATTACGAGAGATCTATTATTAAACAATGCCTAACTGAGACAAGAGATCTTTTATTAAACAATGCCTAACTGAGGACAAGAGATCTTTTATTATAATCAAAGATCCGACAAACTTTGAAAGATTTAACTGTGTCGCAAGTAGGAGCTGTGGACTCAATGTCAAGTCTCTGACGCTGTGCCCTCCATGTCAAGTCTCTGACGCTGTGCACTCAATGTCAAGTCCCCGGCGACAAAGCTGTGCACCTAATGTCAAATCCCTGGCAACCACGCTGTGCACCTAATGTCAGATGTCTGGCGAACCAAGCTATGCACCTAATATCAGATGTCTGGTACCAAGCTGTGCACCTAATGTCAAATGTCTAGCGACCAAGCTGTGCACCTAATTTCAGATGTCTGGCGACCAAGCAGCGTAACTAATGTCAGATGTCTGACGAACCAAGGTGTGCATCTAATATCAGATTCTGGTGACTAAGCTGTGCTTCTAAAGTCAGATTCTGGTGACTAAGCTGTGCACCTAATGTCAGATGTCTGGTGAACCAAGGTGTGCATCTAATGTCAGATTCTGGTGACTAAGCTGTGCTTCTAAATTCAGATTCTGGTGACTAAGCTGTGCACCTAATGTCAGATTCTGGTGAACCAAGTTGTGCACGTAATGTCAGATTGTGGCGACTAAGCTGTACATCTAATGTCAGATTCTGGTGACTAAGCTGTGCACCTAATGTCAGATTCTGGTGAACCAAGCTGCGCACCTAATGTCAGATGTCTGGCGAACCAAGCTGTGCACCTAATGTCAGATGTCTGGCGAACCAAGCTGTGCACCTAATGTCACATGTCTGGCGAACCATGCAGAACCAAGAAAAAACATTCACACAAATTGTCATAAGGATGACCATATGTCTGACAAGCGATCGGTGCTCACGTCAAGTGAACACTATGTTTCGGTTTCTAAAAGTGTTTCCAGTCCCATGAAGTTTTACGAGCTACTTCTTCCACCAAATTAAACCCAAAAAAAAATAAAATCCCTTCCCCCCCCCCGCCACCCTCAGAAAAAAAAACGAAAAAAAACAACAACAACCCCCCCCCCCCC
>CAXITT010000001.1:4428856-4444032 GCA_964033795.1 Lymnaea stagnalis | reverse complement strand
TGCTGAAACCTCTCAACATTCCATTCTCTGCTGAAACCTCTCAACATTCCATTCTCTGCTGAAACCTCTCAACATTCCATTCTCTGCTGAAACCTCTTAACATTCCATTCTCTGCTGGCGCCTCTCAACATTCCATTCTCTGCTGAAACCTCTCAACATTCCATTCTCTGCTGAAACCTCTCAACATTCCATTCTCTGCTGAAACCTCTCAACATTCCATTCTCTGCTGAAACCTCTTAACATTCCATTCTCTGCTGGCGCCTCTCAACTTTCCGTTCTCTGCTGACGCCTCTCAACATTCCATTCTCTGCTGGCGCCTCTCAACTTTCCGTTCTCTGCTGACGCCTCTCAACATTCCATTCTCTGCAGACGCCTCTCAACAACATTGCCGTGATGACTGTTTCCGGTGGCCTAACTCATCCCTTAAATAAACAGGATAAGATAACTCGCCTATCACATCTCACACAAATCTTCATTATGAGATAGTTTTAATTGAATTATTTCCCCTCATAAGGAAACCTTCTGTACCCAAGTCGCGTACTGTCGGCCGCATTTAATATGATAATGTGCCAGTCGTCCGTGTTTTGTCCAAGCCAGGGGTAACTGGTGAATGGAATGCTTGGCTATCTGGGCAGTGGTGGCATCACCAGGTGCACGCACTGATAGGGGCCAACACGCCTCGTGCTATCTGGGGTGAGTGGGAGAAGACTGATGTACGGCGTGTTTTGTTCTTGATTTTCTTTGTAATGTTTTGGCTTGGGACGTGCTTGTTGTTCTTGTTTTGTTGTTTTTTTTTTTTTCATCGGCGCAATCTCAGCTTTTTGTGAAATGGTTGCTTCCCCTTGATGTTGGTCACTGGATGCAAGGAAAACATTATGAGTGAGTTAAAATGAAGTCTGCGGAGTTAAACTGAAGTCTGCTTACTGACTTAACCCGAAGTCCGCTGAGTTAACCCGAAGTCCGCTGAGTTAATCCGAAGTCTGCTGAGTTACCCTGAAGTCTGCTGAGTTAACCTGAAGTCTGCTTACTGATTTAACACTAAGTCTAACGCGTTAACCCGAAGTCTGCTGAGTCAAACTGACGTCGGCTGAGTTAACCCGAAATCTGCTGTGCTAACATGTAGTCTGCTAAGTTAACCTAAAGTCTGTTGAGTTGAAGAGTACACCACGACTACCCTGCAAGTAACGTAACAAAGAAACAGAGAAGTCTTTAACAAATATCATTTGCTCCGACTCGTGACCATTGAAATTTTTTTTTGTAGCCGAGTGGTGTTGTGGCTGGCAGTTGAAATATATTAACAAGGAAATGCAGGTCTTAGAATTATTGAATAACCATGTGGTGTGTGTGGTGTAAGCGTTAGCACCATGAACCAAAAGTACAGAAGTACAAAGCCGTAGGGAAAAAAAGGACAATGTAGACCATCATGACATATAACACACAGACACAGCTGACCACCACATACCCGCTCGAAATGATCGGTTTTACATCCAAACCTGCCTTATAGGTAGCCACTATGACGTCAGCGTCGTGAGTTGTTCGTCGGTCAGCCGTGGGGGTAAGCATGCCCCAGTTCAGTGGGCGTGGACACGCCTGGGGTAAACAACAGGAACACGGTTCCGTACCCATAGGTGGCACACTGCCGTACTTTGTTGAGATAATTGTGAGTACCATGCCAGCGGTGGTGTAACTAGAGCATAGGGCCACCCGGGGGCAGGGCGATATTTTTTATATCTCATAGCCACGGGAAAAAAAACTCGCAACATTGGGTGTAAAATGTCGCCCTCCAAAAGACATTAGAGAGAAAAAATGTGCCGCCCCCTTCCGCCCCACCCTTCTGATGCAAGGGGCACACCAGGGCACACCAGTGACATTACCTGACTCGGCTTGGTAAGAAAAGTGACCCGTTAAGTCTCAGGGCGATGACAACCATTGACATGCGAGGACATGTACGATAAGTCATCTGTCACTAAAATAAATGTGACACCCCACAACGATATGTAGCGATAGAAGTAAGAAAACAACTGAGTGTACGACAGTCACATGGCCTACTGTCCCACTGTCAACCAACTGTCCCACTGTCAGCCTACTGTCCCACTGTCAGTCTGAGTATATGACATTCACATGGGTAACTGTCTGTTGTCAATGTAACCTACTGACCCACTGTCAGTCTGAGTGTATGACATTCACATGGGTAACTGTCTAATGTCAATGTAACCTATTGTACCACTGTCAGCCCACTGTCAACCTACTATCCCACTGTCAGTCTGAGTGTATGACATTTACATGGGTAACTGTCTAATGTCAATGTAACCTACTGTCCCACTGTCAGCCTACTGTCCCACTGTCAGTTTCAATGTATCTTAATGACATATTTTCTATTGTCAATGTAATATAATGTCATAATATTCTAATGTCATAGGATTCATATGCAACTGTCAAGTGTCATATGTAAGATACTGTCACAATATCTAGTGTCTTATGTAAACTGCTGGAACACTGTATAGTGTCAATGTAATCTACTTTCACACTGTCTAGTTTCATATGTAACCTATTGACACACTGTCAGTTTCAATGTGTCATACTGGCACACTTTCTACAGTCAATGTAATATACTTATATAATATCTAGTATCATATGAGTCATATGTAACCTACTGGCATACTGTCAAGTGTCATATTTAACATACTGTCACAATATCTAGTGCCATTTATCAACTACTGAAACACGGTGTGGTGTAAATGCAACCTACTCGTCACACTTTCTAGTGACATACGTTAACTACTGACACACTGTCTAGTGTCACTTATAACCCATTGTCTTAATATTTAGTGTCAAATATATCTCCACTGTCACACTGTCTAGTGTCACATGCGTCTCTACTGTCACACTGTCTAGTGTCACGTGCGTCTCTGCTGTCACACCGTCTAGTGTCAAGACTAGAACAACGTGCCAACACTCCCTCTATTTTGTAGGCTATTTACATTAAATTGTTCCGTTGTTATTCCAACCGTGTCACGGTTTTAACCCTGTTCAATAAAAAAAAATCAATTTAATAAGATTGAAAACAAGTTTTACAACAACTTTTTAAAACATGGGCCTTATACAGGCGTCTTGACAACAGTATAACGTTTTAAAACATGTCTATATGAGACCCGTCTCGAAGACTTCCATTCAGTTCGAAGAGATTACGTTGCAGAATTTGTGTTCCAAAGGTTATTTCCTACACCAGTTTCTGAATAGTATATGTCTTGTTTAAAGGTAAAAATAGAGGATGCAAGCGTGAGGAATTGAACTAATATCAACAAATTTCAGCAAAGGACCATTGAGACGGGATGTTGTGCACCGTGCTCTTTGGAAAAATGGGGTTGGGGGGGGGGGGGCTTCCACAAGCCAAGGTCAACCAATCTTAATAATTAATTAATTTTTTTCCCTGAAATTTTAGGAATTTTTACAGACTCACCAGCATATTAACGGACGCATTTAATAATAAATTGTTAAAACTACATGGTTTATAAAGAAACTCAAATATATCTATGAAACTGTTTATGAGACTATGTCGTGTCTGTGTGACTGATTCAAATGACTATGTTTCAAATACTATGTCTGTATGACTGTATTTCAAATGACTATGAGGTTCAAGTCTATTTTTTGCAGTAGTTTACCGTATGGCTATGTTATTCTCATTACTTTATTGTATGGCTGTGGTAATCGCAGTACATTGTAAAACTATGATATTCTCATTAGTTAATGTTATGGCTATGATATTCTCATTAGTTAATGTTATGGCTATGATATTCTCATTAGTTAATGTTATGGCTATGATATTCTCATTAGTTAATGTTATGGCTATGATATTCTCATTAGTTAATGTTATGGCTATGATATTCTCATTAGTTAATGTTATGGCTATGATATTCTCATTAGTTAATGTTATGGCTATGATATTCTCATTAGTTAATGTTATGGCTATGATATTCTCATTAGTTAATGTTATGGCTATGATATTCTCATCATGCAGTGTCCAAAACTTGAAATTTACTTTATTATGATCACTCAAGCTTGAAGGTTGCAAGGATGAATGTCAAACATGAGACTTACCGTTTTGTTTCGTTTCAAAAGATTACTTCGTCTGACTTTTTACGGAAATTGAAGGACAAGAAATTTTAGTTGCATTTTTTAACTGTCCTTGGCTGCCTAAGGGGTCGATCGCAAATTACGTGACGCCCAATTGGGGGGGGGGGTGCGGACACGCAGCGCCGCCATTCGCACCCGGATCCCCTTAGACCAATGCTTTTCGGATGTCTTTTGTCTTTTGTTGTAGTTTACTTTAGATAAACTAAAGAATTAAGTTTACAAACATATAGTCCATTCAATTATCTTTCATTTGATACCTCATTTTGTCTGATTAACCCAACAATAATATTTTAAATAGTTTTTTAATCCCAACCTCTCACTTCTGGTACCCGGGTGCGACTAGTCGCAACCTTATTTTTATTTGTATTATTTTTTTTAAATATAAATCTTAAATTTTCTAAATTTTGAAAAAAATCTTCATTCAATCGCCTCAGATATTATGGGTACCTCAGTCGCTCACAACCTTTTGCGCATATCAAAAAATGACGCAAAAACTATTGTGGCCATTTTACATTCGGCTTGTGGATAACTTCGTTGTTTCGCGTCGCAGTTTTCTAATAATACTTCGTCTTAATCCATTATGGGAAAATATTAAAGAATAAAATAAAATCTTAGTTTAGTAGAGTGACAGTAGGGGGGGAGGGGTTAAGAACTTGTGACATTTTGTGACGGGGGGACGGAGGGCCTAAAAAGGTCATTTTTTGCGTAACGTAATTTGCGAACTACCCCTAAGCTGATAGATGAAATTTAAAATAATACAAAATAACTACAAACTAAAGCTAGAGAACTTTCTACCAACCGTACCATTAAGAGGATTTCAATCAGTATTGAGGTACCCAATAGCTTCGAATATCCTTCAGTCAGTGGCGTTTTTCAATACTGTAATCTCCGCTGTAGCCTAGGTACAGTAATGTTAGTATGTACTGAAGCTGTAAAACATAGTTGTTTCCCTTTTAAGCCCTGGCTTTAGAGGGCTGTACACTGCACCACACGACCCTGGTCGCAAGGACCACCTGGTGGTTTTAAGTGTAAGAGGTGCAGTTTCAGTCATGTGACCGATTTGATGTTTTACATGACATGACCCTCTGAGACCAACTTCAGTTCATACAGCCCTGAGACCAACTTCAGTTCATACAGCCCTGAGACCAACCCTATGTTCGTGGGAACAACTTTGAGATGAATCCGCTTTTCAAGTAACCAGTATAAGAATTTATAAGCGTGGTCAAAACAAGGTTCTGACTTTCAGTTGCCCAAGTGGTTTGATTCCATCTCACTGCGATTTGAGTGGGCTTTTGTGTATGCGTGTGTATGGGGGGGTGACCATTGATTCTAGTGGATGTTGACGGAGGACAGAAATAACCATCACCTGGACTTGGTCAGATGTCAACAAATATTTGCTTGCTGTCAGCGCCTTAATACTCCCGTTTTAACGTCTGACCATGAACGCCGGGCCTTGGTTCGTCTTCAAGTAGACTCCTTGGCTGAATTCTTTTACTCGTCTCCTCACAACTCTAAATGACGTCAAGCAAAAAGGCCATCACCAAGAGCCCCCAAGTTCATCAATTTCTATTGCATTATTGTCTCTCTAATGAAGAATATCTTTGGTCAAAATAAATTAATGAGAACTACTAAAATTCGACACTGACATTCACACAAGACATCCACGCAAACACATCCACGACATGACATCCATGTAACTTATGTGTACAGCTGAAACGGACAGACATTTTATTAGCTGATGCTCAAACATCCAGACTTTTGGTGGCCATTTGATGTCTCTTGGATTTTTCCTGCTTTAATTTATATTTAAGCTAAATTGTTTACAAACATATGATGACACGATCCCTTAAAACCCAAAGTACGCTCCCAGGAGTACACGTTTTGTCAAAGTTTGGACTCATGTAACAAGATACTATAACAGGCAAAGGTCTAACATTTCCTCCTGGCATGTCAAGATAGCGACATCACTGTGAGGTGTAACAAGGTTCAAGGTAGACAGTAGGAAATAAACAGGTGGGCTGTGACAAAGTTCAAGGTAACAGTAGGAAATTATCAGGTGGGCTGTGACAAAGGTCAAGGTAGACAGTAGGAAATTACCAGGTGGGCTGTGACAAAGGTCAAGGTAACAGTAGGAAATTACCAGGTGGGCTGTAAAAAGGTCAAGGTAGACAGTAGGAAATTACCAGGTGGGCTGTGACAAAGTTCAAGGTAACAGTAGGAAATTACCAGGTGGGCTGTGACAAAGGTCAAGGTAGACAGTAGGAAATTACCAGGTGGGCTGTGACAAAGTTCAAGGTAACAGTAGGAAATTACCAGGTGGGATGTGACAAAGGTCAAGGTAGACAGTAGGAAATTACCAGGTGGGCTGTGACAAAGGTCAAGGTAACAGTAGGAAATTACAAGGTGGGCTGTGACAAAGGTCAAGGTAGACAGTAGGAAATAACCAGGTGGGATATGACAAGGTTCAAGGTAGACAGTAGGAAATAACCAGGTGGGGTGTGAAAAGGTTCAAGGTAGATAGTAGAAAATAAACAGGTAGACTGTGACAAAGGTCAAGGTAGACAGTAGGAAATAACCAGGTGGGATGTGACAAGGTTAAAGGTAGACAGTAGGAAATTACCAGGTGGACTGTGACAAAGGTCAAGGTAGACAGTAGGAAATAACCAGGTGGGATGTGACAAGGCTCAAGGTAGACAGTAGAAAATAACCAGGTGGACTGTGACAAAGGTCAAGGTAGACAGTAGGAAATAACCAGGTGGGATGTGACAAGGTTCAAGGTAGACAGTAGGAAATAACTAGGTGGGGTGTGAAAAGGTTCAAGGTAGACAGTAGGAAATAAACACGTAGACTGTGACAAAGGTCAAGATAGACAGTAGGAAATAATTAGGTGGGCTGTGACAAGGTTCAATGTAGACAGTAGGAAAGAACCAAGTGGGATGTGACAAGGTTCAAGGTAGACAGTAGGACATAACCAGGTTGGCTGTGACAAGGTTCAAGGTAGCCATTAGGAAATAATTAGGTGGGCTGTGACAAGGTTCAATGTAGACCGTAGGAAAGAACCAAGTTGGATGTGACAAGGTTCAAGGTAGACAAGAGGAAATAACCAGGTGGGCTGTGACAAGGTTCAAGGTAGACAGTAGAAAACAACCAGGTTGGCTGTGACAAGGTTCAAGGTAGCCATTAGGAAATAATTAGGTGGGCTGTGACAAGGTCTAAGGTAGACAGTAGGAAAGAACCAAGTTGGATGTGACAAGGTCCAAGGTAGACAGTAGGAAAGAACCAGTTATCCTAAAGATGGGATTCTACTCCAGTAGAGTTTTGTTTGAGTAAACTACTAGCCACCGGATTTTGTATTAAGAGAAAAGTACGCCGAAAAATGTTTTCTCTCCAGACAGTGCTATCAACTGTATGCCCACAAGTCAGTGCTATCAACTGTATGCCCACAAGTCAGAACTACCAAAGGGTTTTCCACAGGTCAGTGCTACCAACTGTATACTCACAAGTCAATGCTACCAACTGGTTGTTCACAGGTCAGTGCTAGAAACTGTATTCCCACAAGTCAGTGCTACCAAATGTATGCCCACAAGTCAGTGCTACCAACAGTATGCCCACAAGCTATTGGTACCAACTGGTCGTCCACAGGTCAGTGCTACCAACTGTATCGCATAGGTCAGTGCTACCAACTGTATGCCCACAAGTCAGTGCTGCCACCTGTATGCCCACAAGTCAGTGCTACTTACTGTATGCCCACAAGTCATTGCTGCCACCTGTATGCCCACAAGTTAAAGCTACCAACTGTATACCGAATATTAAGCCAACAAATGTATACCATTAAAATCATGAGCAAATTTTTCTTTTGGGGGGTTAAAATCCAGATGCTTATCGGTCACTTCAATTGTTACGTCCATTTTGACCCCCCCCCCACACACACACACTTTTCCATTTTCCCCAAGGTCACATTGCACAAAAAAACACAAAAAAAAACACACACAAAAACACAAAAAAAGACAAACAACAACAACATACAAACGAAGAAAAACCACAAAGTTTCTATTTGTGGCTGATCATTTTCCGATGTCGAGACCTACCAACACCTGGTTTGTTCACAAAAATGGTCGATATTTCATTAGATTGAGAATTGAGACTCAGGGAATTGAACAATTCAACCCTCCACCACTTTCTAAAACCAACGCCTTTGAAAAATAGACGCACCACTTGAGGTGATGAGAACCACATTTAACATTAACCTCCTTGTTAGCACTTGCCTTTTGTGTCTGATCCTTGTTGGAGCCACGTCTCCTTTGTCTCCCTCCGTGTAGCACTCTCTCAGACATAACTCAATTATGTAGACGTGTCGTGTTCCTACCTGCCGTTGAGTGAAACATCGAGTGAGGGCCACTCCGGCAGCAACATGTGGGCCAGGTTCAAGGGGAGGCCCTATGGCAGCATTGCTGCAGGAATATCTTTTGCAGTTTCTACGATCAAAGAGGTTTGTTTCAGCAAGCCAAAGATGGAGGCCATTGAAAGTTCATTTCGATAAATTAAACTCAGAATTAAGATTTGAGAACATGCAGCGTCCAAACGCGTCGTGAACAAACAAAGTAGACACAATCACTGGTTGCTGTGCCTAGTCAACGATGGCCTAGTGTCTAACAAGTCCTTGAACTATTGCCCAATGTCTAACAAGTCCTTGAACTATTGCCTAATGTCTAACAAGTCCTTGAACGATTGCCTAAAGTCTAACAAGTCCTTGAACGATTGCCTAACGTCTAACAAGTCCTTGAACTATTGCCAAATGTCTAACAAGTCCTTGAACTATTGCCTAATGTCTAACAATTCCTTGAACTATTGCCTAATGTCTAGCAAGTCGTTGATCTATTGCCAAATGTCCAGCAAGTCATTGAGGTATTGTCTAATGT
This sequence comes from Lymnaea stagnalis, assembly GCA_964033795.1. Taxonomy (NCBI): domain Eukaryota; kingdom Metazoa; phylum Mollusca; class Gastropoda; family Lymnaeidae; genus Lymnaea; species Lymnaea stagnalis. The sequence goes on along the minus strand of CAXITT010000001.1, from coordinate 4,434,979 downwards.
CTAGCAAATCCTTTAACTATTGCCTAATGTCTAGAAAGTCTCTAACTTATTTCCTAATTATGGTCGGAATGGTCGAAAAACAAAATTCCAATAATTAAAGATTGTTTGTACAGTAACAAATCTGACTCAAATACCATAACTTTATGGGCAAATGGCATACAATCCTTGTCTTGAACGTCATCACTTACACGTCGCTGATACTTAAAGAGCTGTGATCTTATAACACCCCTTCCCATCGCATACACTCAAGATCATTGATTCCTCTGGGCGATTAGATGTTCAGATTAGACATTTAAAAAAACAACAACAACAACCCCATGGTTATGTCTTCATGTAACAAGGAACTACAAAACAAAGATATGTTTAAAAAAGGGTTGTGTTGAGATTGATTGATGATTTTTGTAAAGCTACAGTGTGTAATGAGGCTGTGACGTCATCACCCGCGTACAGATGCTGCCGTTGTTGGACACAGATGCTGCAGTTGTTGGACACATGCTGATGTTGTTGGACACAGATGCTGCTGTTGTCGGACACATGCTGATGTTGTTGAACACAGATGCCAATGTTGTTGGACACAGATGCTGCAGTTGTTGGACACACATGCTGATGTTGTTGGACAAAGATGCTGCGGTTGTTGGACACACAGATGCTGCGGTTGTTGGACACATGCTGATGATCTTGGACACACATGCTGATGTTGTTGGACACCATGCTGCGGTTGATGGACACAGATGCTGCGGTTGATGGACACACATGCTGCTGTTGTTGGACACAGAAGCTGCGGTTGATGGACACAGATGATGCGGTTGTTTGACACACATGCTGCTGTTGTTGGACACATGCTGATGTTGTTGGACACACATGCTGCTGTTGTTGGACACAGATGCTGTGGTTGATGGACACAGATGCTGCGGTTGTTGGACACACATGCTGATGTTGTTGGACACACATGCTGCGGTTGTTGGACACAGATGCTGCGGTTGATGGATACAGATGCAGCTGTTGTTGGACACATATGCTGCGGTTGTTGGACACACATGCTGATGTTGTTGGACAAAGATGCTGTGGTTGTTGGACACCGATGCTGCGGTTGTTGGACACATGCTGATGTTTTGGACACACATGCTGATGGTGTTGTACACCATGCTGCGGTTGATGGACCCAGATGCTGCGGTTGATGGACACACATGCTGCTGTTGTTGGACACAGATGCTGCGGGTGGTGGACACAGATGGTGGTGTTGTTGGACACACATGTTGCTGTTGTTGGACACATGCTGATGTTGTTGGACACACATGCTGCTGTTGTTGGACACAGATGCTGTGGTTGTTGGACACAGATGCTGCGGTTGTTGGACACACATGCTGATGTTGTTGGACACACATGCTGCGGTTGTTGGACACAGATGCTGCTGTTGTTGGACACATGCTGCTGTTGTTGGACACAGATGCTGCAGTTGTTGGACACATATGCTGCGGTTGATGGACACACATGCTGCTGTTGTTGGACACAGATGCTGCCGTTGTTGGACACACAGATGTTGCCGTTGTTGGACACACAGATGCTGCGGTTGTTGATCAAACACAACACCAGCAACGTCAACACAAAAATAGCATCGCGTTGAACAGACACACCACCAAGCGCGTACTATCAACCACTACTGCGTCATCCACTCTGTCGGCCTAGCATTTAAAAACTAAGAACCTGTACTCACCGAAGCGGAACAAAAAAAAAATGAAACAAATAATATGTTGGGAATAATACGAAATACATTTTAAAAGTATTGAATAAATGCGAATCAGCTTCGACACTTTTCTTGACTCTGAAGTCAAAATTCGATATGTGATTTGATGAAATTCCTTTTTGAGAACCACTGCACTGAGTAAATATTATAAATAAAATTAACGTCCCGTCTGCGGTTGGGGATCTAATCGTCTGCTTGACATTTAGCCAGATACCATCCTTTATTTGCAGGCAGTCGAGCAGTTTAAAAAAAAAAAAAACACCAAAAAAAAAAAAAACGGGAACAGTGTATGCTATCTAGGGCTGAGACCGGTGCTAAATAAAATTAACGTCACGTCTGCGGTTGGGGATCTAATCGTCTGCTTGACATTTAGCCAGAAACCACCCTTTATTTGCAGGCAGTCGAGCAGTTTAAAAAAAAAAAAAAACACCAAAAAAAAAAAAAACGGGAACAGTGTATGCTATCTAGGGCTGAGACCGGTGCTGACCCGGATACCCGGAAATACCGAATAATAGCACAAACAACACAAACCCGGACCCGGTAGAAAACGTAACCGGGTCCGGGCGGTAAAAAAAAAAAAAGTTATCTTTTCATTTTCTATAATGTGTTCCCTCCCAATGAGGAGAAATGAAAGAATGCATACATAGAAGCAGTTTATCTTTTTTTCTTTCTTTTTTTTGTACATAGGTTTTTGTAAATTTTACAAAAAAATAAATAAATAAATATATTATTATAGAAAACTGACTAGCGATTGGTGTTTAACCAAATGTAAGATAAATGAAAATGCAAAGATCTGAAAATAGTAAAGTACTTACTGCGATTGCTATGTAATCATTTGTCTTAGCAAGATGCTTGTCTATGGCTGTGACCATGGCCCTTTCTATTTACAATTAATATTTCATTTCGCATGGTGAGTAGCCAGAGTGTGTGTGTGTGTGTATGTGGTCTCTCTGTGTGTGCTTGTGTGACTGTCTCTGTATCTCTCTGTGTATTTCTAAGTTCTTTCATAGAACTCAATAATTGTATTGTAATTTAGCACACATTGAACAAGTGAAGCGATTGGCTGAACTGAAGGAAAGCTGGCTTGGCATCGCCATGATGACGACATAAATTTTCATTCAATTTAATTTGTGTATGTTGTTATCTGCCACCAGCCAGTGAGCAGCGACACTAACGCACATATCGTAGCTCCGATCAATCTTTGATTTTTAAATGTTTACGGGTTGGGGCAGTGGTGCTCAACCCGTGGGTCGCGACCCCCAGTTGAAATTAATTTCATTAAAATATATTATATATTGAATTAAATGATCAAAATAAAAAGATCGATTTTATAGTTACCTAATTGTTATCGTATTTCAATGCAATTTAAAAAAAAAAAAATACTCTTAAGGGTATTTGAGAGGTTGGTCGCTTGCTACTAGTTGCTTCATGTTCCACTGCTCAACCCTAGGGCTGGATACTTAGCTAATAGTAATCTTGCTAAAGCAAAAGTCGGATATGACCGTCTACAGAAGAAACGTGAACACAATATAGCGTTGTGCATCGCTGACAGGTCACTAAGTCGAGTTTCGAATTCGTCAGTCAATTTTACAAGCAAGTCGAGTTTCGAATTCGTCAGTCAATTTTACAAGCATGTCGCGTTTCGAATTCGTCAGTCAATTTTACAAGCAAGTTGAGTTTCGAATTCGTCAGTCAATTTTACAAGCAACGTTTTCTAACAACTTGTTGTAGCAAAGGGTTCGTTTCGAATAAAAATAAAATTTTAAATGTCAATGCATGTTACTTTATATATATATGTATATGTCTTGCTGTGTTGATTTCTGAGGAAAAAAAACATTACATAATAATAAAGTTAGTTTGGCACATGAAGATCTTGGGATAATCAAGTTACTGTGGCATAGGTTCCCAACCCGTGGTCAAAGTGAACTAAAAGGGGGTTGAGAAGTCATTTATGTGGGGGGGGGGGTTTGGGGATAAAGGGGTTTAGAAGCAATAGATTTAAGAGGAACAGTGATTTTAAATGTTTTTTTTTTTTTTTTAAATTGGTGTCTTAAAATGTCAATTATGAGATTAAATATGTAGGACATTTGTTTTTAATATTTGAACATTATAATAATTTGTTTTTCCTTTCCAAGAATTTACCCGACTTAAAAGCCATTTTTCCCCACTCTATCGTGGTAAAGGTCACTTTGCTTCAATATGAATGTGGTCGTGAATTGAAAGCGCTTGAGAACCTGTTTACGGGAGCCACTGGTCGTAGTCTTTCGGCGCGGTTAAGTAGATTTCACTGAGCTTGACTGACAGCTACACTTTATGACAATCTGTCACTCGCAGAAATAACAAAAAAAAAAGACGAAAATTGTAGTCTAAACGGGTGGAGCCGGGGTTTCCCGAACGGGACAACTTTCCCGGGGAGTGTTTTGTTAAACTAAAAAAATCATGCTGTATTCTAGGAGAGAAATCTCAGGTGGAATACATTATAGAGAATGAGAAAATAAATATTTTGCTGTTACACACTGACCCCTTCGGGTTATTGCCTCATCCTACGCGGGTCCCGGACAAGGTGGACAATTTGCATCTGGTTCAGCCCTAAGACTAACCGCTCCGACCTCCATGGCCGACAGTAAAAACGAAAAAAAAAAAATTCCCTTAAGTGGGACACATGGGATTGCGTGTTACCCATTCATGTTTTAAATCGAGCTCTTCATTGCTGGAGGCAGGTTGGAGATGGCGGTTACGACCCCCACCTGGTAATAAACACGCATTGGTTTAATGCCAGGCGGTTTATGGACATGTAAACATAACTGTTTAATAAAGCTTGTGTTGCCCGAGGATTTGACTGGTTTCTCTCTCTCTCTGTGTTTGTGTGTTTGTGTGGGTGTGCATTAGTGCTGGATATCGTTTGCATAGTGTGGGAGTCTAGACATAGCTGCAAGACTTTTGTACGAGTGCCGACAGACTTCCGTTTAATTCACGCACTGGGTATGTAACTGAAGTAATCATAGCTACTGGTTATGGAAATATAAGTATGGTGTGCAAGGGTGGGTAAACACAGGGAGTACTTTACGTCGAGTTTTTAAATGCACTGAGAGGGCGTAAATGGACTGAGATGGCGTAAATGGAATGGAAGGGTGTAAATGATCTGAGGGTGTAAATGATCTGAGATGGTGTAAATAGATTGAGAGTGCGTAAATGGACTGAGATGGTGTAAATGGAATGGAAGGGTGTAAATGATCTGAGATGGTGTAAATGGACCGAGAGTGCGTAAATGGACTGAGATGGTGTCATGGACTGGAAGGGTGTAAATGGACTGAGAGTGCGTAAATGGACTGGTTTTGTAAATTAATGTGAGTGCGTAAATAGACTGGGAGGGTGTAAATGGACTGAGAGTGCGTAAATGGACTGGTTTTGTAAATTAATGTGAGTGCGTAAATGGACTGGGAGGGTGTAAATGGACTGAGAGTGCGTAAATGGACTGGTTTTTTAAATTAATGTGAGTGCGTAAATGGACTGGGAGGGTGTAAATGGACTGAGAGTGCGTAAATGGACTGGTTTTGTAAATTAATGTGATTGCGTAAATGGACTGAGAGTGCGTAAATGGACTGGTTTTGTAAATTAATGTGAGTGCGTAAATGGACTGGGAGGGTGTAAATGGACTGAGAATGCGTAAATGGACTGGTTTTGTAAATTAAAGTGAGTGCGTAAATGGACTGGGAGGGTGTAAATGGACTGAGAATGCGTAAATGGACTGGTTTTGTAAATTAATGTGATTGCGTAAATGGACTGAGAGTGCGTAAATGGACTGAGAATGCGTAAATGGTATTGTGGAAAAAAAATAGTTTTCTCAAAGGAGATAAGCGGTCACAGATTAATCTTCTAGTGACAATTTTTACACAGCGATTTGAACTTAATCTGACCCGCCGACCATTTCAGAAATAGTAAGAAAAAATAAATAAATTTCAAAGCAGCCTAACATGTCTATTGTCATGTGTAAACTAAAATAAAATAGACTTTTCGTAGAATAAGGAGCCCCCATACCATCCTCCGCTCTCGTGCGCCCCCCCCCCCCAACCTCGTTAAAGTGGACTCTGTCTTGCCAGACGTCTAAAGTTTGACCTAAATTGATATATTTCTGCATAAGTCATCAGTCATTTCTGTGTTGATAACTGAGTGGTGACTTAGCTTAAGTCATGTTAAAACCCATGGATACATACACATTTTACAAGAAGAAATGTATCAATTCATCATCAACCATTGGAAATTTCTTGGGGTATTCATGTACAGAGCATGATGTGTGGTTGTGTACAATGATGTCAGATGGCTAATCTTGGGTGATTCATGTACAGAACATGATGTGTAGGTTGTGTGCAATGATGTCA
>CAXITT010000001.1:4361011-4398319 GCA_964033795.1 Lymnaea stagnalis | reverse complement strand
TTTATGCCCGTCTTAGTCCTGGCCAGGGGGGGGGCCTTTAGTCAGCTTTATGCCCGTTTTAGTCCTGGCCAGGGGGGGGCCTTTACTCAGCTTTATGCCCGTCTTAGTCCTGGCCAGGGGGGGGGCGGGGGCAGAAGGGAAGGGTGTCACGACTTTTTGTTTCGTAAAAGTGATTGTTTAGGTGAACGTTTCACTAAAGTCAACCTAAATGTGGACATACACAAGTCCGCCTAACTGTGGACATACACAAGTCCACCAAAATGTGGACATACACAAGTCCGCCCAGCTGTTATTTTAAAAATCAAGCTAAATTAAATTTGACAAAAGTTAACCTAAGTGTAAATCTAGTAATCTTCATCTCAAAGTGCACCCACCAATGTTCCCTTAAAAACTGAATCTACAAAAGTTCATCTAAACGTCCATCTACAAAAGTTCACCTAAATATGAATCTACAAAAGTTCATCTAAATGTCAATCTACAAAAGTTCATCTAAACGTCAATCTACAAAAGTTCACCTAAATTTGAATCTACAAAAGTTCATCTAAACGTCAATCTACAAAAGTTCATCTAAACGTCAATCTACAAAAGTTCATCTAAACGTCAATCTACAAAAGTTCATCTAAACGTCAATCTACAAAAGTTCATCTAAACGTCAATCTACGAAAGTTCATCTAAACGTCAATCTACAAAAGTTCATCTAAAAGTCAATCTACAAAAGTTCATCTAAACGTCAATCTACAAAAGTTAATCTAAACGTCAATCTACAAAAGTTCATCTAAACATCAATCTACAAAAGTTCACCTAGTTGAAAATCTGCAAAAGGGCGTCTAAATATGATTGCGAATTTCCAAAATTGAGCTGAGTTCTATATATTTCCACATTAAAAAAAAAAAATTATATATATATATATATAGCAAAGACAACTTTTGCCATTCATGCTCGTCTATGACTGATCTCCCTTATCGCCATTGACAAGATCCATTGACATGGTTGTACCGGTGTATGTGATTATCAGCCCTTGCGTTTGGAGATTTGTGAGACACCATACTTGAATGCAACGCACGGAGCTAAGACGGCTATTGAAAGACATAAAAAGGTAATGATACATCACCATGCAACAACTCCAGCGCTAACCTACCTTTCTCAGATTTAAAATTTTAAAATGGTTTCTTACATTCAGACCGTCGTCCTGTTGATTCCGTCAACGAATGACACTAACGGACCATAACTGCAGATGCTATGACAGTATTGTAGTCGGCCAAGTCAGTTTTTCCTGGAACACACACAATTATAAATCAAGAGATCTTTCACACCGTTAATTACAGCATGAATGACCGAACAGAGCAGCGACTCGATCCCATGGCACATCCTCGTCAGGCGACAGCATTAGATCACGGACAGACATGTGGCTCGTGATCACACAGAGCAGGCGGCACTCGACGAGGGCCCGTTTGACAGTCGTGCGCCGGCCCCGACTTGCCGTCCCACCAACTTCTCGCCACCGACCGGCTCTCTCTCTCCCCCCCCCCCCCCCATTTTTTTTTCAATACCTGTTGCGCAACCCTCCTCCCGCGGCGGCCGGTGCAGAGCCCCCAGTAACGGAGGGATCGCACCGCTGCCCCACTGCACAGTTTTCTGATCCATTGAACGGGCCCGGGTCCTCTCCGACAATGAATCCATTCTCTACATCTATGAATGCCACGGCTAACCGAGTGTGAAGTTAGCAGCCTTTACACGTTTTTTGGAAGGGATCAAATGCTCTCTTCATGGTTCATGCTATCATATTTAGGGTAAGGGTCACACTCCAAGTGATATAAAAAAAATATAAAAAAATAAATAAAATTTAAAAAAAAAAGCTTTTAGAATGAGTGCAGGTTTTTCTTGATATCATGTAATGTCATTCATGACAATAGTTGATGAACCTTCCAGAACTTTATCAATTTGTTATGTAATAGAACCGTTCATGGGATCTGACGGCTTCGCCTGGATACTTAATACTTTCTATACAATTCAATCTTATCTCATATTTGAATATTGAAACTAGTATTAGATGGCAGAGGTGTGTCCAATATGGATTAGGATGCCATGAAGGAGGGAGGGCACCTGTACAACCAGGGGGGGGGGGAGCAACGTGTTCCCTTCAGTTCCTTCAATAGATTAATTGGGGGCAACATTTACGGCAACTGCAAAGTTGTTGGTGTTTTTCCTTGTAGGTGGCAGCAAACATTTCACCAGCCCCGAGTGGCACTAAGCCACTGACTGTGAAGCCATTAGATTATCTGCCAACATTCAGCTCTAGGATTTATAAAGTGACTAACGAGATGCAGAGACGTAGCGTGGTGGGGCAGGGGGGCACAGATGTCCCCGGGCGCCAGCTAGTTAGGGGCGCCAAAATGTGCTTTGATATTATTTTATTGATGAAAATAATGGGTTTGAGAGTTGAAAAAAAGGAAAAGGGGCGCTTTAAAATGGATCTTGTCCCCGGGCGCGAATCTTGTCCCCGGGCACCAAACACCCTCGTTACGCCACTGACGAGATGGCCTGGAAAAGAGATGAGACCAATGGTCATGTCTGGACCAGTGCAATGACAACAATTTTTAAAGTTTTTGGAAATCACAGTGAAACATGTTTCCTATTATTACCCTTCCTTTCCTTTCCATTCCATTCCATTCTTTAATTCCTTTCTTTACTTTCCATTCCCATTCTTTCTATTCCATTCCGTCGATACTTTCCAGTCCTTTCTCTTAATCCCCCCCCCCACTTTTTTTCCCCCGACTTGCCCCTCCCTTTCCCTTATTTTAGTTTTCATATTTTCCGTTCCGCTCATTTCCTTACCCGTTCCTTCACATCTATCCCCTTCCCTTTCTTTTCCTTTAATCCTTCTTCCCTTTCCCTTCTTTTTCCTTTGTTAGTTTCATTATTGTCCTGCCCCCCCCCCCTCATTCCATTTCCTTCACTTCCTTTCCAGTCTCTTCTTTTTATTCTTTTCCGTTTCCCTCTTCTCTTCTCCTTTCCTTTTTTCTGTTCATTTCACTAACTTTTATTCTCTTCCTTTCTTTTCCTTTTACCCTCCTTTTCTTTCTCTTCATTTCCCTTCTTTTCCCTTCCTTTCCATTCCTTTATTTTCTTTCCCCATATTTCCTTTCCTTCACGTCCCTCACTTTTATTCCTTTCCATTCTTTTTCCTCCTTTTCCAAAATGTCCATTCTTTTCCCTGCCTTTTCTTGCTTTCTCTTCCGGTTCATTCTTTAATTTATTTTCTTCCTTTCCCCACATTACCTTTTGTACCTTTCCTTTCCCTTCTTTTCACTTCCTCTCTCTTTCTTTCTTTCCGTTCCCAAAAGTTACCTTACGTTCCCTTCCGCACCCTTCCTTCCCCCTGTTTTCCCTTCCTTTCCCTTCGTTACCCTTCCTTTCCATCACTTTTCCCGTTCCTTTTATTTAAGTTCCTTTCATTTCCGTTCCCTCCTGAACCCACCTGTGTTTACCTGCAAATATAACAGTTTATACAATAATATCTAAAAGAATACCTTTTCCCCTGTTTTCCCCTCCCTTCCCTTCCTTTCCCCTCCCTTCCCTCCCCTTTCCCCTTCCTTTTATTTAAGTTCCTTTCCTTTCCCTTCCCCCCCCCCCCCCCCCCGCCCCTCCCCCCCCCCCCCTTTATATCACTAAGCTGTCCCCAGTATTCCCTTAGACCCAATAAGTTAACACTGTCTCCATGTCGGTGACGTTGACTCATGCTGAATCAAACCTTCAATTATAGGAGCTTGAGGTCACGCGGTTAGTATTCTTGTAAGAGCCGCGCATTCCTACCTGCAGTACGTACACATCTGACATTCATCACAATTCAAAGTGATTTTAAGAGCGGGGGTATCCAGTTATTTAAAGAAAATATCGGGTCATTAATGTAGTAAATATTTATCAAGTTATGTTTTCAATGACAGAGCTTTTGAATGTTTGGGTAGACTATCCATGCTTAGGGGTACGTAAGTAGGGTTGGGTGGGGTAGACTATCCACGGTTAGCGTGCCGTCAGTAGGGATGGGGGTTGGGGGGGGGGCTTGTTTTATCTGGCAGTGACCCGTTCACGTCCGAAGTATGGACATAGTGATTATTTAATGGAGACACAGGGTCCTACATAAAATGCAGCGACTCCACCGATAGAATTCACCATACAAAGTAATACACTGGCTTTTGTCAACTCCATACCATGGGGTTGGGGTAATTAGAACAACCAAAGTATATTGGTGATTTTTTTTTATCGGTCAAACACTTGGCATGGATATGTGTACGCTAGAGATGTTTTGGAACGATGTAACTCGACTTGAAAGATCTTAAAACTGTGAGTGATGTAACTCGACTTGAATGATCTTAAAGCTGTGAGTGATGAAACTCGACTTCAATGATCTTAAAACTGTGAGTGATGTAACTCGACTTGACTGATCTTAAAACTGTGAGTGATGTAACTCGACTTGAATGATCTTAAGTCTGTGAGTGATTTAACTCGACTTGAATGATCTTAAATCTGTGAGTGATTTAACTCGACTTGAATGATCTTAAGTCTGTGAGTGATTTAACTCGACTTGAATGATCTTAAAACTGTGAGTGATATGAATGAGTAACAGGGGCGTATCTTTGCGACACAACGTACGAAAAATAAGAGCGTTGAGCGAGTAGACGCAAGCGATTAGACTGGCGCAATGGAAGCAATAGGTCGTGAGAATAACACTGGCCACGTTTGGAATTAAACAGCAGCTATGTTTGGCTTTATAACGCATACATAATATAATTTATTTGCTTTGTTTATAAACTTAATGACACACTTGAGAGTATTTTTGGGGGTGGGTTTAAGCGGAGGACCCTCGCCCGTAGGAATAGAGATGGCATCATTTAGAGGATGTTTGATATTCGATGAGACCAATGAATGCTAACAAACTAAGATAAGATGAGGCCAAGCTCTCTAGAAAACTGCGGACATGGCTTGTGTACGGCGACCTCCACCAAAACTACAAGGGCCGTACAGTTGCAAGTGTACGGCTACCTCCACCAAAACTACAAGGGCCGTACAGTTGCAAGTGTACGGCTCACGCCACCAAGACAACCAGGGCCACAGAAGCTGTTGCAAGTGTACGGCTCGCTCCACCAAAACTACAAGGGCCACTCAGTTGCAAGTGTAACGCTCACTCCACCAATACAATCAGGACGCAGAAGCTGTAAGTGTACTTTTCGCTCCACCATTACAACCAGGACCGCAGATGCTGCACTTGTACAGCTCGCTCCATCAAGACAATAGGACCGCGAAGCTGTAAGTGTACAGCTCACTCCACCAAGACAACCAGGGCCACAGAAGCTGTAGCTCGCTCCACCAAGACAACCAGGGCCACAGAAGCTGTAAGTGTACAGCTCGCTCCACCAAGACAACCAGGGCCGCAGAAGCTGTAAATGTACAGCTCGCTCCACCAAGACAACCAGGGCCACAGAAGCTGTAAGTGTACAGCTCGCTCCACCAAGACAACCAGGGCCACAGAAGCTGTAAGTGTACAGCTCGCTCCACCAAGACAACCAGGGCCACAGAAGCTGTAAGTGTACATCTCGCTCCACCAAGACAACCAGGGCCGCAGAAGCTTCATCCCCGTAATCGCACAATTATTTCCCACAGACGGAGGTTCTTTAAAGCAGTGGTCCCCAAATGGCAGTCCTTGGACCTTCACAGGTCAGCATGCCTAACGCTGCCGGTCCCCAAGACATAAATATTTATTGTCAAATAGAAAGAAAAGTATAAAAATAAATCATGCACCGGTCCCTGGTAATAATTCGAAACTTGTTCACGGTCTGCCAAACTTAAACGTTTGGTAACCACTGCTTTAAAGAATTGTGGTGACTGGGACAAAGCTGCTGCCATTGAAAGCCACGTCATTGTAGTGTATGTTGGATAACCTGCTCTTATTTCTCAGACTGTAAGGACTTTCAACGTAAGTTGAATCTAGATTACGTGAATGAACGAATGGGAGACAACTAAGACGAGTATTGTTTCTTCTAAAAGCTGAGAACTTGTACAAACAAAGGGATTTATGTTTTTGAAAAGTTTTTTAAAAGTGAATGTTTTGGAATAGTAGAAGTCAATGTAGTATCCTTTTTAAAACAGACCCGAAAAGCTTAAGTGTGCGGTATACCCGTGAATGAGTAAGGTATACCTTTGAACGAGTGAGATATACCTTTAAACGAGTGAGGTATACCTTTAAACGAGTGAGGTATACCTTTAAACGAGTGAGGTATACCTTTAAACGAGTGAGGTATACCTTTAAACGAGTGAGGTATACCTTGAACGAGTGCGGTATACCTGTGATCGAGTGTGGTATGATTGTGTACCAACGGTAACAATAAATCTTTGCATCTCTACTCTTTAGTGTAATGGCGTCACATCCAACTCCCAATCAATGGAGAGGCCAATGGATAACGCCAAATGAATCTATCCACTCCACTCCCCACCCCCCCCATCTCCCTGCCACCCCAAAACTCCACCCATTCCACTCAAAAACCCCAATCACTGTCACTCAAAGCCCCACCCCTGCCACCCATTCAGCGCCACTCGAGTACCCCATCTCTTCCAACCCCCACCACAATAGCATATATATATATACACAAAATACCATGTTTACCCATGCAATAGGAAAAATTATGTTTTCCAAAAAAATGTGTTCATACAACAGGAGTTCAAAGCAGTTCAAACAGTTTATGTTTGATTAACTCCCCCTTTAATCCTTTGATATCCACATCTTTACGTCCACGGCTACGGATGAACGACATCATGAGATGTGCGTACGACCTGTCCCGGGTGGGAACAAGACGTAGTGAATGACTTTACAACAGCCCCTTTATTAAATCTTACAACCGAGGGCGTTAGGTGAGTCCCTCTTTTTCTCCGTTCGTTGTATACCCGATTGTGTTAGAAACATTAAAAGATGTTTAGGAGGCTTATGGTTCCGTTTGAGAGCTTTCAACGTAAGGTCATTGACCTAACGACTCTCTTGGTTTACGGAATCGACCGATTCATTATTCTTTCATCCATGCGACTGTTAAGGGCGTCACACGTTTAAATGAAACCTTCACAAAATCTTAAAGTCCCATTTTTTTGCCCTTTGTTAGGTGTTAAAAAAAATCATTAACCCAAACGTGAAAATTGTGGCAGAGTAGATTTTTAATTAAAATGTTTTACTTATAAAAATGAATTTCCGCTGATATTTATTTTGCATTGTAAATAGTTCGGTTGTCAATAAAATAATCACTCTCTAAGCTTCAGGAAGCAAAGCACAAAAAAACAAAAAGTACATAAGAGAAACCATAAAAAAAAAAAATAATTAAACTAAATATCTTCGAACCTACTCTTACAATGACATAGTTTACGATTCCGCGATATATTTGAAAGGGGAAGCAACCGTGAATTAAGAGGTGAATTCTTGTTACAAAAATCATTTCATTTCAGATGAAGTCCCTTCACATAATTTACACAACGATTGGTGGCGGTGGAATCAGCTTACATTTTAATCAGTCTTATTGATTTTTTTTTTTTAATATGTTTGACGGCCTTCTTATATTCCTTAAGTGCCACAAAAACTTTAAAAAGACACAAACACACACACACAATACAAAAATAAAACCCAACTCACACCCCTCCACTTTACAAATTAATAGAAAAATAACATTTTTTTAAAAAAAGTTTTAATGACAGGGAGAATGAAGACTCTTGTCAAAGTGGGTCCCAGCAGCAAAAAACAACAACAAAAAAAACAAACAAAAAAATAATAAAAAAAAAAAAAAAATTAACAAACAAATGAAGCAACAAACAAACATTACACAAATTCTTTTAAAAATGCATCACTTAACACCATAGGTGTATAACTTTAATGACTATTAAATTATTAATATTATATTGCTATTACTAAGCTCGGAATTACTATTTTTTCTGCACAGGCTTATTTCTTGTCCGGTTACCTGCTATCGGAAAAATTTGATATCCGAAACACTAATGTACCCAACAAGTTCGGAAAATTGACGAACTACATGGCGTGTTATTAAAAGGGAAATAACTTTTCTCAAATATGTACTCCCTTATTTGCTGTGTGTTGTGTCCCTTGTAATATTATGTCACCAATGAAGTCATTTAATCTGTGTACGATTTAATCACATTCCATCAAGTTGTATGTAACAAAACAACGTTGAACAGCAATTTTATTATAATTAAATTAATGAAATATTTTTTAAAAAAATAATAATTTTAACATTACAATTTTTTTTTAACTCTTTGCAACAAGAGAAGAGATCTGATTAAAATGTGATTAGTCTAAATTTGAAATTTTACCCTTTAATTTGTGTAACCATCGCTCGTGTTTAATTTCATAGATTATAAAATTAATGACAAATGCACTGAGGTTACTTATAAATTCGCAAGTGCATTTGGTGCGCAATATTTTCTTTATAAAAAAATTTTTTTTTTTTTTTAGGATCTAGTTGGTGAATAAATCCGTGATGTAAAAAATGGTTGAAACATTACAATCTTAACAGCTTTCAGGAGCGTTGGCGCACGGGGAGGTTGGGGTACTCACTAATTTGGAATCTTATGAAGTGCTTTTCTTGAACGCATGTTCTGTGCAGAAACTTTAGTAGATAGGCCATTGTTCGACGGGCGATAGCTAATGTTCCCTTTAAGCTGCGCAGGTGCGCGGCCGCGCAGCAATTTCACAGACGCCGCGCAGCAGTTTTGAGTACCGCGCAGCTAATTTCCACTTAAGTGTGTGTTTGTGTCTGTAGGCTGTAAAATTTTGCGCGCAAACAAATTGTTGCTGTAAAAATGTGCACATAACTTTAGGATTTTGCACACGAACCAACAAACCTGAGAGGGAACATTGGCTATAGCTAGTATAGTATATTGCTTAATTTTTTTTCCATTAAAAAAATATGTTTAGTAATTAATATAATTAAATTAATATTTCTTTGACCAGCGACTTTTTAATTTTTTAAAGCTTAGACTTTGTCTGCAGGGCTGAGTGTTTAATTTATTTTCAACAAACAGATTTTGGCAGTTAGTTCTTCTGCCTCTACCACGGAAAAAAACCCAACCCAACCCCAGCATGATTTCTCTGTCTATGTTAAATGGCAGAGCCACGACCTTGTGTAAACTAGCAACCATCGACAGTCATCAACACAGTCTTTACTGAGAGTTCCCATTGTGGATGGCTACAGACAGAAGTCATACGGAGTGCGCTCTTTTGAAGCTATTGCGCCTAAATTGTGGAACAGTTTGCCTCAATCTTTGAGGGAAATTGTAAATGATTTAAATTAAAAAAAACGTCATCTAAGAACTATTTAAAGACTTTTTTCTTTAATTAGATTTATGACACCAGAGCGCTGTGATCATTCTCATCGTCAGTTATATGACCTTTGCCCCGGAACTGTTCTATCATTTTTTAAGAAGTGTAGGGTGGCGTGTGGTATTGTTGCTATACTTTTTAAAGTCCAGTAACTCCTGCCATGACTTCACATAGAGCTGCTGACGTTTTTTGTCTGCACGGAGAACTATTAGCGGAACACAAGGGGAGATAATACGGGCCTTATTTCTCCTGCGGCAAGGGGTGTAACTGACAGTCGGAAGATAGTTGTCTACTGATAGCTTAGCATGTCTCAGGTGGTGTGTACTCCTTGCAGAAAGTAAATTGTTTCAAAAGGAGTTCATTTCTACTAAGTGGTTCCAGTTGCCTAAGAGGAGACTCGTCTATCTTGAACCAACTCTTTCGTTTACATTGCAGTGTAACCTAACTCTGCCTCTTCTCTTGCTATATATTTCTCTCACCCTCTTTTTATCTCCTCACTCTCCCTCTCCCCCCTCTCTCTATCTCTTCGTCTCTCTCCCTCTTTTTTTCTTCTCTCTCTCCCTCTCTAACCATATGTCTCACCTCTCTCTCCCACTTTTTCTCACACTCCCCTCTCTCTCCCTCTTTCTCTCTCCCTCTTTAAACATATCTCTCCCTTCTCTCTCCCACTTTTTCTCACACTCCCCCTCTCTATCTCCCTCTCTCTCTCTCTCTCTCTCTCTCTCTCTCCATCTTTCTCTCTTTTCCTCTCTCACAATTTTTCTCGCCTTCTCTCTCACTTTTTCTCATTCTCTCCCTCTCTCTCTCTCCGCCTTGTCACTCTCTCTGTCCCCCTATCTCTACCTTTTCCCCCTCACTCTTTCACTATCTCTCTTCTTTCCAATTTTTTTTCTCGCCCGCGCTCTCTCCGTCTCTTCCATCCCTCTCTTATGTATTGTTCTACTCATCTATTGTCTCGTAGTCGTTTGAACTATCTTGCCATTTCTTGGAATAAAAATAGATCCGTATTGTGTTTAGGTTAAGCGTTGTGGTAGTGAGATCCCTGTGTCAGAAGCTTCCTTTAAAAAAAACAATGGATTCTCACAATATTAAACAACTAGACGACCCTCGGCGTAGCATACGCCGCGAGCTTGTTGGGTCGTGCGCATGGCTGAATGCGTGAACTTCCCATCTACTAAAGTTTCTTGACAAAACATGAACTCAAGTATCGCACATTTATAAATTCCAATATTTGCTACACCCCCCCCCCCACATCATACGTCACTGACACTTTATTTTCACGCCCATGAACAATATTACATATTCTGATGTCCCAAACACTTTTAATCCTTTAAAAAAAACCATGGATTCCCACAATATTAAACAACTAGACGACCCTCGGCGTAGCATACGCCGCGAGCTTGTTGGGTCGGGCGCATGGCTGAATGCGTGAACTTCCCATCTACTAAAGTTTCTTGACAAAACATGAACTCAAGTATCGCACATTTATAAATTCCAATATTTGCTACACCCCCCCCCCCCACATCATACGTCACTGACACTTTATTTTCACGCCCATGAACAATATTACATATTCTGATGTCCCAAACACTTTTAAATTGAATAATTTTTTTTTACACCTTACTTAAATTGAGACGATTTCATTTATCGTATAGAAAAAATATTACGCAACAAACGAAGTTGCATTATTAAAAAAATATATATAAATGATTTAGCGTAGTTAGGAAACATTGGCGAAAGCATGTCCAAACCACTTAGAAACCGAATACTTTTTTTTTAACACAATACTTAAATTAAGACGATTTTATTTCCGAAAAGAATATATTCGGCATCAAACGCAATTGCGTTATTAACAATATATAGATATCATTTAGCGTAGTTATCGGGAATTACATTTTGCGCGCTAGTGAACTCATTATTGGACCACTCTCTGGCGTATCTATAAATAGCCTGCGTCTTGTTTGACCCGTCTTGTTTGACCCGTCTTGTTTGACCTTTTTAGCGATATATATATATAGATAGATACTTGATAATGCCTTAATGTACAGAATGCCTTTTGTTTAATATCTAGAATGATAGTTGAATTTGAAATGTTTCAAAAACATATTATGCCCTCCAAAATATGCAGTGGAAATTCGGGGTGTGAATGTTTGAGCCCACTAAGGTAGTGATTCTGACTTGAGTCCACTAGGGTAGTGATTCTGACTTGATGAGTCCACTAGGGTAGTGACTCTGACTTGATGAGTCCACTAGGGTAGTGATTCTGACTTGATGAGTCCACTAGGATAGTGATTCTGACTTGATGAGTCCACTACGGTAGTGATTCTGACTTGATGAGTCCACTAGGATAATGATTCTTACTTGATGAGTCCACTAGGATAGTGATTCTGACTTGATGAGTCCACTAGGATAGTGATTCTAACTTGTTGAGTCCAGCTGCGCTGCAAATGGATAAAAAATAAAAAAACAATAACAAATGTATCCAATAACCTTAGATTAAAATATGCAAACATTTGTTCCATCAGTTAATGATTTGAAGCCAACATAAATTGACATATTTATTAACTGGACCTTTATCCCATACTGAAGGTCATTATTGTTTTCCTCAAACATTTAACCCGTGGTCAAATAGTGAGATATTCTGAGACTTTCTGCTTGGTCAAATACTGATATATTCTGAGACCTTCTGCGTGGTCAAATAGTGAGATATTCTGAGACCTTCTGCTTGGTCAAGTAGTGAGATATTCTGAGACCTTCTGCACACTTCATTACCTGCCAATCGTTTGAAGGCGCGCGTCCATTGTCGGAGCTCGTGTGCCAGGCACCGGTCATACAAAGGGGTGAGAACTCGATAATTTGTTCCCGGCCGTGGACTCGCGGAGGCTAACGGGAAGCCGCTAAAAATGAGGTGGTGATATTTGAGTGACATCTCCACCGGGTGTACGGGGTGGACAGGACTGGGGGTCTGGTGGGGGGGGGGGGTGGACGTGACGGGGGGGGTCAGGAATGGGAGGGGGGGACATTAAAATCTGGTATTTGGACACTTGGTTAGCACCTTGCCACTTTACAAATTACTTGAGTGACATCTCCACCGGGTGTACGGGGTGGACAGGACTGGGGGTCTGGTGGGGGGGGGGGTGGACGTGACGGGGGTGGTCAGGAATGGGAGGGGTGGACATTAAAATCTGGTATTTGGACACTTGGTTAGCACCTTGCCACTTTACAAATTACACCCACGCCTGGATAAACACGTGGGTACATGGTAAGATGGATGGTGGATGATTGGATTTTTATTTGTTAAAGTACCATAGATTAGAACATAGAACATAGAACATAGAACACTATTCATTGGTTGGGCTGGGTTTAAGTTAACAAGGGAAATGGAGGGAAAAAACGGAGGAGAGGGGGACAAAAATTGTTGAATTGCCAGAATGGATTAGACTTTCGTGTTCTAGTTTTCAATTTTATCTTCAACGAATTGTTTAAGAAAAATCACGGGACTCACAAAGGTTAGAACATTGCTATAAAATAATCACGTGACTCCCACAGGCCACGACATTGGTCAAATTGTGTCGACATATATGTTAATGTTCATCTCCTTGGGGGGGGGGGGGGGGGGGCGTGGGTGACGTACGGAGTATATACATTTTTTTTTTGCTTTCAGGCTATTAATAGAATGATGTACAACTGTCTATAATGCTAAGTCCACACGTGTCACCAGTGATGACAATTCGGTCAACAATTTGAGTAATGGTTTCTATTGTAGATATCAGATAGCTATTGACAGGTTGCTTGCTGCAAGCACGCATCCATGTTCCATTCAAACACCTGCATTTGTTTAAATCTAAACCATTTTTAACCAAGCCCGTGCTAATTAAAGCATCTAAAACCATTGCTCTGTGTAATTATGCCTAATGTAGCTCTGTTTACATTACTTGGAGGGTGGAGTCTAAGAAAATCGCTCAACAGAAGTATGCCTCTCCCCCAAGACCGTAGGTAAGGTATAGTAGGGAAGAGTTCTAGTTCCTTCATGGTACTAAACACATGTAATTCTATGTGTCTCTGGCTACCAGTCTCAGTACGGCTTTGGCTACAACTCTAAGTACGGCGCTGACTACCAGTCTCAGTACGGCGTTGACTAGCAGTCTCAGTACGGCTCTGACTACAATTCTAATTATGGCTTTGACTACCAGTCTAAGTACGGCTCTGACTACCATTCTAAGTACAGCTTTGACTAAAAGTCTGGCTCTGATACTGGTCTACCTTAAAAGACGAATTTTCAAAATATGTTTGCATCTATAATTACATGTATATCTTTTACACTTTAATGTGCGTTTGAACATCAATCTTCATGTCACGTCTGTCACAAGTACCGTAGATATTCGTTCCGATGTTTTGTTCAATACCCGGTCATTATTAGTTAAGGACATGGCTATGTCAACAGAGACAGGAGACAGCAATGTTAACAGACAGAAGACATCTATACCAACAAAGACAAAAGACGCAGCTACGCCAACAAAGACAGAGGACGCAGCTATGTCAACAGAGACAGAAGACTTAGCTATGTCAACAGAGACAGGAGACAGCTATGTCAACAGAGACAGAATACGCAGCTATGTCAACAGAAACAGAAGACAGCTGTGTCAACAGGGACAGAAGACGCAACTATGTCAACCTTGACAGATGACGCTGCTCTGTCAGACTGAAGACACAACTATGCCAACAAAGACAAAATACGCAGATATGTCAACGTAGACCGAAGACACAGCAGAGAAAAGTTCCATTGTATTACTGTGCATCAGTAAACATTGAGATTACTTATATAAAGTAAAAAAAAATAAATTTAAAAGTGAACAAAAGATGCAAAAGTTATAGATTATAGAGACGACACATTTCTCATGAATCCCATTTAAATCTATGCCCTGTGTTGTGTTTAAATATGAACAAGAATCAAAGCCAAATTATACAATTTTAAAATCTTTATTTCGGCGAGATTGTACAATATTTAATAGTGGACAATCCTACATAATCACCTATAAAACAATTTGTATGTCATTTATTAAAGACATTGTACAATTATATTTGATAATTATGGTTAATTGTTTCATGCATTTAATACAATAGTCGGAGAGTATACATACAATACGGCAGATTTGCATATAAGGAATTTGCAAACTGCCTGGGATCTTTTCAATAGTGAAAATGTATGAACAATATTTTGAAGAATTGAGGAATACAATCGTGTAAAGTAGTGAATAGCAGAAGAATGAATTTATCATAAACTAATTTAAAACATTCCATGTTTATTAACATTCCAAAAGAAGAGACTCATTTTGTAATTAGTTTTTTTAATGTTTAGTAGAATCAGCGATTCTAATGACAGAGTGGGTCTACTTCAGCGGATCTAATGACAGAGTTGGTCTACTTCAGCGGATCTAATGACAGAGTTGGTCTACTTCAGCGGATCTAATGTTTGATGTTTAACACCAGTCAACCAGACAGCCACTACCTAGTTATTGTAGAACATCAATGTGCGTCATAGTGAATTGTCAATACAAATCTGACCTGGTCCATAACGAGGTGAAATATAATAAGGTCACAATAGTTATTTTGGTACAGTATTTTCCCTCACACACGTGACAGCGAGTGGCACAGTGAGAATCTGAACTGAGTGACGTCAACAAAATGGGGAAAATCAAAATGAAGCTATAAATAGAAACATACAAATGACGCTAACTGCAAAGCTTAATAAAAATGGATTTGTTACGTTTCAGTCGTACAACATTAATATGACTTATTAAATTTCACTCTGATCTGAGTTGTACTCACTCTTAGACTGGTTGTAAGACAAGTGCTGTAAAAACTGAACTAAGATACAGTGCCACTTAACCCGTTACATTTTCTTAGAGTGCTGTGGGCAAAACATAAAAACACATTTCACCACCTTGTCCTAGAAAATAAAGGGAATTAAAAAAAAAAAAAAAAGCTAAGCTCTATTTCGAGGCAGAAAGATTTTTAGAGTTTGTTGCAAAAAAACAAAAACAAAACAAAAACAACAAAAAAACAACACAACACAACCTAACGCCATTAAAATTACTTTTAAAAAAAGTTCAATGCGTGCACTTTGAAGGTTATTTCAGGAAATGGTAAGCTATTTTAGGCAATACACTATTCTAGACAATGTGTGGGTGCTATAGGAAACGGTGATCTATTTAGGAATTAAACTACTCTGGTCAATGTGAAGGTGAAATTTTAATCGATTTAAAACTATTCTATACAATGAAGGTGCTATAGGAAATGGTGTTCTATTTTGGATATCCCACTAGTTGTCGATGTGAAGGTATTCTAGAGGGTCCGAAAAAAAGTATTTATAAGTTACTGCAGTCTACCTGAGCTAAAACAACCCAAAGAGTCCAATAAAAGAAACTCCAGTAGAGTTAGCTGTGTAAAATATAAACAATAAAATCAACATTGGGCATTTGGCACACAGACCAGTGAATTGGTGAAGAGGAACAGGTGACAATCCTGGGAACCGTGGGAATACACGGCCTAAAGACACGGTTTCGACATCAGACGGCGAGTCTTTGATCAAAGATGAAACGTGGGATCACAGTAATAAGAGCAATGATTCTACAAAAAGATACTAATTGCAGACAAGTATGGAGATATGTGTATGTCTAATTGCAGACAAGCAGGAGATATTGGTATATCTAAGTGCAGACACGTACTAGATTTGCGTATATCTAACTGCAGACAAGCAGATGATATTTGTATGTCTAATTGCAGACAAGTAGGAGATGTGTGTATGTCTTTTCAAAAACATTTAACTAAGCTAATTACTTTCTATAAAGTAAAAGGGGAAAAAAAAAGCTTCCAAATAATGCAATTGTTTCTTTCTGGACAAAGTTTCCCTAAATTTGTGATGATGACATTTTTGAAGAACCTAGGAGTTTCAAGTGAAACACTGAAATCAACTGTGGTGCAAGTTTGGACTAATTCACTGGTCTGGTTGCAGAATTGTGTCACAGGCCGACATCTTGCCTTATCGAAAAATCACTGGCAAATTGAATACCTCATGGTAATTTGCATAATTTATAGTCATCAATACCTACAGGTAAATTGAATACAACAAAATGTTTGAGCGTCTAACTAGAATGAGCATCCTTAAGTCCTTATTTGAGATGCGTATTGTGCACACGAGTACGGGCTTTGGGCAAGGGTTGTATAGCCGCCTGGAAGACCTGGGTGCGAAGGTTGCACGTGGGAGCCCACGGTCACGGGTAAATGGTAGGTGCCGCCTACCTGTGACGTTGGGAATGAAGAGCTGCAGAAAGAGTTTAAGGTCTGGTTGGACCCATGCGGGGCGCCGTAAGGACCAGAGGCGGAGTGGCCCAGGGGGCTCCCTCCATTGGCGGAGCTGTGGCTGTAGTAGGGTGAGGTGCCGACGTGCGTGGCGCTGAACGTTGAAACACTGAGGGGGTGCCCCGTGAGACTGGGGGGGCTGAAGCCTGGAACTCCTGGACTTGATGGACCGGGAGAAGGTAGACCTTGCGTTGACCCTACGGGGCTGCCGTAGTAAGAGCCATAGTTCATTTGGGGGCTCCAGTCTGTGGATTTGTGTGGGATAGGATAGTGCTGGGCTTGAGAGAGGCCATGGGATAATGATCCAAATGTCAGTGGGTTGAAAGATGGATAAGGCTTGTAGCTCACCGGGTGATTGCCGTAAAAGTTAAAATGCCCATAGCTGCTCATGCCAGAAAGTTGTCCAGAGTGATCACCCTTAGCCTTTGCCAGCTTAAACCGTTTGGCGCGTCTCAGAAAACTTCCATTGCCGAACATATCTCCACAGCTTGGATGTAATGCCCAGTAGTTGCCCTTGCCTGGCCGGCCCGGGGCGCGGGAAATCTTAATGAAGCAGTCGTTGAGGGAGAGGTTATGGCGAATAGAGTTCTGCCATCGCTGCTGATTCTCCTTGAAGTAAGGAAACTTGTTCATGATGTACGTGTAGATCTCATTGAGGGTCATCATCCCCGACGGAGAGCTCTCCAGTGCCATGGTGATCAAAGCAATGTAGGAATACGGCGGCTTGACGTCTGCAAACTTGCGGGACTGCATGGACAAAGTCGACGTCCCGGAATACAGTTTGCTGTGCTCGTCACCAGTGTCGTCTGCCGACGTGTCGTCCTCCTGGCTGGAGGTGCACAGCTGCTTCTTGATGTCCTTGATGGGGCTGACAGAGATGTCCTCGTTGCAAGGGTTCGAGTCGTCCGAGCGTGGAGAGACGCTGCAAAGCGTTCCCGTCGAGTCGTTGACTTTAGTTGGGGTACGTGGGTAGCTCAAGGCCTGGAGCTCTAAGCCTGGAGGCGAGATATATATATATATATATACAAACAACGTTAGGCGCATTAAATAGAACACATTTATTAAAACAAATATAAAGTATGATAGTATAATAAAACATTGATTCGAATAGATTATCTTTGTGAGAGAGAAAAAGTAATTTTTAAAATTGGAGTACTATACGTGATCGACAAAATATTCTGATACACGATACATTTTCAAAATGACATCTTGTATTTTTAGTGAAACTGGGTCAATATAAAATTGTTTACATTTGGCTAATTAAATGGTCGACGTCGTGTATCATATTTCTCATTTTTCTGTCAAAAATTAATATTTTAAACCATCTCATAAGTTTTTTTCTACTTTCTTGACCATTCATTTAAAACTATTTTAAATTATAATCTCCAAATAAACGCTCAAATGCGAGTGAAACATTGATCACTTGCTCTTACCTTGATATAGAACATATGAAATATTGATCTATTGCTCTTACCTTGATACAGAACATTTTAAATATTGGTCTATTCCTCTTACCCTGATATAGAGCATTTGAAATATTGCTATATTCCTCTTACCTTGGTATAAAATATTCCAAATATTGATCTATCGCTCTTATCCTGATATAGAACATTTTAAATATTGATCTATCCTCTTACCTTGATATAGGGCATTTGAAATATTGCTATATTCCTCTTACTTTGGTATAGAAGATTCAAAATATTGATCTATTGCTCTTACCTTGATATGGGACATTAGGGTAGCCATAAGAAAACTGATGAAACAAATTTCTGTTGATTCCAAAACCTGAAAGTATAAAAATGAATTTAAATTGATTCCGTCTTTTGCTCTGTGCACCACACAAGACTGACACATGCCAAGTGCACGGCACAAGACTGACACTGCCAAGTGCCCCACACAAGATTGTCACAGCCAAGAACACCACACAAGATTGTCACATGCCAAGAGCACCACACAAGATTGTCACATGCCAAGTGCATCACACACAACTGATACATGCCAAGTGCACCACACAAGATTGACATCTGTTAACTGAATGTGCACCACACAAGATTGACACATGCCAAGTGCACCACACCAGATTGACACATGCCAAGTGCACCACACAAGATTGACATCTGTCAACTGAATGTGCACCAAACATGATTGATACATGTCAATTGAATGCCAATAAAATACTGTACTTTTCTTTTGGTGTAAGATCTTTGGGTTCAAAGTTCACACTATTATGCAAACAATGTTTACGCCATTGTGGGGCATTCTTAATCATATATTTATAATTTAATGCTTTGTTTAGTTTAGATGTTATAAAAGTGATATGATTATGCTTTCTGGAATATGTATAAAAAAACTAATCTGGATTTGAAATGCGAATTGTTATATACACTTTGGAAAGGTTGTTTTTATTTAACACCAAGACCAATGCTAAAACAACATTTAACACCAAGACAAATGCTAAACCAACTGACCTGTATTTTGAGACGGAACATGATACATGCTAGATGAACCAATGGGTGTACTGGTCATCATGCAAGATGGCGTCGGGAGCTGACCACTGCTTGCCAAACTGTGGTCATCCAAATGATCCATGCCGAGTTTCGGCTTGTATTCAGGGGCGCTATACATGAAGCGACTTTCTGATTGGTATTTATGTTGCCCGAATGGAAGTAAATCATAAATGATTCAACCTGCTGGTCAATCGGGAATCTTTCTTGAAGATGCAGCTGTGACAAGCCAAATGGGGTGTCGCTTTGCCGAGTCACTTTATAGACAAATGGTACAGCAAAAATTTTTTGTAAATAATCAAAATAAAAATCAACCTTGACTTAATCATATTTGTTATAAGAGTCAATTATAAATAACAATCGGTAAGAATCGTTCAGATAGTAAAATATAGTTTAATATGTTCAAATTACAAGACTTGACTTAGTCTGAACATTTGCATCCGCCAACTATTTTAGCGGAGATGTTTACTCAACCTATTTGAACAGAGATGTTTACTCAACCTATTTTAACAGAGATGTTTACTCAACCTATTTTAACAGAGATGTCAACTACAGTAAATTACAAAATGATGTTTCAAACATATTTGTCTTCGAGTGATCAACATTTTAACCGATTTTCATTTCAAATATTTAATTATATATATATTTTTTTTATTTAACAAAATAAATTTCGTTTTCTTTCATGTTAGTTTTGGAGCTTTAAATGTGGGTTGAAATAACTAACAACTTGAGCTCTAGCAACTTGAGCTCTAACAACTTGAGCTCTACCCGATGACGTAAACGCTTGCTGCACGATTCGTGGCGAGTTGATAGTTTTCAACATGGTGGCACTGTTGATATGCAGAAGTTTTCAACATGGTGGCACTGTTGATATGCAGATGTTCTCAATCTGAAGATACTAGCTATTGAAAATTAGTCTTTAATTTAGGAATGTGCTGGAGGAAACTCAATATCGAAATCAAGAGCAGACACCATACACGTTTCGTTTTGAACCATCAGTTCACTACGCTCATGAGAGATTCCTTTCGTTGACTGCAACATTCGGTGCCATCGACTTCAAGAAAAGGTTAAATCAATGACACAGAATGCCCAGTTTATGTCAATCATTTTTGTTTGAACGGACTAACATCAAATCAACATGCTAGCGGTAGCTTGTCCTACAATAACATTTCCCCCGATCAAGACATCATTACTCACCAGGTTTGTTATAAAGTTATTAATTTACAATAAAAATCAAGTTTCACGTCAGCGACAAGAAACTTGTTACAATAAAACTATACAATTTGTTCAACTAGAATCAACTATACAATTAGTCCACGGTGATGGCCGGTCAGTCTTGGTGTCCCATCCCGAATGGCGGCCGCCTACAGCTGGTTACACATCGCTGCTTACACATGACGTTACTGTGCAATCACGGACTGAATCCAATTCACAAAACACGCCTCATGAACTTGCCATGAGAATTTAAAAAAAAACCCTCTTCTCATGACGGGATCGTCTGTTAACTAACAAGATAACAAGTCCCGAAAGTTACTGGTTATATAATCATTAACATTACACATATTGCCAGCCCCCCCCCCCCCCTTAACCGGGTCCTNGGGGGGGGGGGGGGGGGGGGGGGGGGTGGGGGGGGGGGGGGGGGGGTGGGGGTTGCGTGTATTGAGAACAAGTTGGGCAGCCCTGATTTATTATAACCGTTGTTGCTGACAGTGTATTTGCAACACCCATTTAGTGATAGCCCAACTAAATTTATTTATATTGCTGCGTTCTCTTTATTATGGAATAAAACTTTAATTGAGATATGGTAATAGTTCTTTTTATAGGTGCACTAATGTGGGTCTGCTTTTAGAATTTATGATTACTTTCCTTTGTTGAAAATTTAAATGTTTCTTAAATTTTAATGTTGTTTGAATTGTTATTTTAAATTTTGTTTCAATTTTAATGTTATTTTTATGTTTTAAATATTGTTTTAAATGTTGTTTTAAATGTTAGTTTAAATGTTGTTTTAAATGTTGTTTTAAATGTTAGTTTTAATGTTGTTTTAAATGTTTTAATGTGTCTTTTGAAACCACTGCTCATTGTGCCTCTAATCTTAACAAAGCCATCCAATCAATTATTTCTTCGACGGTTCTTCTTCTTCTCATAAAGATTACAATCTAATGGGTCCAGTGTTTCAAATAATTTGAAATAAATAGTTGCATGTCTACACAAAAAGATCAAATGTTAATTAAATTAAAATTTCTTTTAACAAAATATAACGTCAAGAGATTTTTACCCTAATTCTCATCATATTTTATTTAATTTATTCACATTGTTACAGACCAGGCCAGGGGTCCTCAACAAAACCACTTTAATCAGGGGCCCGGTTCTATGTACCTAAAACACTTTTGGGGGCTGGACTATAACTTGAAAGAAATATTTAAAAAATTCATTTATACGCTGTAAAATATCTGTACATATATTATTTGTAATGAAGAAAATATTAAACATTTTAATTAATAAATACATTTTAAAAGCTCCGAATTGTAACATAAAAAGACCAAATTTAACCAATATAAAACTATATTTCAATGGTAAGTCTGGGCCTGGCTTTTGGATAAATAAATGGTCGATTTCTGGTTCTATGTTTTCACTGCTAACACTAACAGGGTATCTGTACGGTGGGCTGGCGGGCCGGATCTGACCCACAGGCCGTTGTTTGAAGACCCCCCCTGGTTTAGACTATACACCTCTTTTTCAAATTGTCCGTGCATGCATTTAAGAATAACGATGGTAATAATAATAATATCACAAATAAAAATTGTCTAGGTATGTATGCATGGCTGTTTTCAATAGGCGCGCAAAATAAAACTCACAGAAGTTAGAACTAATTGTCTTTAATTGAGATGTATGTATTATCCAGTAACTTTAGTAGATGGGACGTTCACGCATTGCTGCTATAAATGTTTGGCGGGCTATCTCTAAATAATAATAAAAGTAACTAAAAAAAAAAAAAAAACTTAATTAAAGGAAAAACGTTATTCAATTTTCAATTCAATAATTAATAATTGAGATGTATGTATTATCCATTAACATTAGTAGATGGGACGTTCACGTATTGCTGATATAAATGTTTGGCGGGCTATCTCTAAAAAATAAAAAAAGTAACTAAAAAAAAAAAAAAAAAACTTAATTAAAGGAACAACGTGATTCAATTTTCAATTCAATAATTAATGATATTATCTAGTGAGCATGAAATATTTACTTTCACGATCCATCGGATACATGTACTTGTTGATAATAATTTCATTGGTTGATTATCAATAATAGTTTTGTAATCGAAATATTTATGTTGAGAATGTTAGTATTAATATAACTTTAAAATTAGAAATTAGAATAATAAAATTGAACGAGAAGATTGGGGAATGAGACGATTGGGGAATGAGAAGATTGGGGAATGAGAAGATGGGGAATGAGAAGATTGGGGAATGAGAATATTGTTGAATGAGAAGATTGGGGAATGAGAAGATTGGGGAATGAGAAGATTGGGGAATTAGAAGATTGGGGAATGAGAATATTGGGGAATGGAAACCTCATTTCACAATGTCCTCATTCCATAATCTTCTCATTCCCTAATGTTTCCATTCCCCAATGGAAAAAGGGACATTAGGAATGAAAAAATTGGGTTATGAGATCATTTAAAATGTCCATGTTGAGAGGGGGTTGAAAGAATTTATTCATCAGAATTAGCAAATAAAAGTTAATCTTATAATTGAATGTTTGATAAAGGATGAATTCAATCGTTATAACATTATATTTTGATTGTCTGCCAAGACATTAAATGTAAAAAAAAATATTTATTGTGATTGTCTACGAAGATATTAAATCTAAATCACACTATATTGTGATTGTCTTCCAAGACATTATAAATTTAAATAACATTTTATTGTTATTGTCTGTCAGATTGCAAAGACATTATAAATCTAAATAACACTTTATTGTGATTGTCTACCAAAATATTAAATCTCAGGAAAAAAAAAAACACCAATTCTTAAAAGTCGTATTTCTCCATATTGTTGCTCATATTAAAATTGGTCAGTATTTACCAGCGTGCTTTTAGACCAGTGGTCAGCACGTCACGGCTCGCGCTATACCAGTGACCAGTCGGCCACAAATCGGTTTTGACTCCGATAAAACGTGATTCTTGACAGGGTTTTTGAAAAGAAATTTGACTCTCGAATTTTTTTTTTTTTTAAATCGTCCTGCTGTTGATTTTTGGTTCTTTTGACTAAAGAGTTAGCCGACCGCTGGTCTAATGAGTTAGCCGACCACTGCTCTAATGAGTTAGCCGACCACTGCTCTAATGAGTTAGCCGACCACTGCTCTAATGAGTTAGCCGACCACTGCTCTGTGGTATTATACACTTTAAACAAGATAACTCACGAAGTCAATAATGTCCTTGGGGAAGTCAGGTTTTATTGGCTGAGTATTGCTCTTGACAAATCTTTTAAATGTCTTACTTTTCAATTGGTCTATTGATAAATAATGTTATTTTAACCCAAATGCCAAATTTATATCAATATTGTCAATATGATGAATAAAGGAATATGTATAAAGTCATAAAAAACCCATTCCATTTATTGTATCAATGTCGGCCCACATACTATCCCATTAATCAAATGCTGGTCAACATAGTATCTAATTCATATAATGTTGGTCAACACAGTATCATATTGTGTATCTAATTCATATAGAGTTAGTAACCAAAGTATCTAATTCATTTAGTGTTGATCAACACAGTATCTAATTCATATAGTGTTAGTAAACAAAGTATCTCATTCATTTAGTGTTGATCAACACAGTATCTAATTCATATAGTGAGAGTAACCAAAGTATCTAATTCATTTAGTGTTGATCAAAACAGTATCTTATTCATATAGTGCTAGTCAACACAGTATCTCATTAACATAACATTGGTCCACACACTATTTCGTTGATCTTTTATTTCGGTGCACATTGTGTACTCAGAAAAACTTAACAGTGCATACCCTGAATTAATAACCTCTAAACATTTCAGAGACTACAACTTTTCGTTCACCTTATTGTCAGCCCTGTGAGGAATTTCTACATCGTTCAATCACCTGTGCCAACACAATTCTCTTGTCTGCCATACGCCGTGACAACTATACATAGGTCTTGAAATGATAAAACTCACCCGAGTGTCCGGTGTGATCCAGTGGATGTCGGCACCAGTATCCAAGTACGCCCAGATGTAGATCCACCCGGAAATAAGGAGCGTCTGATCTGATCTACACCGCCACGTATGTAATGTCCAGTAGCAATCTGACCACAATTGGAAACGTTTCGCCTGTCCACCTCAGTGATGCGTCGTTAAAAATTAGGCAATGCCCCTCTAATACACCCGACATATGCTCAATTAAATTTTACGCCGAGAAATCTGTCAATCATGTCTATAGGGCCCGCCCACTTATTGTTACGACAATTGGATTAAAAAGCTACTCTTCTGGGATTATAAATGTATTTTTTAAAGAAAAATTAAAAAATTCCTGCATTAATTAATCTGTTTGACAAGTTTTTTTGTTTTTTTTAAAAAACAAATGAGATTCATTAATTGTGGAGTGTAATTACGTATATTCTATAAATACAAATTTAAACTTATTTTATTTGACCTGTTTAAGCTCCTCCCACTTTAATGTGACATACGGCCCCCACCGTGACGCACACCAGTGACACCATAATTTGTTGTACCGCTTAGTGAATAGACCATTGTCGGTGTGACCAATTGGGCGCGGGGTCGAGTCCCCTTCAGCCCGTTGACAGGTGGCCCCCATGTCTGGTCACCAGGCCCGGTTGCCATAGAAGCCACGCCTATTTAAGCCCTCTTAGACCTGTCAAACACGACTCTTTAAAATAGGGGATCGTTTCCATGTAGTCGTACCCTTTATTTCGGACATTTTTTTTTTTGTTTAAGAGTAAAACAATTAGCAAATCGTCACATGGTTGACATGGGTAATAATCGCAGGCCATATATGGTCTCAGATGACACTGTGCTGACATCATGCATGTATGTGTCAGCGCGTGCATCCCCAAGCTTTTGCAGCTTTGCAATGAAACAGGTTATCAGAATACAAGGTTGAAAAATGTCGTTTATTTATTAATCTATTTTTTTTATTTTATTTATGCGCGGGATAACTGTGAGCTTAAGATTCTATAATTTGAGATCCACTCAAGGCAAACTTGAAGGTCACACATGCTTCACCTCGTTCTGATATTTCAGATTTTAGGGAAGAGAAAAAACAAACTTGAGGTACTTTCCACCTTTTGAAACAATGGGATCAGCATGTTCCTGTAAATCTTCAGTCATGTCGGAGGGTGGAACAACATAATAACAATACTATAATAACATTATAACCATATTATAACAGTATTATAACAATATTATACTAGCATTATGACAATATTATAACAAAATTATAGTATTGAAATATTATATCAATATTATAACAATATTATAACAATATTATAACACTATTATAACAATATTATAACAAATTATAACAATATTATAACAATATTATAACAATATTATAACAATATTATAACAATATTATAACAATATTATAACAACATTATAACAATAATATAACAATATTATAACAATATTATAACAATAATATAACAATATTATAACAATATTATAACACTATTATAACAATATTATAACAAATTATAACAATATTATAACAATATTATAACAATATTATAACAATATTATAACAATATTATAACAATATTATAACAATATTATAACAATATTATAACAATATTATAACAACATTATAACAATAATATAACAATATTATAACAATATTATAACAATAATATAACAATATTATAACAATAATATAACAATATTATAACTTACTCGTACTTGAGAACAAAATTAACAATATAAGCATGCGGGGTTTAAAACAATTTCCAGCTTTTGACAAGTCATCAAACAAACACATTGGAGTAGCTGCAATGCGCTGTCACAATATTAGCCACAATAGAAGTCCCAATACTAGCCACAATAGAAGTCCCAATATTAGTCACAATAGAAGTCCCAATATTAGTCACAATAGAAGTCCCAATATTAGTCACAATAGAAGTCCCAATATTAGTCACAATAGAAGTCTGTATATTAGTCACAATAGAAGTCCCAATATTGTTGGCAGAAGATATGTAGGGTGGGTGTGGAGGATACGATTTTAATATAATAATGACTTGATTATAATGACCAAAAATGACTTTATTATGATGACAAAAATGACTTGATTACAATGAACAAAAATGACTTGATTATAATGACCAAAAATGACTATTATGATGACAAAAATGACTTGATTACAATCACCAAAAATGACTTGATTACAATGAACAAAAATGACTTGATTATAATGACCAAAAATGACTTTATTATGATGACTTGATTACAATCACCAAAAATGACTTCATTATATGACCAAAAATGACCTTGAAGCCATGGCTCACCTGGAAAAGGTTTGTTGATTTTTTTCTTAATTTTATATCTCTCTCTCTCTCTCTCTCCCTCCTTCTCTCCCTCTCTCCTTCTCTCTCCCTTTCTCTCCCCCTCTCTCTCCCTCCCTCTCTCTCCCTCTCTCTCTCCCTTTGTCCCGTTTATGAAATGTATGCAACTGTGTAACTTAAGAGGACAACCTATGATGTATGTAACGATGTTACTCATGAAGACACATATAATGTATGTAACGCTGTCCTCCCACTCTGACATAACTGACCCTTTTTTATTGCATGCTTGCCCTTGGACTCCCAGTTGCTGTAGATCCCTCTTTACATCAACCATCCATCTAAGCCTAGGTCCCAGTTGCTGTAGATCCTTTCTACATCAACCATCCATCTAAGCGTGGCTCCCAGCTGCTGTAGATCCATTTTTACATCAACCATCCATCTAAGCCTAGGTCCCAGCTGCTGTAGATCCCTCTCAACATCAACCATCCATCTAAGCCTAGGTCTGCCTTTGAGTTCTTTTCCTCTGGGGTTTTATTGGTGCACCCTCTTCACTGATCTGTCATTTTAAGCCTTAATCACCATAAATGTGATATGTTTGTATTTATTAGTAGTGACAAATAGTATGCAAATACTATACAATTACTTTATAAAAACTATACATATAAATTCTATACAATCACTTTATAAATACTATACAATTACTGTATAAATACTAAAATTATATAATTACTTTATAAATACCATACAAATACTATGTAAGTACTTTATAAATACAATACAAATATAATATAAATATTAAACAAATTCCAACTAGAAATGGAGAAAAAAAGTCTACTTCTAAATGTCGTATTACCCGAGATGTAGTAATAAAATTATTCCAAGCCAAAGGAGCATTATTTTATGAACATATATTATATTGACATATAGTTATAGTCCCTAAAAGGTACACTCTTTCCTCTGTATGGCTTACTCTCATTATATAATTGAATTTTAAAAATATTTTTTTTTCTAAGGAGTAACTAGATAGTTGATTATTGTATCGATACTCCGAAATGTAAAAACTATAACACACTAACATGAGGGACTAATCCAATCGAGTTGTTGACATGATATCTTGGCCGTAACACCTCCATCCAAGCCAACTCACAACTGTTTAGTCAGAAAAAAAAACAACTATTTTTCTTTGCTAGTTAGGAAAGTGCATCATCTCCTGCAGTATTTACATCTAGAGACCAACATTGACACGATAGATGGGGAAATAAACGTGGCTAACCCTCCTACTAAGGCCCACCCTATCTTCCCTTCCCCCTACGCCCATCATTCGACTGCCTATTAGTGAATGGAATTACCCGGCCCTTTTGTTCACATTAGTATAATCCCCCTTGAATATCGGGTGCGCGTAGCGGGACTCGACGGGCGAGGTCTTCGCGGTTCTTGACCGCCCGAAGATGTTGTCGGACGCGACAAATCAAGCGGCAAATTCCGCGAGTCAATATTGACTCCGCTCTGTCGAGTGCAGCTCCCTTGAGATGGGATCAAGGTAAGAATTCGGCACATACCCTCATACCCAGGCGAGCTGAAGGTATTATTACCTGTAATGGGACGGTCATAGTTCAGGTGAGCCTCAGTCCTTCCTGAGATGACATCAATGACCAGTCATAGTATACAGGCGTCTTTCAACATGACTGACCCAGGGGTGCACTTGGTTTAATCGAAGCAGGACACTCAGCGTAACAATCTACAGAATTGATTGCATTGAATATTGAGTTCGAGATCTTTTTTGCTACCATCCAATTTCTTGAGTTGGGGGAGAAATGAATTTAACATTTCACAAGCCGCAAGCAGTGACATCTTAACAGCTTCTGCACCCTCCATCACACACACAAACACACACACCTACACATACAAACACACATGCACAAGACTAGGAATTAAAATATGCATATTTAATAGAATTATATTAGAGTGATGCCATGCCCCTGCCATGCCTTTAAGACCGGAATTCTTTTAGGGATTGAATGAATGTCATCTTTTATGTTCTATATAACAATTTATCATTTTATTTTTAAACTTCATTCAATAATAATGTTAAGTTTAATTTGAGTTGTCAATAAACATCCATTCAATACTCACATCTCATCAATACGAGAGGTGGCGGCCTCGCTGTCATTTATCGTAGCCACCTCCCAGTGACTTTCACCTCCACATTCCCATTCCAGCACACCTCTCTAGAACTTGTTCAGTTCACCCTCAACACGCCCCACACTGTCAACATGTTATGCTTGTACCGCACTCCGCCCAGTAAGAAGAACAAGCTCCTAAACTCCACCTTCCTCTCTGAGCTCCCTGACCTACTTGACTACTGCAACCTGCTCCGTGGAAAAAGTGTGATCGTGGGCGACTTTAACGTTCACTATGACGTCCCTACTGATCCCTTTACTAGCAAGGTACTAGACATCCTCACAAGGTTTAGTCTTGTCCAGGGCATTAAGCAGCCCACCTACTATCGCAGCGGCCACATCATCGACTGGGTGGTGTACCGTGATGACGACAACTTGGTGGACAGCTGTACTGTGAGTCATATGCTCTCCTCTGACCATGCAGCGGTGCTCACTACACTCAACGTAGTTCCCCCAAAGAACCCACCTGTCTACAGGACCGTGCGTGACATAAACGCTATAGACAGAGCAGCCTTCAAAGCCGGCATTAAGACAATGCTTCAAGGGCTAGGTGCTGAGCTCAGCGCTCAGCATCTGGACGATGGCCTCCGAGCACTTTTGGACGAGCACGCCCCTCCCATGGCGCGACGTGTCCCGACTGGTCGCTCGTCGCCATGGTATGCAGGCGTTAGTGACCAACTCCGTCTGGCAAAACTCGTGCGAAGACGCGCTGAAAGACGCTGGGTAAAGACTGGACTGAGTGTCGACAGACAGATCTTTTGGACAGCGAAAGATGCGGTGGCAGAGATTGTACAGAGGGCAAAGGATGACTACTGGAGCTCAAAGGTCGAATCCTGTGCATCAACCAAGGCGTTGTTCAGCGCTAGTAACCGTCTCCTGGGCAACAGCAAGAATTTCACCCTCCCTACCGACATTGCACCAGAGCAACTCCCTGACGCCTTTGCGGACTTTTTCATCACCAGGGTGCAAATGATCAGGGAGGAGCTGGACAGCGCGACCCCTACACCTTCCTCACCGTTCTCGGAGGACGTTAGTCAGACAGATTCATTTGATAGTTTTCTGCCTGTGACTGAGGATGAGGTGAGGCGAGTCATCATCAGGTCTGCTCCCAAGTCTTGTGCCCTTGATCCTATCCCCATCCCACTGCTTGTAGAATGCCTTGACGTCCTCCTCCCAGCACTCACCTCCATCATAAATTCTTCGATTCTCTCTGGCATATTCCCTCCCATTTTTAAACGGTCGATTGTCCTGCCCCTCCTAAAGAAACCCTCACTTGATCCAAACACACTCAAGAATTACCGCCCCGTCAGCAACCTCTCCTTTCTCTCAAAAATCATAGAAAAACTCATACTCTCTCAGCTCTCTGGCTATCTTCATTCTCGCAATCTCTATCCTTCCTCTCAGTCCGCCTACCGACTTGGTCATAGCACAGAAACAGCACTGGTCCGAGTCATGAGTGACCTCCTGCGCGCGATGGACGATGGCAAACTCTCTATTCTCACTCTGTTAGATCTCTCTGCTGCATTTGATACCATTGACCACCAGATTCTTCTTGACCGCCTTCATCTTTCTTTCGGACTTACTGGCTCAGCTTTAAACTGGTTTCAATCATATCTTTCTGACAGAACTCAAAAAGTCTCTATTTCCAACCGCTCTTCCAAACCTTCAGCCCTGTCTATTGGAGTTCCTCAAGGATCGGTCCTTGGGCCGGTCCTTTTCATCCTCTACACTAAACCTCTATCATCTCTCATTAGCCACCACTCAGTTTCCAGTCAATCCTTTGCTGATGACACTCAAATCAGTGACTCTTGCTTTCCTGATCAACTTGATGCCACAATCCTTCGCATACAGGAGTGCGTGGACGATGTAAAGCGTTGGATGACTTGCAACAAACTGAAGCTAAATGATGATAAAACGGAAATCCTTCTCATCCACTCTCAAAACAAACCTCTCCCTCCATTCGCTCCTTCTTCTATATCTATTGGCAACTCTGACATCACACTCTCTCCCTCTGCCAGAAACCTTGGAGTCACGCTTACGGACACCCTCTCCATGGACAAACATGTCACGAATATATGCAGATCAGCATATAACGAAATTAGAAAAATCAGCACCATTAGACACCTCCTCTCCTTTGATGCCACAAAAACTCTCGTCTCTTCACTCATTCTTTCAAAATTTGACTACTGTAACATTCTTCTCTCAGGCATTCCTCAACACCACATAGAAAAACTTCAGAAGGCACAGAACTCAGCATGCAGACTCATTTTTAAATCAAAGAAACATGACCACATTCAACCACACATGCGGCAACTCCACTGGCTTCCAATATCCTCTCGCATCAAATACAAGTCTGCCAATCTTTGCTTCAACTCGTTCACTGACCCTCACTTTCCTGTCTATCTCTCTGAACTGTTGCTTCCTTACATCCCCACAAGACAACTACGTTCTTCCATTGACAGTAGAACCCTCTCAATCCCAAGAACTAAAACTAAGACCATCGGTGAACGCTCCTTCTGCTTCCATGGGCCCACGTTCTGGAACCAGCTCCCCTTCCATATACGTCATAGTGAAACCTCGTCCATTTTCAAAAAGTCCCTTAAAACTCATCTGTTTAGGTCCGCCTATGACCTGTGATGCACCCTCCTTGCCCTACCTCATTTTCTGTTTCGGGTTGATCCTGAAGTGTCAAAGTGTCCTCGTTTTATAGCCATTTTCATTGTTTCTATAGAATAGTAGTTACTATCCTAGTGTCTCATTTGTATTTACTTAGTTTACATGTTTTAATAATTGTAAAGCGCTTAGAGCTTCATGATAAGCGCTATATAAAAATGCCTAAATAAATAAATAAATAAATAAATATCTCAACATAATTTCCCATCATTGGTGACAGGTCACACAGTTGCCGACCATCCTTAGGTGTACGTAAAATACCGTAAAAATCTAACCTTAAATAATTTGTCCGCAAGAACTTTAGTATGCCCGTAAAAAAAAAAAGATTGATTGTCCCTTATGCTTCTGAAACGTAAGAAAAAGTCTGTCTCAGAATTTGTGATTTATTGTTATCCTGTATAGCTGTAACCTTGTATGTACATTAGCACAAGTCATATGGCATAGACGTACTTGATAGAGAAGTATCAAGTCCTATGGCATAGACGTACTTGATAGAGAAGTATCAAGTCCTAGGACATAGACGTACTTGACAGAGAAGTATCAAGTCATATGGCATAGACGCACTTGATAGATAGATGATAGAAAAGTTAACAAATTTATGAGTAATGAAAATATTGTCAGTAAAAGAAATTTTATTGAGATGGCAAACATGACCTGTCACATATTGTTCCTTAATGATGCTCTGACCTGTCATATCATGTTCCTTAATGATGTTCTGACCTGTCACATCATGTTCCCTAATGATGTTCTGACCTGTCATATCATGTTCCCTAATGATGTTCCAGATTATCTCACACTAAATACACCATGGTGTCATCAGGTGTTATACACACCTCGCAACCCCCCTCCCCCACACCTAGTGACGCTACAGTCTGTGATTCCATCGTATAATTTTTTTTAAAAAATATTGTTTCATTTGTGCCAAATTACTACCAGTTTATTTTTTTCAATTATTGCTACTTTAGAAAATGTTAATTACTCCACTGGCAAAGTCTTGCAAATAAAATTACACCAAATATTTCTAAGTTATAGAATATATTTTAGGTTATTTTCTCGACCTTACATTGTAATAATGGCGCTGACTCTGTCATAAGCTAAAATTCTCATCTTCTCAATCCCTTCACTAAGAAAATACATATTATAAAAGTGAAACAATTATACATAAATCACAATATATCCATTCAATGTTGGTGGCTTTCTTCCGTTTCCCCTTCATGTTGGTTGGATTCTAGTTTACCAAACACATATTCAGAGCCGTTCCTAGGCATAGACAAACTAGACGACTGCCTAGGGCCCCACTGCCAAGGGGGCCCCGCCGGGCCCTTAGTTTTAAAAGCCTACATTTTGCAAGTCCATATAATTCAGAAGTACACATTTTCACTATTGGTGAAATGAACAAAAGGGTTAGGATTACACGCGAGCAAAGAGCAAAAGTAGAATGGTGGTGTATTCTCATCGGCTCCACGGGAGATGCCCCCCCAGCCCCCCCCCAGATCCTTACTTGCGGCCCCCCCCCAACCTACGCTCCATGCCTAATGCCCCCAAAATCCTACGAACGGCTCTGACATATTGCAAGATGTTTTTTTTTTCATTAAGTCCAACTGTAGCATAGTAGAATTGAGCTATAAGTTAACCTGACTGGGGAATTTTTTTATATAAAGGCGAAAGGTTGTTTTAAATTAATGATACATTTATAAACAGTGAAAAACTAACATTCTCCATGAGAATCAGATTCCTAATATATACGTTTTTTAAATTGTTTGTTTCTTTGTTGTTGTTTAAAAGCTATTTTCAGTTCCGCATCCGCCGGTTTCAGCACGTGATTTCGTCCGGGCGTTTCACCTAAAGAGATAGATCTAATGATCTAGTCTAGCAAGTTAGCTACACGGCGTGTAGGGGCTGTGACACGTGACGTGTTAACCTTAGCAGGGTCAATATTTTCGGATGAGAGAATCGCCAAGGCGACGTAATAATAACACAAAAATTGGAGACAGAAGTTACACGGGGAGCACTTTGTTGATGTGACAAAAACCTGGCCATGACCAGAAGCACCGCTTGGGCCGACCAGTTTTATTTGCATTCTTTCCACGCCGGCGTGCTGCCATTTTGTCAATGTTGACACCACAAAAATCTTTGATGCTCGGGTGGCTCCTGGCCATGGCAGCACTGCCTCCGTGCACTGACTTATCTTGTTTTCACACCGACGCCTTTGTGAGCCTGGTGTCGCCTCCTCTTTGTTTAGCCTCGTCTCACCCGGAGTTGTCCTCCTTCTTCTGTCTTAACACCGCCATGTCGTGTTGGGAACACATTATTGGACCAATAATGTTTTCATGAAACTGAAAACATCGCTCTTAGATTTTGTTGATACACATTTTATTTTGTGGAACTCAAAATCTTTATACCCAGGTGTTTTAGTTTAAAAAAAAAAAAAAAAAAAAATTTGTTTCACAAATATAAACTCGACAATATAAAAAAAAAAAATATGTTTTTATGAAACTGAAAACATCGCTCTTAGATTTTGTTGATAAACATTTTATTTTGTGGAACTCAAAATCTTTATACCCAGGTTTTTTAGTTTAAAAAAAAAAAAAAAAAAAAATTTGGTTCACTAATCTAAACTCGACAATGTTAAAAAGAAAAAGTGACTATAGTTTGGACACCTATAAGTTTTGGAAGTTTTTATTTGATTTTTCTTTGTCCGTCTAAGTGCAGAGGTACCGAGCCAAGGCTAAAGCAATAAGACATTCCGTCACATTCAATAAGAAGAATTTATTTAAACTGAAGACTTGTCGTATCAAGAAATTAGTTTTAGCAAGACACCGAGGCTGTGATGTTTAACGTTTGTCAAACTCTCGACTAAACCGTTGCAAAAAAAAATACTGATTATTTTTATAAGTTCGTTGTTTAGGTATTTTAGGATTGAATAAGGCGGAGAGAGGTATTTTTAGGATTGAATGGGATTGAAAGATGTATTTTAGGATTGAATGGGATTGAAAGATGTATTTTAGGATTGAATGGGTTGGAGAGATGTATTTTTTAGGATTGCATGAGATGGAGAGATTATTTTTAGGATTGCATGAGATGGAAAGATGTATTTTTTGGATTGAATGGGATGGAGAGATGTATTTTTAGGATTAAATGGGATGGAGAGATGTATTTTTAGGATTGCATGAGATGGAGAGATGTATTTTTAGGATTAAATGGGATGGAGAGATGTATTTTAGGATTAAATGGGATGGAGAGATGTATTTTTAGGATTGCATGAGATGGAGAGATGTATTTTTAGGATTGAATGGGATGGAGAGATGTATTTTAGGATTAAATGGGATGGAGAGATGTATTTTTAGGATTGCATGAGATGGAGAGATGTATTTTAGGATTTAATGGGATGGAAAGATGTATTTTTAGAATTGCATGAGATGGAGAGATGTATTTTAGGATTGAATGAGATGGATGGATGCATTTTTAGGATTGAATGGGATGGAAAGATGTATTTTTAGGATTGAATGGGATGGAACGATGTATTTTTAGGATTGAATGAGATGGAGAGATTTATTTTTAGGATTGCATGGGATGCACAGATGTATTTTTAGGATTGAATGGGATTGAAAGATGTATTTTTAGGATTGAATGGGATGGAGAGATGTATTTTTAGGATTGAATGGGATGGAAAGATGTATTTTTAGGATTGAATGGGATGGAAAGATGTATTTTTAGGATTGAATGGGATGGAAAGATGTATTTTTAGGATTGAATGGGATGGAAAGATTATTTTTAGGATTGAATTGGATGGAAAGATGTATTTTTAGGATTGAATGGGATGGAAAGATGTATTTTTGGATTTAATGGGATGGAAAGATGTATTTTTAGGATTGAATTGGATGGAAAGATGTATTTTTAGGATTGAATGTGATGGAGAGATGTATTTTTAGGATTGAATTGGATGGAAAGATGTATTTTTAGGATTGAATGGGATGGAACGATGTATTTTTAGGATTGAATGAGATGGAGAGATTTATTTTTAGGATTGCATGGGATGCACAGATGTATTTTTAGGATTGAATGGGATTGAAAGATGTATTTTTAGGATTGAATGGGATGGAAAGATTATTTTTAGGATTGAATGGGATGGAAAGATGTATTTTTAAGATTGAAGGGGATGGAAAGATGTATTTTTGGATTGAATGGGATGGAAAGATGTATTTTTAGGAATGAATTGGATGGAAAGATGTATTTTTAGGATTGAATGTGATGGAGAGATGTATTTTTAGGATTGAATTGGATGGAAAGATGTATTTTTAGGATTGAATGGGATGGAACGATGTATTTTTAGGATTGAATGAGATGGAGAGATGTATTTTTAGGATTAAATGGGATGGACAGATGTATTTTTAGGATTGAATGGGATGGAAAGATGTATTTTTATGATTGAATGGGATTGAGAGATGTATTTTTAGGATTGAATGGGATGGAAAGATGCATTTTTAGGATTGAATGGGATGGAAAGGTGTATTTTTAGGATTGAATGGGATGGAAAGATGTATTTTTGGGATTGAATGGGATGGAAAGTTGTATTTTTAGGATTGAATGGGATGGAAAGATTATTTTTAGGATTGAATGAGATGGAGAGATGTATTTTTAGGATTGCATGGGATGCACAGATGTATTTTTAGGATTGAATGGGATTGAAAGATGTATTTTTAGGATTGAATGGGATGGAGAGATGTATTTTTAGAATTGAATGGGATGGAAAGATGTATTTTTAGGATTGAATGGGATGGAAAGATTCATTTTTGGGATTGAATGGGATGGAAAGTTGTATTTTTAGGATTGAATGGGATGGAAAGATGTATTTTTAGGATTGAATGAGATGGAGAGATGTATTTTTAGGATTGCATGGGATGCACAGATGTATTTTTAGGATTGAATGGGATTGAAAGATGTATTTTTAGGATTGAATGGGATGGAGAGATGTATTTTTAGAATTGAATGGGATGGAAAGATGTATTTTTAGGATTGAATGGGATGGAAAGATTCATTTTTGGGATTGAATGGGATGGAAAGTTGTATTTTTAGGATTGAATGGGATGGAAAGATGTATTTTTAGGATTGAATGAGATGGAGAGATGTATTTTTAGGATTGCATGGGATGCACAGATGTATTTTTAGGATTGAATGGGATTGAAAGATGTATTTTTAGGATTGAATGGGATGGAGAGATGTATTTTTAGAATTGAATGGGATGGAAAGATGTATTTTTAGGATTGAATGGGATGGAAAGATGTATTTTTGGGATTGAATGGGATGGAAAGATGTATTTTTAGGATTGAATGGGATGGAAAGATTATTTTTAGGATTGAATGGGATGGAAAGATGTATTTTTAATATTGAATGGGGAGGAAAGATGTATTTTTAGTATTGAATGAGATTGTGAGATGTATTTTTAGGATTGCATGAGATGGAGAGATGTATTTTTAGGATTTAATGGGATGGAGAGATGTATTTTAGGATTAAATGG
Organism: Lymnaea stagnalis; assembly: GCA_964033795.1. Lineage (NCBI taxonomy): Eukaryota > Metazoa > Mollusca > Gastropoda > Lymnaeidae > Lymnaea > Lymnaea stagnalis. The sequence goes on along the minus strand of CAXITT010000001.1, from coordinate 4,361,185 downwards.
GATGGATAGATGTATTTTTAGGATTGCATGAGATGGAGAGATGTATTTTAGGATTTAATGGGATGGAAAGATGTATTTTTAGAATTGCATGAGATGGAGAGATGTATTTTAGGATTGAATGAGATGGAGAGATGCATTTTTAGGATTGAATGGGATGGAAAGATGTATTTTTAG